>CAFUXE010000312.1:128281-168556 GCA_903364295.1 Serranus cabrilla
ACACACACACACACACACACACACACGCACACAGGTTATGTAACCCCCCGTCTGCTTGGCGGGCAGGACAAACACAAACATAAGGTGGACGAGCTTTACCTGCATCCATCAGCATTTGTGAAGTATTTCCCAGCACCATGACATTCACTCATTTTTCATCCGGTGTTTACACATGATTAGAGTTACACGTTAATATAAAATATGTTGAGACGTGCATGTTTGGAAAAAAGGCTTGAAATGTATCTTAACCAAACAAAATAACAATTCACTGTGTGTGAAAGTGGAAACTGTGGTTACAGTTATATGGATAAAAAACCTCAGGACAGAATTCCTCCTATACAAATGCTTTCAGTGTACATTTTTGTTCTTTTCACACTTGACAACATATGGAAAACATTAAAAAAATATGGTAATCCAATTTTTGTTTAACCATTATAAACGTCTTTCTCACCCCATCGGATGAGCAGGAAGCTCCGGGAGTTGGCGGCTTGGAAGGAGGGGGGGCGGCGTTCATCTGCATCTGCAAAGTTTCCTCAGGCCGCCTGTGTAGTTTACTCAAACAATGGGAAAACGGTCATGGTTGCGAGTGATGGAGACACTTCAAAACAATGTGCAGAGAGAAAGCCCCTGTGGTTGAAGCCGTCCTCGTCAAGCGAATACAGGCCCGGAGCCCTGACACAGAGCCGGGCCTTTGATGAGGAGAACGGCAGAACAATTGGCAGCCAGCCACTAAATAGCCAAGCTTTCGGTTTCTTTACTTTATATTAATTTAATGAATATAAAAATGTATCAACATGAGAAATAAAGAACTTTTGGTTACTATAATCACCCACTTGTAGTGATCAGTTTCCAATAGTTCAGTATTGGCCAGTTCCAATAAAAACTTGTTTTTTTACATCATCAATTGTCAGAAAAAGTTAGGATATCTAATCTCCACCAAGAAACCTTTTCTCTGACCAACAGGCCATGTCCCATTCAGTCCTGTTTAGGTTCAGTTGGGGGGACTGAAGCTGTTTTTCTCTCTCATCAAAGCCACCAGACTCTATTGACAAAAATAGTAATTTTACCCAACATAACATGAGAGTTTCTGGTCTACTGCTGCCTCCGACGATTAGTTTGTTTGTGTTACTGTATGACTTTGGTGACTCCAAACTACCTTTAAAACACCAAAGTCACATAATAACTCAAACAAGCTAACACATCCAGGCGGCAGTAGACCAGGAACCCCCTTGTTCCTTGTTGTGCTGGAAGTTAAAATGTTGTTTTTTTTGTCAGTGAAGTCTGGTGGCCGCTTCAGCTCCCCAGCCTAAACTTAAGCAGGGCTGTCTGACAGCAAGTTAAAGCGGTAAAATACCACATAGCGTACACTTAAACTGGTATAGATTTTAAAATACATTTTGCTGCTGCCCCCGTCCACAGCAGCACTTTGTTCAGCTTCAGTGTTGGTATTCCTGCCTGCTTCTCCAAACTGGGACATACTGGACGCCATCTACTGTAAAGAATAGACTGACTATGGATGATGTACTCATAACTCCAAATTATCCCTTTAAAATCAGCCATTTTTAGCACTAATCCAATAGTTTCCATGCGCAGCACTTGTTGTGAAACATTTTAGTAAGTTTACCAAAACCCAAAAAGCTCAGCTATTTTCTGTTTTCCTGTTCCTCCTCTCCCATTTCCCATCCAGTAGTAAAACAGAAATCTAATATAAAGACAAAGCATATTTGCTTTTTAACTGAAAAAGGAAACGTTCCTGTAAGTCCTCTTTCACTGCCAGCAGCCAAACCACCTCGGGGAGCTCAGTTTAGAGAATATTCATCACAATAGCTCTGCCAGACCCAAAGAGCAAATGGAAACAAGTCTAAAACAAACATATTCATACATCTCAGCCACACTGCATGCCATTAGTCATTTTTATACAAGGCCACATTCAAATAACAACTCTCAGCAAATATATTTACTATCAACATGGTGAGGTGAGATATTTTATCTCTGTCAAATCTGGCCCTTCCACTGTTTGTCTTAATGTTTATACAGCGTTTGAACAGACAGATCTATTCATGTTATCCAGTAAGTTGTTGTTTTCCCCCACCACTCTCCCTCGAGTCCCCTGTTCCTCCAAACCCAACACAAGTCTATTTGTTGTATCTTTTCAAAACAAACCTAAAAATCAACACACTAATACCATCTGAACCAAAGCACTGGAGGATCTCCAAACCGTGTTTCAGCTTTGTTCCACTACCAACATTATTACTTTCAATCATTTATATCAATAAACTTTATCCACTAATATCAATAAACTCCATTACTTCAGCGTATCAAAGATGTGTGTGTGTGTATGTGTGTGTGAGTGTGTGTGTGTGTGCGTACAGTCGCAGGGTTTGGAAAGACTGCGAGGATTTTGTGTTTGACCACATCCATAAATATTGAAACAAGTTCCCTTTCTTCAAATCTCAGAATACTGAGTAAATATTGACACGGTAGAATCGGGGTGGACAGAAGCATCCCATACCTGCGCTTACACACGTTCACATATGCACATGCATGCACATGCTTACACACACACACACACACACGTGCCCCTCCAGCTGTGCTCTGAGCACTCTCTGTTCACACCAGGGAAGTCGTGGAAAAATTAATTACAAAGTTAAACCTACATGAAACCCTCCTCAGTCACACATGCAAGCTCACTGACACATGGAGGTGAAGAAAGCTGAAACTGTGCGTATGGACACGACGTACACACAGCGATGGGCTTCACCGATACACAAATAAAACTAGAAAATCCAGAGCAGAAACTTTGCTGCACTGACTTGAATAGGGCCCTCACATGCAGGGCTTCATTCCTGAAATGAATGTGTGTTTCTTTATGCAACAGAGTTTGAGAGATGAAGTTTTTATGTGTGCGTGTATTTGCGTGTGTTTATGCTGCGCTCCTCCTGCCAACAGTAACAGCTCAGTAGCCAGTGAGCAGGAAGAGAGAGGTTCATTAAAAACCCAAATACAGCAGTTACATAACCAACAGTTCTGTTCATCCCAGAACCCCCTGTGCTACAAACACACTCCTCCCTCATCCCCATCTTCTTCTCCCTCCCACGCCTGCTCGCAGAGCCCACCCATCATCCTCTTCTCCTCCCATAGCAACAGCTCATCTCAGCTCTCCTCCCTTGTTCCCAGACCAACACACTGCCTCCTCACTCCGTCTCCCCCCTCCTTTATCTGCTCCCCTGGTCCCTGCCACCTCCTCCTCGCTCTCATCAAACATTTCCTTCTCTTACTCCCACATCATCATCCAAGCTTCACTTCAAACTTTGCTTTACATACAGCAGGACTACGAACCAGGAATATTAACTAGAGTTAAAACAAGAAAACTTTTTGTTTTACTTTCACTACTGAGAGCAAAAATGACATGAAGGTCCCAAACGTCTTTTCTAGTCTCAGGAAAATGCCTTCAGCGCTTTCAGAGGCGGAGTTTCATACAGGGATTTGGTTTCCACAAGCCGTAACGACTGACTTGCATACTAAGAATAAACAGAGAAGTGCAGTTAGTGTGTGAACACAGCAGATGGCAACACAGATTAAGGATTTGAGCTGTATGAGTGACTGTCTGGGATACCTCTACCCTAGAAATGACTCTGTCCTGTTTCCCTTACATCGGATTAGCGACTGTCAGACACCCACCATGAAGGGATGTCTGAGAAACCGACATGCTGTTAAATAAATCCCAGCATGCAGTCGTCTGATATGAAGGAACAGTGCCCTCTTGTGGCTAAATTACACATCTGAAACCATATCAGCAGCATAAACAGAAGTTCCCAACCCCAGGGCCATGGACTGTTACCAAGCCAGCAAACGAATGATGCCACAAGGGAAATAAATGATTTATAGGTGAGCTATGCAGGATTAGTTCCTTACTGTTTCAAATTCAACATTCAAACATGGCCCCTTCTCCTCAGTTTGACAAACATGAAAGCAAACCTCAGACTAACTCATGTTTTAAGATGAGCCCTCTGTGTTTTTGCCTTACTATATTTGTATTTTTTCAGCCATTTCTTTGCACTATTTTCCAAGCTTTGTGTCTAAAGGGCGACGCTCCGGATGCCCCAAACACACCAAAATTTAAAAAAAAGCATTTAAATTTAGTGAATAACGTTTTAGGTTATAAGTCCCACTATTAAGCATATCAACATTTCATACATTGTTTATAAGAAACTATAATGTATCCTTATATCTATAAGGATATTTTGATATGCATAGTAATATAAAATATTTGTCAATAATTATAACTAAATAACAAATTCAATACACTTACAACTGCATTTTACTATATTGTCTTTCATTATTTGTTCATAAACCAGCCTCGTACAGGTTCGACATGTTTATATACCAACTAAAGATGTTAATTAGGGAGAATTCAAAAATAGTGTTGTCAGCCTCTATACCGACTAATTTTTGCACTTGCCTTTCTCTCTTGTGCACTTTTCTCTATTATTCAAACTTTTTATCAAGTCCTATAAGTTTGTTTAGGAATCAACACTGGATCAAAATGTTTATGATTTTGTAGACATGCATGGATAAACTGATGGGGCTACAGAGAACAATTAAACTTGGGAATTAAAGTGAAACTATGCTGGTATTCAACAGGCTTTGTGTAATTGTAGTGTGGGTAGTATATGCAGATGAACACTGTTTGGCTTCCCTCCATGTTGCCAGCGCCAGAAGCTCCCTGCGTTTTGCGTCATCGGTGGACTTTTGCTGGTAAATGAGCTGGAAGCTCAGAGTGCCGGCAAAATGGAGAGAAGCCAAACACAGTTCATCTTCACACACTTCCCACACTGTAATGACACAAAGCTGGTCGAAAATCGGCAAAGTTTCCCTTTAACCCACCTCCCACGCCCTTCTCCGTTCGGTCTGCAGCAAAACTGCCTCAGTAAAATCAGTTATTGGAGCTGCAGAAACCACAAATTTGAATAATAGCAAAAATAGTTAAATGCAAAGAAAAGTTTTACAAGAACAACCAGGATTTATTTCAGCCAAGCAAAACGCAGCCCAAACCTGCCTACTTACAACTTACTAATGGCAATAGAAATGGAAAACAGAGAAATACTTATATTAACAAAGGATATATTAACACTTCAAACACACAAACAAAAGTGAACTCAAAAATGTATAGGGGAGAAGTCACAGTGGAAGTGGCTGTGAATCTCTTGAGGGCTGTCATACTCAATCTTGACACAAGGTGGCACTGGCGAGCTGTGTGGAGAGGCAGGGCTGACCTGAGAAGGCAGCAGGGATGCAGCCTTGGTTGGAGGGATCTCCGCTCTGAGACGAGAGGGCCGCAGGGTGGACACAGGAGGGAGGACAGTGCTGCTGCTGCTGCTGCTGCTGCTGGCGTGTGATGGGTGCTGGGAGCTCGGATGCGAGGGCACATGGTCCCCTCGGGTGAAGAATGAAGGGGGAGGCAGGGTGGTGGAGGAGGGCGGCTGGTGATCTCGGGCACTTCCCAAGCTGCTGGGGTAAGTCGGAGGGCACTGAGCACGCTGGTGGATGGCCGGCTGACTGTACATGCTGCCCCACGGGTACGACTGGTACGCTGTGATCCCACCTGCAAGGAAACACACGGATTCAAATGGAGACGTGAAGACTGAGCTTTATTGGAGTTCATTGAGTTCAAGTTCGGGAGCAGGATCACATGTTAAACACCCTTCTTTCTGTCATATGTCTATAAATGCATTCTTGCCTTGCATACCTGCTTATTGAAGTTTTGTGTGCCCCCCCCATGCCCCCCCTTTCTCTTTCTCATTGGTCCATTAGGTGTCTGCAGAGCCCAGGAGCTACCCTGGCTCTTCCCCAAAGCCTTCCCCTGCCTGCACCCTCATCATCCTGCTCCATCATTCTCATCTGCCGATACCGACTCATACATTTCATATTAAATAAACAGCTGGACAAACAACAAACACTGGAGCGTCCTGGTGTCTGACTGTAATTGAAACTTCCAGGGTTATTCTGGCTTGGGACTTTTGTTGAATGTCTTCCTCACGTGTACTTTCTAGTTCTAATGTCATAATCGATAAAAGGCAAAATGACAAAATAAAATGCCACTTATTAATACAGTCCTTGGACAAGAACGGACTGCAACACAAAATAAGCAGAGTGTAAAAGTGTGATTCTTCCTGACCTTTCTACTTATGTCTGAGTTCAACATTACCTGTCTAATGTCATGTTCTTGGCTAGTTGGTCTGCTGTCCTTATATGGGTTTATATTTAACAAACCCACTGAGCGGTTTATATAACTAATAAAAATTAATATTTCACAAATGTTCCTGTTTACATGCCCTGACTAGGTAAAATGCCTGATAGCATTTTTTCCGAATGAAATCTGGTCCCTTTGACTCACCATGATGACCGGCCGACTGCAGCAGGATTTGTCCTGCGCTCTGGGACTGGAAGTACGTGTGGCCTCCATTGGAGTAGGTCACCATGCCGGTGGAGTTTCCTCCGGGGCCAAAGGTCAGGTACGAGGTAGGGTTGGAATCTGGAGGGTTAGGGGTGAGGTAGGGGGAGGGGGTGAGGTAGGCCATGCGGGACAGAGAAGCTTGAGGTTGGTGCTGGGGCTGGCTGGTGGGGTAGGAGGTCTGGAGCTGGTAGGACAGAGGGTTGTTCTGCTGACCTGAGGTCAGGTAGTCCAGCTTCTCCCCAAAGTCAAACAGAGAACTGAGGACAAAACAAAGATGAATTTAGTCACAACCAAACACACACATCCAGAAATAAATAGTTATACATAGTTTCTACTGAGGTACTTTTATGGTATATGTGGTGCGCTCAGATACTTCCATATATCTCAGATCACTCTCTTCTGAAACTAGAGGGCAAGGAGCAACATGAGGGGGAGTTTGTGAAGGCTGAAGGCTGCACCGCTCGCAAAGCAGTGAAAGAATTGTGACTAACAATAACTTTATCAACAAAGAGAGAGCCCAACGGAAATAGTTTGTGAGACTTTGATGAATACAGTGATCATTGTGTCACTCACATCTGTCTTCACAGCGCGCTAACAGTTCACTCATACTACAACAGGCTCCCGTTCACTGTGAATGAGACCTGACATGGCAGCCTGGTGCTGTACACAAAGCTACAGAGATTTAAAAGGCACCCAGTAGCACTACAGTAAAAAGTTGAGAAAAGCTCAAAGTTCAAATCAATGTGGAGAGCATCAAAACTAGCTAAAAATGCAAAACAAATCTGACTTTTGTACACAGATATGGTAATAATAATGGCTCAAATTGTTGTTTTTTATTGAAAAATGTAATATTCTAACCTGCCTTGCAAACCATGTACACCTTAACATAATCCTAATCCCAGGGGAAACACTGGTTTTGCAGATGTTTTATCAAAAACCAAAATATTGGAAAAATAAAGGTTTTCAAGAGCCTCCTGCTGTCATTCCAACACAGAGGAGGTGAATGATTTTTTTGCAAATACCAGCCTGTCCAAGAGCACTAAGTAAGTTCCAGTTCAACAGTGCGGGAAAGTCGCCACAGACACCAGACGACAACTCCGGTATCCTGTGAAATACAGAGAGCTCTTCTTGGCAGCAGTCGGCTTAATCAGCGCTGTGAGAACTCGTTCGGAAAGGGCTTGAACATAATGGATGTTCATTTATATGTAAAAGCACTGCACTCCAGCTTCAAAAGCGGCATCGTTTTTTCTCTACAGTGACTCCACAGAAACACTGACAACCAATCAATAAAAATAAATGAACTCTTATTTTTGTTGATAGCTGTTTTGTAACATGGGTGAACTGAACCTTAAAGTCTCCTAACAGCCGAACTGGAATATTAATTGATATTCATTGTTTGCTTCAGTTTTGTCTTGAATTTTTTTTGCTGTGCTTTGATACATAATTGCAGTCAAACAATTGTAATTTTGTACAAAGCAATTACTGACGGAGATGTCTCCCAGCATGATTTCTCAAATATTTCAGAGTGCCAGCTGAAGCTGACTCCCCACTCTTACAGGCGCTGTCTGAGGCATCATTATATCAGTATTTCACAGGATCCCTGCTCCTGTCTGCAGATTCTGTCCCCCTGTCATATCTAGTGCTCGTTGTCCCTGTTCAAATCATCTTCTAGTATTCATGTCACAGTCTGCTGTGAACCGAGCTGACCTGGTGTCAGTCTGCAGAGACTGGGTGTCACGATGGGCCATGGCGGAGCCGCCCTCCAGAGCATCCAGGAACAGAGGTGGAGTGTGTGCCAGGGTGTTAAGGAGCGGTGGGGTTGGGTTGGCGGGGTTGTAGGCCGTTGTGAAAAGGGGGAGACTGGCTCGACGCAGGGGGGGAGGGCTGTGCATGGGGCGGGGATGGTAGTCCGCCAACACCCCCTGAGATGAAAGCTGGTGCTGGCCCACATCTCTCATTCTGGATTGACCTTGAAAATGACACATGGAGATTAAACAGTGAGATTAAAGCGAGGCTGATGTTTGGTTTCTGGGGAATTTTACAATCAACATGCAGGGTGAAGGTGCAAATTTAAACCTAACAACACTTAATTTTATGAATTCTTACAGCCTACAGATAGAATTTATTTCAATTAGTGTCAAAAAAGCGTTTTGAATTTAGCTTTATGGTGCTGCAGAGATGTCCTGGCCAACATATTGTATTATACAGACTTAAGAAAATATTTTTGTTTGGTGCAGGTCCTCACAAAAAATCCCACCATGATCATTTTAATATACTTTTCAATGAAAGTACATACAAAAATGATCATCGCAACAGCAATTTCAGTCCAGTCTGTTTGTCCAATGCATGAATGTCATATAATCAGATTTAGATTATCAGGTCATACAGTTCTTATAGTGATTAGATTAGTCCATGTTTTATAATTGTGTTGTTTGCAGACGTTTTATTTATATATGTCTGTTCCTTTACCATCAGTACTAACTGTTATTATCAAGTGGGATTCATCGTTCGGCACACCTCAGTGAGAGCTGATCTGGTTTGCACAGAGTCGAATTTTCAGATATTTTTCTTTGAACAGAAAAGATAAGAGAAATGCAAGAGAACTTTGCGGCCTAATCTTCATTATTAAACCTTCAGCTGGGGGGAAGGTACCATTTGCCTGCTACTTGATCACATTTCACCAATTAGCAAACCCAGACTCCTGTTGAGAAAAATAAGATAGCTCCACAGAAACCAAACTTATTTTGAATTGTAATTATGGAGCACAATGACACTATAACGAGCATTTCATTTTTTGAATAATTGTGTAAATGCATGTGGATTTTAACACCTGGGCTGTTGAGGCTGGCCAGCAGGCTGCTGTAGGAGGGCGGAGTCTGGTTGGACAGGGCGGGGAAAGAAGGTGCTACAGGGGCGAGCTGGGGAAGCTTGCTGGCAAAGTGACTAGAAAAACAGGGCGCCCCCTTACTGAAAAAGAGAAAAAACATAATAATTCAAACACCAAATCAGGCTTGCACCATGTGCAGGCAAAAAACTCAGAGTGATATTATTGTAATACCTGTTGGGAGCCAGTGTGGGCAGATTGGGATTGATTTGGTGATGTGGGGGGCTGCTGCCGCTGCCGCATCCAGCTCTGCTCTGTCTGTGTTCAACCCTTGCTGTGATGGAGCGCTCCACTTTTCTCCACTTAGCCCTGCGGTTCTGAAACCAGACCTGGCTCACAGAACCATGCAGAGGGAGACATTAAAGGAAATATCAGGGAAAATGTCTGAGGATGGTGGTGAGAAAATATAGGAAAACAGAAGACGAGAAGGGAGGTGAAAGAAGGGCATCAATGCCAAGAAAGGGAGAGAAAATGTAATTCCGTTTGCTATTTATTCTTTCTTCTAAGAGGTCCATCACCAGAGAAGCAATAAGATAAGTAGTCAGGGAAACTTCTAACCATAATTCTTTGGGGTGTGACACCAACAGAAGCAGCGATGACTTTCCTCTTCTCTGTGTCAGGATAGTGGTCCTCCTGGAACAAGGCCTCTAAGTGCTCTAACTGATCTGCACGCACATGCACACAAACACACACACCACATGCAAGTCAAATATGTGAATAATGGAGCCTGAACACACCTGGACTAACTGACAGCTCGGTTACCGGTACTGTAGAGTGTTCGTGTCTTCTTCTTCCGTGCAGGAGGAAGCAGGCAGCTGTCCACCGTCTCTAATCCCGGCAGCAGAGGGAAGCTCAGAGCCTGGCCTCCACCCCTGCTGCTGTAGCGAATGGATCGCCGGGTGGAGTAAACCTGCGTTATCTCCATCTGCCATGAACCACACAAACATTAACTCACATCAGTCAAATCCAATCAGTTAAGTATTGTCTGATTTACCAAGTATTTCCTTTAAAAATGTTTTTTTTTAATGAGGATTTTTTTCAGCAGATGTCAGAAGCGGAGGTGTAGACCAAAAGCCAGCAGAGAAGTTTGTCTGCCAAAACAACGCTGAGGTGCACAGTTGAACATTTCAGCCCACAAAGAGCAAAGCAACAAGGATTTTCTGGAAGAAACAGTTGGTTCACAGCTTCAAAGAAGAAGTAATTAATTTCCAGTTTTGTCTTTGCACCTCTCATATGCAACACTGATATCTCTATATCAGGGATGCACAGATATACCCCCAGATATTCGCCGTGTTGACTGCCTCTGTGCTCTTTACTGAAAAGCTTGATGCAGCTCAAAATATCCAACATGATGCGCTCACTGGCCATGCTGGGATTTTAAGGTTTTAGTTTGCTTTTATTATGTAAAGAGCACAGTTGAGGCCTAAAATCAGGATAAATTACATTTCTTGCTATTGAATTATCTATGAAAATGTTAATTTGTCTATGATTATCCATTATTCTGGGTCCTTTCTATAAAATACATCTTACTTCGTGGTGTAGGTACAGTCAAACTGTCAAGTAGGGATAAAATATAATACATTTTCCCCATTTCCCCTTATACATATTTTTCACAGTTAGATTAAATGATTTGACACAGTTTGACATTTGTCAAATTTTGCATGTGCTTTTCCCACTTCTTCAATGAAGCTCTTTCGCCTACTGATATCACACCACACCACACTCTGAGGCAAAAATTCAACTGCAGGTTGCTATTTTCACAGCTGCATCATTAATATTGCAAAAGGTTGTAGGTGTGCATCATTCTTACATATTAAACTGTAATTAAACATGACAAATGAGTTATTATTGGAACCCTGCAGACCTTTAAGAGAACATGCAAACATGTTCGGTTGGGTTGAAGAGGTTAAACCTCAGGCTCTGCAGCCAAACAATATTCAAACACGTAGTTTATTTTAAAGTCTTGCAAAAGTTTTCAAAGATCTCAAACTGTCAGGTTGAATTTGGGGGAAATGCATTTAAACGGAAGCAGCAGACATGCATAATATTTCCATTAGATTTAGTGGTGCAGCCATACAAAACATGGAGACTTTTAGTTTGAATATTCTAATATTACATACCCATCACATAGCTTAAACGAAGAGCGAGGCAAGATGATACAGATACACACAGTGATACAATCTGATGTAATCCAACACAAGTGTTCTGACATCAAGTTTGACTTTATGATGCCTGTTAATGTTTTAACATAGAGGTGTTAATTCAATCATAGTTACTGAGGGTGTTGCATTATATTCAGAGGTGTCTTCTCATATGCTGCACCCCTCATATATGTAAAAGAAAAAACACCTCCAAATATACTATATCCAGTGTAACTCCACCTTTGACTATGAGCTCAGTAATAAACATTTAATGCCAAACAATGTCACCAAAAACTAGACTTTATACATTTGGAAGAGCAGAATTTATGGAAGAGCTGTTTTACTGAATTGCAATTGATTGCAGAGGTGCGTCTAATAACAGTAGCCTCTGAGGGTAGAATATATGTAATATGTCTCAGTCTGTGATGAAATGATTTTTCCAGTTTTAAAGCCACTTATAGGGGAACTATTTCAATTTAACACATCAAAGTTTGTTTACTGGTCTTGGGAAGTACTGCATATGTAAAAAACATTTGCACAAATCCTCTTTTAGCTCCACAGGGAGCTGTGTAAAATCTGATAAATTGTGTCAGTTTGGTCTGAAGACTACAAGTTTAAAAATAAAACAAATCTGGGGCTGTGGGGTTAGAAAGAAGTGACTTCAGGAGACCTCTGCAGGTTCAGACTGTCGGCAGGTAGGCAACAGGTTGTGACAAGGGAAGAAATGTGAGTGATGAAAGAGACAGCTCTGGTTTTGCAACATCACTTTTGTTACTTTTTAAACTGTCCACCACATGTTAACATGTACACTAATATTCTGCTTGGATATTCCAAATCAGGCCTTATTCTGAATGTAGCATTTAGAAAATTAAATATCAGGGATATACATTATTTGGATATTAGCAGCATTCGGTCAAACAAGTCCACCACTGGAAATTTGGGGGTGGAAAAAACTTTTCTGATGCGAAGGGAAAAAATGACAGAAGCAGCTCCATATTTTGACAAGATAAACAACATGTTAGGGCATCAACCCGTCAGACACCGGAGAGAGAGCAGACGTTTGACGCTAATCGGAGTATGCATGGCTGCATGTAAACAAGAATATTGGTGGCATATTTATTTTCATTTCATTGTCATGTCATACAGCTAAGTAGTAATTAGGAGGGTCCCAGAATGTAAAGAATTTTCATAGTCCGATTTGTCAAGCCCGTAGTCGAACAACCATCAAATCCTTTTTGTTGTTGTTGCTCTTTGATCCCCCTGTGTTTTACCTTTATATTGTAAGAGAAGCTTGGGTCATTTTGAGAAAAGCAGAGCTAGCGTTTAGTGTGTGTGTGTGTACATATTGGTTGTCACTTAACACTTGTACAGCAAGTGAAATTCGACTCGATTGGATTATGAGACTGAAAGACAAATCAGATTGAATCATCAAATACTCGGCTATTCAGGTCCACCCCTAGTAGTAATATTGTCTTTTTTCCAATATATAAAATTAATATTTTGTGCATGTAAACCTAGTCAGTGCAATGCCTATTAGTTGAGTCATTTTTAGGGGGGAATAAATGGAAACTGTGAGTGTGGAGGAGTTAAAAAGCTGTAAATAAGATCAGACATGTTGTTCAGTGTGATTAAGTGAGCGAGTGTTTGATAAACAGTGACCGTCTCTTCTCACCTGGAGAGGCTGCGGGCCGTGCTGCGGGACACTGTGAGGGAGAAGGGGACTGTGTGGCCTTTTCGTCCCGCGAGGCTGAGGAGGCGCAGGTTGGATCGGTACTGGAGGCTGTGAGGTGTACAGCAGGGGGAGAGGAACCGGGGGGCAGTACAGCCCTGCCCCCCCACAGCCCAGGTAGACGGGATCAGACAGGTCACAGCTGTTCATCAGTCCAATGGGAGGCTCCGACAGAGCCGAGCTCTCCTCTGAGCTCACCACCTCCTGGACCTGACTCTCCTTTCCCTCTTCAAAGCGCTCACTAGCATCTTTTAAACCTCTCCTGTTTCTCACTCGTTCACTCTGCTTCTTTCCTCGCCTCCTCCTACTCTTTCTCTTCTCGTCTTTCTCTTCTAGAGTTTTTGCCTTTGTGTCCTCTGGCTTATCAGCGATTGTTTCCTTGTTCTCAGTCTCCTCCATCTGCACCTCCTGTGCCTCCTCCGCTCCCGGCCCACTCTCTGGCTTCACCTGCTCCTCCTCTTCTCCCTCTGTCGCCATCAGTTCCTTTTCTGACACAACTACTTTCTCCACCTCCTCCTCCTCCTCCTCCCCCTTCTTGTCCTCTCGATCTGTCTGCTCTCCTGCCTCTTCATCCTCCCTCTGATTGAACACTTCCTCCTCTCCTTCCCTCCTCCTCCGCCTTCCTTGGTCATTCTTTGTTTCCAAATCCTCCAGTTCCTCACACAGAAGGCTTGGACAGTCTGCAAAAGAGTAAAGTGAGAGTTTTCTTACTTCACTCACAAGTGGTGTGAAGCATAGACCTTTATTTATTTAGATAGCATGGGGTCAACTGTCTGTACTTTGCCTCCATTATTAATCCAAATCAGACTGTTAGAAACCTCAATGTGATTTTGCAAATTTCTTAATGTGGACTAATAGAAAAAAACACATTACACTCATCCTTAAATCACCAAATTAACTTGATCTGCCTTGGCCTTGCTCCAGTTAGACTTGTTTAAAATACATGAATCATTATCTGTCTCTTGTATTCTTGCTGTGCCGAGACTCAGTTCAAAATTCGGTGAGGCTTCCTTCAGATTTTATGCTCCCAGTTGCGGGCTCCCTGAAGACTCTAATTACTTTTAAAAGCAGCCTTAAAACATTTATTTTTTCCTGTTGCCTTTTCAATGTTTCCAGTTTAACATCCGCTCTAATAGAATTATTTATGTGTGTGTCTTCCTCCGTGCTTGTTGTGAACGTCTGTTATCATTATTATTTTCAGTAGTAGTAGTATTTTCTCATTGGGTTTTAAAAAAAAAAATCTTTTTCCCCGTCTTCTTTATTTCCTTCTTAATATTTATGCGAAAGAAATTGAGTTTTCCCTGATTCATATAATTTGATATATACACAGTAAATATACACTCACTGATCACTTTAAGTACAACTGTTCAACTGCTTGTTTACACAAATATCTCATCAGTGAATCACATTGCAGCGAATTAATGCATTTAGGCATGTAGACCTGCTGCACTTTAAACTGAGCATCAGAATGAGGAGAAAGGTAATTTAAGTGACTTTGAACGTGGCATGGTTGTATTTCACAAGCTTATCTAACAACCATATCTAGGGTTAACAGAGAATGGTCTAAAAAAGAGAAAATATCCAGTGAGCAAAAGTTCTCTGGGTCAAAATGCCTTGTTGATCTAGAGGTCAGAGGAGAAGGACCAGACTGGTTCAACAGTCACTCAGATAAGTATCATATTGTTAGAGAACCTGGGGAACGGGAGAGTTTCAACAAGGATGTGCAGCTGACAAATCTGCAGCAACTGTGTGCTTCTATCGTGTCAATATGTTTCCAGCACTTTGTTGAATCTATGCTACAAAGAATGAATGTAGTTCTGAAGGGCATACCTAATAAAGTGAGTACAAATGAGGTCTTGTTTAATACCAGAGTTCCTGTTGACATGGCTTGATTGCTTCCAATTAATCAAATTATATCTATATAATTTATCATACTGAATTGTGACCAATATATTAATATTAATATCAATATCATATAATAATGAAATTTGTGATTTACTAATCTGCTCATTAGTTTGTCAATTAATTTTATAAACTTTCAGTCCATAAAAACTCAGAAAATAGTAAAAACAAAACTAAGAGCATTGCAATGTCCTACAGTCAAAGCGGACACTTTCAAACTGCTTATTTTGTCTTATTAACTGTTCAAAACCTTAAGATATTAAGTTTACTATCATACAATACCAATTCAAACAGCAAATATTCACATTTAAGATATGAACAAGATATGTTGTGGCATTTAGGCAGAAATAAATACCACTTAAATAGTGAGCTCTGTACTTACAATGTGATCATTTTCATATTAAAACTTATTAAAGACTTCATGTGGCATATATTGAAAGGGAGAAGGTGATCTGAATCTGAAATATAGCTTATGGCCTTGTTTGCAACTGATAATTAAAAATAAGATATTTTATTTTATTCCATCTTATATGACTATATATCATAGTTGAAGCCACTGCAGGCTTTAAATACTAAGTGTTTCATTTGGAAATGTGCATAAAGTGTAAGAAATAACAAAATGTTGGAGGAGCCTTTTCCTCCCATATTTCCTGAGTCACTGTGACCCGGAGGTTGAATAAAACCTGATAAACGTCATCCTCACGAGGAGCTGCTGCCTGCCGTGACTTAATTAGTGTCCCAGCTGTGCAGCGCCTCGTGCCACCTCACCTGACCGTTAATTAACTCCGAGCTGCTAGCTGCAGCTAAACTAGCTAACCTGTCCCCATCTCCAAACACCGGGTCGTGAATGTTAATAGCCGAGTTTTAAATTCTTAAACTGTCTCTGCGGAGCCGAGCAGCGCGGGGAGCTGCACCTCTCAGGAAAGATTATGAGCTTTAAATACACCCAGAAAGTTTCACAAGTCTTTCAAAGTTTAGAAAAAAGACACAGGAGTTGAGGATAGGATGTCTGTGGTCGCCAATAAACCAATAAAACAATTAAATGTCCTTACCAAAGTCTTCAGCTTCACAGTCTTCCTCCATTGCGACAGTAGAAACCAATAAACTTGTACTAATAATCAATTAAGCGACGCCGGGTCACGGAGCGGATTGCTCCAGGACTGGGCGGCTAATGAGGCTGATTGATTGATTACCTCCCGCAGCGGCTCGAGCGACAACTATCGCGTGAAGGGTGAGACTGAGCCAGCCAATCAGAGGCCAGAACGGGCCCAATCAAAACCTACAGACACAATCTGACACGTGCAATATTAATTAAAGCGGCCCTGATCGATCTGACACTCAGTTTACAATATTAATCAAGAGTCTTTTGGTTTGGTTTGTTTGTTTTTCACTTCATGTGACATTTTAACTCTCAGTCTTAATCAATTTATTTGTGATTTTGGCCAATTATTCTATGTAAAAATCAACCTGTACAAACTACCACATGATAAATTTGACCTTTAAAACAACAATGTCAATTGTTTTGCATGTTTTTGTTGTTAATTTGCAGAGTTGGAAAGCATTAACAGCACATAATGTTCTTTGTTGTGAGGATTTCTGTTATCATTTACCATTAAAAAAATGATTTTCTTTTATCTCAATAGGTTTTATCTGGTTGAATAAACGTAACATTTAAAAAATATATATATTATTTAAGACTCAAGTCTTAACCTTTGAGTCTCAAAGCTTGATCAAGTCAGACTGTGCTCCTCACCAGATGTATCTCCATTTAACAGTATTAATATTAGTTAAAAGAAATATAAATAGTATTTATTTCTTCTTCATGGTTCTCTCCTGCTACTTGTTTGGATGCAGTTGAATTTATTTTTATTATTATTAACAAAGTGGAAATTATCTGTTGACTTGCCAGGAATTAATGTTGTTTTATTTGTGCCATGTTTTGAATGTTAAATCTTTGGTCTTGGGGGTAAGGCGTCAAGTATTTCCAGTCAACAGGCTCAAGTCCAAATGAAGTCATGAGTCACTGGTGTTAAAATCCAAGTTTAGTTGCATTATTTAATAGAATAAGGGACACAAGTGTAAGAAAAGTTAAGTATTGTTGAATGTTTTATTAACACCTTGCAGTACCTATTTATATATCCCAATCAGGGTGGAACTCTCTCACAGTCAATGTATGAACTGTCTACCCATTATTATTACCAGCAGATATTCCAGAAGACTAAAAGTGTCCTTTACCTCATATGTTAAAAACACTTTTCCCCTAAAGAACATTGAAATGTCAGCCATAGCCACGAATGACCTGATTTTACTGTTTTTCTTTCCTCATTAATCATCTCACGTCCAGCCAGATTTTTCTTGTGACCCGACCCAAAATTTGGGAACCCCTGAATTAAACTACCTGTATATGAAGTTGTTAAGCTTAAAACTTAAAGATCCACTTCAACCAGCGACAGCAGTGAAATGCAGGATCTAAAGGTTCATAGCTCAATTACTTCATGTGCAATAATAACTCTTTTGGGACTTGTGTGTGTGGCAAAGCAATGAATTTGACTATTATTATCAGTTATTTTTTGTTAGGCTGGGTATAAAAAATAACAGTCCCTGAAGCAGATAATTAAAAATAATCATACCCCTGTGAATCATATCACTCTAAAATTATACTGCAGGTTAATAAAAAAAAATCAAATTATTAAATAAATGCATTAAACACATTTTATTGTGTTTTGGGTTTCCAGTGCAGATTGATTCAGCTGTTTAATACTGAAAGGATGAGTCCTAAAATCTAAACACAGACCTTAGAAACAGCAGAAAACTAAGATAATGTGAAGGTTAGTCATGCAGGACAGCAGAGACTGGAGACAGTTGGAGGCAGCAGGATGAACTCAGTGATTTATTGTAAATAGCTTACACGGGTGGCAGGAGTCCAGATAGCTGTTGGTCCAGCAGGCAGGTAACAAGCAAAAGACAAAGGAAAACCATATTGCAACTGATGAACCAACAAGGGGGGAAGAGAGGGATCTGCTGCGGTGTATCTGGAGCTGGATCTAATGAGAGGATGAGAAGCAGGTGAGGAGGTTGGCAGGGTGGGCGGAGCAGGTGAGGGGAGGCAGGTGTGTAGGTGGGTGTGGCAAACAGATGATGGGGGAGGAGGGGAAGTCGAAGGACATCTGCTGGATAGAAGAGAAGTTAAATGGAGAGACTAGGGAAATAAAGAAAAACACTGTAACAAGAAAAGGCTTTATGGCTGAAGAGTATCAAGACTTTTGGTCTTGTGGCCTCTTAAAGGCACAGTATGCAGGAATTACACCTCACTGTTTCTAAACTCAACATTAAAGCTCCACAGGGACATTACATGCATACTGGCAGGCAACAAAACTGCTTGTTTAAAGCAGCAATAAGTGATTCTGGAGAAAGATTCTTGTGTGTTGAAACTTTGACTAAAGTTAAATCGCCAATGAAGATAGCATAAACAAAACAAAAATATTTTAACTAGATATTACCACATACACAGCTATATATATGATACACATTGCTGTCCTGAACTGTAGATACAGTTATCAGGGTTAGGAACATTGCTTGTTAGCTTGCATATTATTGTAAATAACACTGAACTTCAAGGTCAAAGTCAGGTCAACGAAGGTGAACGTGATCCCCAGACTCAAGGTTTCACCTCACTATCTGTGTTTTTTGGCACTGTGAGTCCTCTGTTTTCTTTGCTCTGTGCTCATACTTTTAGAAAAACCCTACTTACGACGCCTCTTCACCAGTTGCAAATTCTGTATCCAGCTCTGCCTTTTCCAAAGAGTGATTTTGACTTAGGCCTTGAAAGGTGAAAGTGTGCAGTAATTTGCAAGAAAAAAGCAAAAGATTAAGCCTTAAAATAAATAGAATGGGATAAAAAAAAAAAAGCATTTTTTTTCCTGTTGTCCTCTCCAGTTAATAATCATGTAAGCCCTCAGTATTAAACAGTGAGTCCTTGCCCCAAAAACAACTGCTGCTGTGAATTAAGGAAACACAAAGCAGATCCTTTGACCCTCTTTTTCCACAAAGGCCTAAAACAGACTTAGAATACAGATCACATTGAACAGCTCACTATCTGTTCTTCACTTCTGTACATTTAGATGCAGGTTGTGAAGCTGCAGGTTAAAACTGGGTTAAAATCAGGTTCTCCTGCTTCAGTTGTTCCACTCTTACCCACCAGATGGGGTACTGGCAGGACCCTCAGCACGCCAACCTTCTTCTGTCTCCCCCAACTACTGTTCAGCTCCTGCTCCTCTGTTCGACCCCTCCCAAACAGAGCAGGGCTCACGTAAAACCCCCCTCGTCCTCTGTGAGAGGCACATTTCCATATCAGCAGCCCACCTCTCAAGGCCGGGACAGCTTGTTGTTTTGTCTGGAGCCAGTGCAAAGCCATCTGCAGGCTCCCTGGTACTCCTCCACATCAGGTGACCTTGGTTTTATCTGGTTTGATGCAAAGAATATAAACCAAAGCTTTATTTAGATTACTTTCCCTTCCTGTGTGTGCTCACAAATCCCCCCAGACAGTTTATCTAATCACCTCAAGTACATTTTTATGCAATGACTTAAGAATAATAACATCTCTGGTTGTTCCTCCCATGAGGGTCTACTGGGTTCAGAGAGTGTAAATAGGCTGTTAAGAGGCTGTGATCACACGTATAGATATATACAGCAGCTCTGTCAGATGAAGCGTCGGCCTACAGGGTTGCGTGTAATGTTACTGGGTCAGAGCTGGTATGAATGCCGAGCTAATGCTGGTGAGTGTGAACACCAGAGTGAGACTTCATGTCTGCATGCAAGCTCCTTTGAATGTAGGTTACTAAAATATATATATATTCTCATTCTGAGCAGCTGTTTTTTTTTTTATCGCGCTGTTTCAAATGTTCTACTGCTGAGTGACGAACAAATCCTGGGCCTCAAGTTTGAGTTCGATCCAGCACCAGGGGGGAGCTGAGTCACAGCCAAGACCGAGGAGGGAAAGGGTCAGAAAACATGCAGTATTTTTTCACTCACACAGCGATATCTAGTAATACAAATCAATGTTTTTTGTGCTTATATTGTGTTCCATACAAAATAATCCCCCCAATCATCACTTATGACTAAACGTGTCTGTCAGTGTCTGCTTCTGCAGAGAACTCTTTTCTTTCTTTTTCATTTTGTTGTTACAAAAATGGCTCAAACAAAGCTGACAAAGCTGTTTCCCAAACTAGCTTGAATCTGAGGTTTACTCTCAACGTCTCTCACTCCCAACTCGTCGGACACAGACTTCCTGGTCAGTGCCTGTTGTCGTCTGATAAGGACACACAGCCTTTAGCATCTGTTTAGGATAAACCAGGCCTTTCATTAACTCCAGTGTTTTTAACTCAAAATTGTGTTTTCCTGAACCTTATTCACACAGTTTTGTTTCCTAAAGTTAATAGTTTTCTGGGAGCATAGAAGTTTATTTTGAAAAGACACGATGCATGTAACAAGTGGGAACTGACACCTGTCCCTAACATGTTCAAACAGGGGAACCTAAAGCGTCTGTATCTGACACCTAAGGGCACTGGCTAAGTGTTGGGAGTGTTTTATTGAGTTTTTCCATTTTAATTTACCAGAAACATGATATAAAACATCTTAAAACATAACACTGTTAAACTCAGCAAAGAAAATTGTATGTCACACTGATCAATGTATGTCCTACGGTGCAAAATAGCTGTTTTTTGAGACATTCAAATCAGGTAATGCATGTTTTTTTTTCTTGATATAGGAAAGGTTTTTCATCCTATACATCATATTTTTGTACTATCTTATTCAAAGCCACGAGGACCCCATCCTAAAAGGGGTACCCAAAGGAAGAAACACCCTTTGAATCCCAACATTTAAAACCTGAATCTATGACTCATTTCACCTTTTTTGAGCTTGGGAGGAGGGGCCACATTTTAATGTTGTCTTTAAAAAGAGTAAACAAAAAATCCTACGTTTATGTCTTTATATTTTCAGATATGTCTTTGAGGTTTATTCCTCCGCCCCTGCAAAGTGGAAACAAATGTAAATTCATTTGTAACGCTCATTGAAAATCACATCTAAATAATTCAACAGTAGTGTTCCTTTCCAGCAACAATGTCCCGGTTACGTTGGTTTAATCCAAAGACCTCACTGACAAGTTTTCAGTGGAACTACATTGTACATGACTTTCTCCCAAGAGATGTTGTCATGTTGACAGCCTGTTCTCTCAATTAGCAAAAGTAACGAGGACAACATCTCTAGAAAGAGATGCTGTCCTGGTTTAGAAACGCTATAATTGCTATAAGCATGACAACATGTATTAAAAAAGAAGACAGATATTAGGCAAATCAAATTAAAGCTACATGCTTGGCTACATACAGCTTCCACTAGAGGTTTTATCTTTGTTTTTTAAGTCAGTGAAGTCACGTTAATCTGAGTAGAAATTAAAACTGCTGCTTTAATTAGAGGCTGAAGTGAATACTGTTAAAGAAGTCAAAGACATTAACTTAAATACTTCTGAGCTACTGAGCTCTTCTGAAAACGTAATGTACCAGGTACATTTGATGATGATGAAAAGGCATTCGGACTATTTTTTTTAATCTCATTTCATTCCTCTTCAATTCTCTGTTGCTCTCCAACACAGCCACACTCTTTTTTTTCCCTCCACAGCATGAGTGATAAGAGCTTCCTAAAACAGAATATTCGTGTGATTTATTATATAACGTATTATGTAAAGTCCTTCAATCCATTTACCCATTATCTATACCTGCTTATCCTCCAGCAGAGTCGCAGGGGGCTGCAGCCTGTCCCAGCTGACATTGAGCAAGAGGTGGGGTACACCCCGGACAAGTCATAATTATATTAATGAACAAAGATGGATTACTTTGACCCCTAGAGGCTCTGCAAATTCCCAGGTACACTGCATGTTAATTGGTTTTAGTAATTGAATTTATGGTGCATTTGTTAGGGAATTAGTGCAACTAAAGTACAACATCAACTAAAGTGGGTCTGGTATTGTTGCCTAATCTTTTAGCCTTTTGTTTAAATCAATACTATGTTAGTCCATGTCTCGCATAGTGCACACTCTGAAATCAAGTTGTGTTTAATCAAATTATGCAAACTGACACCCAGAAAATCTGGAACTGGGGAGTATTTTTCCAGGACAGGGGTGCTAGTTGGTTTCTATGTATCTGGGCAAACAGTGAAGCTGCCATGTGGTGTCTGGTTTGTATCATACCTAAAAGAATAGTTCAACATGAAGCAGGGAAGATCGATACAAGCTGCAGCCAATAAGCTTAGCTTAGCATAAAGACTGGAAACAGGGGGAAACAGCTAGCCTGGCTGTGTCCACCAACCAGCACCTCATGTATTATTCAGAGCAGACTGCACATGAAAAGTTCAGATTTATTGAAGTGGGGTTGTATGAGGTACAGATCCAGTCAGTGTATAGCCTGCAGTCAGCACGCCCCCAGTTTATCATCAACGTGAACCTGGTTCCAGTGCTGCGCTGGTTCTGTTGCTTGTTTGAGATTCATTCAACTTGCGAACCCTCTCAGAACGTGTTTGCTCTTCCACAGGCGAGAGAGCCACATCATTACGTCTCTGTATACGTCTGGAAACATCTCTGGTCTCTACAAGCTTAATAACAAAAATGGCGGACTACATGGTCTCTTTACAAATGTTTCTCATGGCTTTGCGAGCCTACATTGGCATCCAATCAGGACTGCTATTAACAACTTTATGGTCGTCTTGATTGCTATGTTCAGAAGTTACATTCTTATTAACACTGAACATGAGATGTTGATGTTAGCCTTTGTTTTAAGCTAACGCTAATGATAACGTTAATGATGCACATTTTAGTTGGTCTTGTTGGTCAAAAATTCGGCACCGGCTCTGAACCGACCCTTGAACTGCCTTGGTGGAAAAGGGTTGTTAGAGGAAGCCTAAAGATTTGATTAAAAAAAAAGACAAAAGAGGATCGATTTACCCAACCAGGTTTTTTATTTGGAACAGAGTGGCAGATTAGTGACAGGGCGGTGGCGTGGAGGATCCGCCTCCTCTCGCTCACTCAGCCAATGACAGAAACTCAGCCTTAAAAAAATGCAAATGTATAAAAACAGGAATGGGAACAGCAAACATAGAGTAGTGTCGCCTCCGTTGGGCTTCACACACACACACACACACATACACACATTAACCGCACACATGCATACCTACACTCACACACGTACAAATTCACCCTCTCTCACACACACGCACACACACACGTCTTATTTGGCTACGCAGGCTTAGATGGGTACAAACACACATGTTTACACTTTGACAGTCACTTTAAAAAAGACAGTACGTGTTAAGATCATTCCTGCCTGTGAGAAAGTGGCGTGTCGTCTGTCCGTCTGTCCTGCGGCAGAGAGACAGACAGGCAGACAGTCAGACAGTGAAAAGACACAGTCAGTGTGTGTGAAAGCCACTGTGAGGGACCAGCTGCCCCTCATTCAGCAGTGAACAGACAAAACACTCGCAGACACACACACCCACACACACACACACACGTCGACAGGCTAGTCAGTGTACACAAGAGTCTGCTGTGAAATACCAAGGTGAAGCACTCACGCACATACACACAGGTGGCGCGTTTAGATGAGGTGTAGACACACACACACATATTCTTACACTGGCGAGGGGGCAGGCGACATACACACACACAAGAGTGGAAGAGGTGTGTTACCTGTCTGTGGAAGAGCGTGAGAACTGCTGGAGTAGGTAAACACACACGCAACCACAGTACATTCCAACTTTAACTCACCCCTCTTTTCTTTCAAACGCACAAAAACACACACAGGCATCCACACACACCCAGACTAGTATAGTTTTGACTCCCATGCATTTTTGTTCTACAGTACTGAGTATAATAGAAGCTACTAGCCCAGTCGCACTGGTGTGGTTATTGTTACAATCTCTTAGATAGAAGCACAGCCCTCCTGTCTCCTCACATTCCCAAATCGAAAACCCCTTTTCCCAAATTTGTCCCCTCCCCAAAAAGAGTCCAACGGCGGGTTAAAGTTGACCCCATAAACACTAATTCTCAGTTTTTCGTCATAACCAAAGCTTTAAAGGTGCACAGTGTAAGATTTGGCCAGAAAGATTCTAAAGAGGAACATTTTTTAAAAATATGTGCGGAAGAAACAGCTCTGGTGTTAGAGATGTTAATGTATTGTGTTGCAGAGATATCTACTGAAATTAGCATGCTAACCAGCTAGCCCCCTCCCATACTGTCTTGTAATATCACTTGTGTATGGAGAGGTGACAGTGAGTCTCTTTAGCGTCCAGTCGGCCGAAGAAGTAAACACTGTTAGCAGCTCTGAACCTAAAATTAGGACCTACACTCAGCCCTCTAACTGAGAGTTTAAGAGACTGGTGCAATAGGGGCGCCCCAGAGGGTCTCGCTCCATCCTACTTCTCGTCCCACAATGTGAGCGAAGGCAAAGCTACATTTGCATTTTCACATCACTTTTGAGTTCAACTTTGGTGAACTTGGAGCAGCGAAGTTGCAGCCGAAACCAGTCACACAAAAAGTGTGTGTGGTTGACCCCACTTGGCTGCCATGGGCTGTAGTTTTTGTTTTTTAGAAAAGCCAAGATGGAGGAGAAACTGACATGTCTAATCAGCCCGTCTCCTTCGCAGCAACAACGCCAGTTCTCTGTTCTTCGATCTACATTTTTCTGTCGCGACCCAACAACCACAACAACTCTAACAGAATACAAAACAGCAGACTTATTTCCATGACTGTCACATCTTGCACTTCTCACATGGAAGCATGAGTATCGCCTCGGCAGGTGAAGAAGAATCACAGTTCTGGTGTAGGTATTAATTTTAGTTTGGAAAGATCACTGTTCATGTTTGAGGACATTTTAAGGATTATTGTGTGTCTAACTTTGTATAATCCTGGTGAGATCTTACTTCTCTCTTTTTAGCATTTGGCCAAGTTTTACACATTGCATCTTTAATGACAGAGGTGATGATTTTGACTGAACTAGCGCATTTGGGAACAACTTCCCACGCGGATTCACACTTCCCGTTTTTCATTAAAGCCCCTCTTGTTTCCCAGAGGCCCCTCCCATCCCCAAACAGAGAGCCAATGGTGGAAGAAAAAAAGAAAGTGAGGCATGCAAAAAAGGTGCATGTGGGGGAGATATCGGATGACATGATGACTAGAGACGCAGTTGTGCTTTTACACAAACAGACCAAACTCTAAACCAACCGGCAACTGATCAATAACTAATCAATAACATATTGAAACCACCTGATCTCGCTCGTATCACAAGTGATGACGATCACAATGAGGATGATGACGATGAGGATGGGTCTGATATGTGTTTGAATGATATGATTAACAGTAAAGTTTGTGTGGTGTATTTAAATGCACAGCAAGTTATATGTCTGCACTTGTGTGTGTGTGTGCAAGTGTCTGTGTGTGTATGTGTGTGTGTGCATGTGGCTGACGAGAGCACAGCTCATCTTAAGTGATGACGGATGTGATGAATAAAAACTCTTCATGATCATGCAGATGGTTAGTGATGCCAGAAAGGATACGCGGATATTTACATATAAACTTTTTTTTTAAACTGCTAAATACACATCCTCCTGTTTAAGTATTATTATCATTATTATTATTATTATTATTACGGTATCATCATTATTATTATTATTCACCATCCAGCCCAAAACATTGATATATTATTGGTTATTATTACTATCCGTAACTAGTCTTTGTACAGCTTAGAGGAGCCGATGGGCCGCGGAGGGAGTGAACCTCTGATGCCACCAGCCAATGAATCCGCCGCGGCTCCTCGACGTTGTGAAACACACCGAGGGTTGAGCGCTGTGTTCTGGTTGGCCGAGCACAGAGAGAGAGGTCAGAGCCACCTTCGAGCAGATACAAGTGTGTGCGTATGCATGTGCGTGTGTAAGCATGTGTTTATGTGGCTGTATGGATATGCGTCTTTGAGCACCAGAGGGACGGAAGGCACAAAAGAGACCTTTCCTCTCACCTTTGACCCTGGGCTCTGTGCGGCCAACCAGACGCTCTGTGTGTTTTTGGGGGGTGAGGGGCAAAGTCGAGCCCATCGCTCTCTTTTTCTTTTGTGTCTCGCTCGGCCCGCCTCGCCCCTCTCCTCTCCTCTTTCTTTTTAGCCTTTTCATTCCATAAAAACAGAGGAGGAACCTTTTTTTGTGCTGGAAAACACAGGTTAAGAGCTTGTGTTTTGTTTTGTTTTTTTTTCTTACAAAATAATCATATCATTACATACAGAACAAGAGAATCTGTAGAATATTAATAACAACATTTACTTTAAAAACATCTCGTGTGTATGTGTTATTTTTTCAGAATATATTTGGATTTTTTTTCCTTTTTTTTTTGTCCTCTTTTTCATTTTCATTGAAAAGAAAGTTCCAAGTCCGCAGAGAGAGAGGCGCTCTCAAGTGTTTCAGAGACGAGAGGAGAGAGGGATGAGGAGAGGCGAGCAGATGAGGGGGAGGCGACGAAGAAGAGGAGGAGGAGGAGGAGGAGGACGTGGGCTTAGAGTATCTTTCTCTCTTCTCTCTCTCGCTCTTTCTCTCTCCCTCGGCGTGCGGTGCGTCTCTCTGGCATACGAGTGTTATGCGTAAAACTCCTCCTGCTTGTCTGGTTTCTGGTAGGTGACGGTGGCCTGTTTGGGTTCCTCCAGCGTGTAGCTGCCCTCGTCCTTCTTCTTCATCCTGTACACCAGCAACATCACCAGGAAGGCGGCAAACAAGGCGCCCACTACTCCTCCCACTATCACCGCTGGAGGAGGACAGACAGACAGAGAGACGGCATTTGTTAAAAAACTTCCAGAACATCACGGATCCTTAAAACACTCAGAAAGACACTGAAATACCATTAGAGCCACGGTTACATCCTGCAGCAGGCTACATCACTACAAACACGCGCTGCATCAAACACGCCTAGTCTGAAAGCAGAGCAAAGCTACCACAGCATCACTATCACCTAGCTGCTAAGTGAAGACTGATGAGCCTGAATGTGCCAACATACGTTCTGTGCTGCCAACAGCTTTGTGCTAAATTGTGGCCCTGCAGTGCTACATGGTAGTTAAGCCCGATGGGGCTGGTGTAACCAATCGGCAGCAGCTGTATTTTAACACCTTCTCCTGCACACATCACTAATGAACTCTTGCTGAGTGCGATAGATTAATGTGTGGTTATCAAATAGGGAAAAAACCCTCCATCGTTAAAGTAATTGGTATCGATGCCAAAACAGAGAAGAAACTGTTTATTTTCCAAAATGCTTGAGAAACACTTTGTTTCCAGTCATTGTGTGGGAGGTGTTCACTTTGTTTATTCCATTGCTGCCAATATCAGAGCACACAGGCTGGGCTATTTAAAACAACTAAACTTTTTCACCGTGCACTGTCACCACAAAAGTAATCACCACTCTTGACTTATCACACTTTTTCTTGTAATTAAATCTAATATAAAATGTGCATTAGTTAGATTTTCTTAGATCATGCAGTGTTTGTGTTACGCTGTGCAGAAATGTGTAAGCTACTATTACCATCCCCTGATTGTTAGATCCGAGCTGACATTCGAGGAAAGGTGGTGCACACCTTGGATACACAGCTGACACATGGGGTGTTATTTATTGTGCTAACCTGTCTCCTCGCTTCCCTTATTCACGTCTTTTCCTCGAATCTTAACTCCTTCCACCAAGGAAGTGAGAGAAAAATGTGAGGAAGAGATGCGAGAACATAGGAAGCCAAAAAAGAAGTCCTTGGTTCTACAGAGTCTCAAGAGACGAGAGTTATTTGTAATCTTCTGCGCGGCTTCATCATCGGTCACACTGACCGGTACAAATGTCAACATAACCCATGAAGATCTGTTTCAAAAACACATTTTTAAAAAGTCTTACATAATCAAGAAGCCTGTAATAATTTAGAAATGTTAATTGTCCATTATTAGTTGTATTTTTAGTGTTGATTTTAGTAATCCAATCATTAAATATTCCTTTTAAATTAGAACAAACTTCTGCTTTTCGTGACCCAAACACAACACTTTGTAATTATATTACCCTCACTAAAAGTGGTAGGTGGGTAGCAGCGCCTGAAGGCTGCCACATGTCAAAGTGCCACATTTATACTCGATAAAATCAGTGGTCAGTAAAATGTACGTACATTTAAGTTACATGTACTTAACTTGAGTATTTCCAAGTATTTTATGTAGCTTTATACTTCTACTCCATCAAATCTAAGAGGCAGATATTGTACTTTTTACTCCACTACATTAAGCTGCCAGCTTTAGTTTCTTTTTGTGATCAATTTAAATGATTATGCATTTTATAAATTAAACTTCATACCAGTATACCAGGTAGTTAAAATTAGCCCTACCTTGACAACAGTAAAACACTGCTTGCATAAATGCATCAATAAAAACAAAAATTCACAAAAAATATTTGGAATATATAAAACTATCTGAGTGTGTCCATTCTGCATTTTGAAGCTGAAACGTTTGTAGATAAGTAAGTTTTGAATGCAGGACTTTTACTTGTAGTGGAGTAATTTCACAGTGTGTTATTAGTACTTTTACTCAGCAAGGGATCTGAATACTTTTTCCACCACTGGATGAAATGTATCGGTGTAGGTTACACCTGTTCTCTCGCTCTAATCTCCTCAAGAAGCCTCCTCTCTCCTCGCCTACTCGGGGGGCATTTAAGGGAATGGAAGATCCCCCATGATGGCAGAGTGGGAAAGATTTCCGGGTCACAGGAGGAGGCAGGACGCGACAAAGCATACATTAGCATAATGAAAAGCGCCCACGGAGACAGACAACCATTCACCACTATGGGCAATTTAAAGTCAACAAGTAACCTAACCTGCATGCGTTCTAACTGTGGGAGGAATCTTAAGAACCTGCTGGAGAGAAGAGAGAGCCGGCCAGCATATCCAAACCATGAATCTTGCTTTGAGGTGACAGTGCTAACCACTGGAGAGATTTCTGCTTGTAAGAAATGTGATGCACCCGCCACATCTCTGTAAAACATTGTGTGGACTTGGGGTGACGGTAAAAAGGCAGAACTGCAGCAGTTTTGATTAAAAGAAATGTGAAGGAAACAGAAAAACCAATCAAAGGGCCATTTGATCTGAAATATTTGCTGGGGCAAAAATAAGCCTGATTGAAATGGAAATTTTTTCCTTTATGGAAACTTAAATCACCTGCAGAATTTCACCTTTTTGTACAAAATGAAACAATGCATAGATCCAAGTGTGGGGAAATCTCTTTCATCACCTTTCTGTACAAAAAAAGAATCAGTGTGAAAAGTCAACAGTGGTGAAAACCTCCATATGTTGTGTTCTTTAACACGTTGTAGTGTCAATACACATACAGCACAATACATGAACGTAAGAGTGTGACTCCACAGTTGTAACTGGTTCTGTCCTACAGACAGTCTAGTCTAAAGTTGCCTCCTGCTCTTTACCGATGAACAGGAAATCAGCGAAAACCACGGCCAGCAGTCCACCAATCAGAACAGCTGAAGGAGAGACAGAGAGCCAGTCAGGTCAGGGAAGTTGGCTGCTCCCTCACTTTCTACAACAGCTCTTTGGGACGAGGAGAGGGGAGCACTTGAAAAGGAATTGGATTTACCCAGAGGGAAAATGATGGGAAAAACAGGGGAGAAAGGAGGGGTTGGATAACCCAAGAAGAGGATTGCTTGTTCTCAATGGGTCAAACGGGGCTAAGTAGCACATTCACTTATGGTGATGAATCTGCACTACGTGAACGCGAGGTAATGCCAGTTTATCTGAGCAGCTCCCAGACAGCAGGGAAAGAATACAGGAGGCAACGGGGAAACGTCATCTTTTGATCTAAGAGGTGGTTACCAAGTGGTTTATTGGACAGAAAAGAAAATGACACAGAGCGGAATGACTGGGACAAAGAGTGGGACAGAAACACACAAACACATTCATCTCACACACAAATGTTCCTACCTATCAAGACCTCTTTCCTCTCCAGGATGTTCTTCTGTGGCAGCTGGGCGGCGGAGCTTCCTCCGTCCACCGTGTTGCCGATCAGATCGGGTTCCACCGGCATTACGCCTCGACCGAGATCATTACGGCGATCTTCATGGATCTCAAAGTCTCCGCTGGGTCCTGCGGCACCGGCCTCGTTGTTAGCCTCCTGAGACAGAGGGAGAAAAGTGAGACTGACGACAGGAAATTTACATTTGATGTAATCACGTTTGTTCCACGGAGCCGCTGCACTGAAACTTATCCAAACCAACACAAACAGAGAACTTTCCATGGCACATGTTTGCCTCTGAAACAATGAGCCTCTGTATGTTCTGATTGGTGGAAAGTTGCTTATTGTCCAACACATACACGCACTTCATAAAATGTGGCAGCTTAATTACAATGTGGAAAACCAGACAAATCTAAATGCATCACGCTTTAATGCAGAACGGCTGCAAATAAACAGGAGCACACCAATCAGAGAAACGACTCCGGCCTGTAAATAATTAAGCTGTCTGTTAAAGAGGCAGTCAGGAGAAGGGCTGGATATCAAACCTGATCCTTCATTGCTACAGACTGAAATGAGTGCTTAAGCTGAGAGCACTGAAGGCTTGTATGTGAATCCTTGGTCATATTTCTGACCTTATTCACTGATTCTTTGATCAAACAGTTGCTGATCTAAATACTTATTTCCAATAATGGGCATTGCAGCTTTTTAAAAATGATTAGTTTAGACCCCCCACTTTCACCACATTTTAAACCATGTCAAAAATGCTTCAGTCTGTTTGCTTGTAAAAAGAAAGACCATATGAATAAAACTCTACATCACATTTTCACTGCAGCCTTGCACCCAGGCTATCATTGATGCCCGCACGCCAGGTAGCTGAGTTGAGGCGGGTGACACACTGGCCTTTTCATATTTCATTTTCACATTGATCTATTCTCGAACAGTCTCGCCAATGTAACACCTCTGTTACTACCTTTCAAGGCGGTACAGAGCCGGGATTACTGAGTCCCTCTGTTACGCCTCTTACACGTTCAGATTGAAGGCGGATCATCCCAGAGGTGTAAATACAGTAGCTTCAAACGTCAGTCTGAAAGCGGCTACTGTCTGCACATAATGTTCAAATCCAAAATTGAAGCCGGCATTTCAATTAATGTTTATTGGGGGTTTCAGAGTGTTGGTTTTCAAGTATTTTATTATTTAAAATGAACTATTTTTAGCTCTTTATATCAGCAATCTGTGCCATGTGCCATGAAAATATTGCTCTTAAGATTTATGTAGCAGTGTTATGTGTGTGTAAATAAACACACCAAGATAACTGGCCAACAACATAATCTCTCTGTGGGATCCAGGCCTCAGGTCCTGATGATGAGACACCAAATATGGAAAACGTTCCCATTGCACATGAACATCTCGTCAGTCTCACCTGTGTGGTCGTGGGCTGCTGTGGGCGGGTCGTTCTCTCTGTTGGGACCGCCGGAGTGGCTGTCGTCATGGGAACCCTGGGCCTGAAGGGGAACCTGGTCTTGACAGTGGTGGCGGCGGTGGTTGTGGTTGTGGTGGGTGCAGCGGTCGTGGGCTCAGGGGTGGTCTCTGCCGTGGTGTACGTGTCTTCTTCTGTGGTGGTCTCCATGTCGAAGCCTGGGAAGAACGCTGAAGGTTCAGGTGACAGGTAGACGTCCTCTTCTTCTTCTGTGGTGCTCAGGTCATCCGACCCGGCGGAGGGCGCCGCGCTTTCTGCAGAGCTGGTTGCAGGGTTGGTGGTCACCACGGGGACGGCAGCTGGGGACCGCGGGGCGGCGGTGGTCTGGGCTGCGGCCCTGACTCTCTCCAGCTCTCTCTCTCTTTCAAGCTCACGCTCTCTCTGCCTCTCTCTCTCTTTCTCTCGCTCTCTCTCACGCTCCCTCTCTCGCTCGCGCTCCCTCTCACGTTCCCTCTCTCTCTCCATCTCTCGGACCCGCTCCCTCTCTCTTTCCCTCTCTCTCTCCCTCTCCAACTGTCTCTCCTTCTCTAGTTCCCTCTGCCTCTCTTGCTCTTTCTCTTGCTCCATCTCTAGCTCTCTGTCCCTCTCCTTCTCCAGCTCTCTATCTCTTTCCCAGAAAATACCGCTCTCTCCATCGGCCTCGGTGGGCAGCGGGGTGGCGGTGGGGTCCTCTGGGTTGGGGCTCGGCTCAGCTGCAGGTGAGGCGGAGGGGGCGGGGCCTGTGGCCTGGGTGGTGGAGAGGAGGAGGGGCTCCTCTGTGGTGAAGGACACGCCCGCCGATGTCGGCCTTACACTGATCTCAGGAACTGGAGAGGAGAAGAGAGGATGTTCAATTAAAAAACAACAAGAAGACGAGTCAAAAATGTAAAAAATGTACACATCTCACTCATCCACACATCCCGTTCATCACTCCGCCGCCCACACACTCACACACCCACACAAACAGTAAATCAGAAACTGAGACTACGACTGTGTTTGAAATCAATCCCTTGGACACTCATTCACAACTCCCTATATAACAAACACTCAATAATTTACCGTCTACTGAGCTGTAAATTGAGATTTCAGACACCTATAAGTCACCTTCACTTTGCAAAATCACTGGCGGGTGCAGTGTTGCATGACTGTATTTTTGGGGATCTATAAAATGTGACGCATTGCACGGTAGGACTGTTAACAGAAAATAGTGTGGACACTGCCTATTTTGTTTCATTGTGGGGATTTTTGAGGACACAATTTCATGCATACATCTCACACAGTAAACATAGTAAATCTAGTCCATTATATAGAAAATCAGAAGAGATTTTTTAAGATGACTTTAGAGCAGAGAGATGGGGACAAACAAGGTCGCTAGATTCAAACCAGGGATTTTGCTGTTACATGGCAAAAACCACTAGACTACTCTTTGCATTTTCAGACCAAAGGGACTGTAATAGCCCCCTTTTTATTGTGTCCACATCACAAGAACTAGGAATGTTTTCAGATTTAGGAACAGGGAGTTTTTTAGCAGCACACGAGTGATCCAGACATTAAGTGTAAGTTGACTGGCACTGCAAACATCCACACAAACAACAGCTCCCAATTAAAAAAGATGGAAGACAACATAGCAAATGGACCAATAATGAAGTCAAGAATTTACTGAGCAGATATGTGAAAGAAATACAAATAAAATACAAATTTGACTGGTCAAAGTGTAAAGCTGGGCGGTGTTTGCGACTTCAAAGTTCCTAGTGTTGGTCCGAATGCCAACAAAAAACGAGCCCTTGAAGGTAAGTAGTTTTTGGGAGAGCTCTTTAGAGGGCAGTTCCTCCCAGGGAGCCTCCAAACTGTTTGGTCCTTAAGCTGGCTTAAGTTGAAAACGATTTCTTTTGACTTCTGTCTTCGCTAAGCCGACATTCTTCTCACGCAGAAATGGAGCTCGTCATAATATCTTTTTATAGTGGATAAATCCGACAACACCTGCCTTGTGTTCAAGTATACGAAGAGGGGAAATAGAGCTTTTGGGAAACAATGATGTAAGCCTGGTCAAGGGGAGTGTGGACGTGAAGTGGAAGAGGCGGTCAGGCGCTTCATTGTTGTACTTCTGTACGTTGGAGGGAGTCACAGTGCACAGGATAAAAAAAAAATGTCAAAAAGCAGAAGCTGAGATATCCAGACTTTCAGACAAATTGTAATCTTAATACCTTCCAGTGCATCTGCTAGTGAAAACATTAATGAAGGCCCACAGCAAACTATGGATTACAGCATAAAATGAGTCAAAAAGGCGAGAAATTACATTTCCAAAAAAATGCAACTGATACTGCCTTTTCATGAGAGCCTCCTTGCCTGGTAAGCACATCTTTTAAACTCGATGTCCCTTGAGGTCCTTGTTGACATTACTCTGACATTTGTAGGGTTATTTTTCCAGACTTGACAAATCATCCCCACAGAAGACATTATACAACACGCTGAGTCCTCTCCATAACTAGCGAGCTGACCTTTGTGTGTGAAATCCGTGCGGTGCTTCTTTAAGAAGACAACTGTCTGTCTTGTCTCTCACTCGCGTTAAATGTCAATACAGCCAATCACACAGCGCGGCTCTGTTTGTTTTGTCAAATGACTCCAGGATCATAAAGTGGAGATTTTATTGACGAGTCAGCGCAGCAATCACAGTCGCAATCAAATCGCTATTTTCTGCTTGTTTAGCTGTCTGACAACACAAACAGAAAAATATGTAAATGAGAACAGCTACAGTAAATAGTGAGTTCTGCTGTATTTAAACATGGAGAGCAGAACAGAGGTTTAACCAGCTGAAACCAGGCGGTCTGTCCCTGTCCTCGCTGCCAGATGTTGTGCTGTGATGTGCAGTTCTGTTGTTTGCCAAGTGGAGGTACAGAAGAAGTGTTTTTCTTTTGTTTTGGTGCTTTGGAGTGTGAATTTTCACAAAAAATCAAGTGAAATGGCTGAGGTGGAGGTGCGTAAACAGTGCTGTTAAAATTAGCTGGCTTGGTGTGGACATTGTCAGAGGAGCGAAGAGAAGAGAAGAGAAGAGAAGAGAAGAGAAGAGAAGAGAAGAGAAGAGAAGAGAAGAGAAGAGAAGAAAAGAGAAGAGAGGAGAGGAGAGGAGAGGAGAGGAGAAGAGAAGAGAAGAGAAGATGGTGCTGACTGATCCGTTTTCTTCTTAAATCTCATAATAGTATTATACCACCTTTCATTTTGTTATAGCAGCGAGGCTCCCTGGGTTGAAAGAGAAACAAATTGAATTTACAGGCACAAAGACATGAAGGCTGACAGAGGAGCTGGAGAGGATATCGAAATATGGACTCGAACAATGCAGCTGTTGTTAAACTTATCAGACGCCTCAAAATGCCACATTTTGACGCAGCGGCGACACAAAATGCACATCCGTCTGTTGTAAATGAGCTTTTCCTTTGGAATCAGACGGCTCCGTATCACGGTTTGAGATAAAGCAATTTGCCGGGCTGCTGTTTCAACCACAGGGGGTGCCTCTGCTGCACTCGCCTGCTCTGAATTGTAATTTATTTTGAGCGTACTCGCCACTAGCGCAGTGCCTGAACAGAGGGCAGCCCTCAATGAGTCATGCTTAATAAGGAGAGCCATGCTCGAGCTTCGACAGCCAGATCAGAAAATTAGACTGAATTACACCAACGTGATTTATGTTAAGTAGGTAATTCCTACGAGCTATGCAGCCAGCTCGCTGGAACGCAGACGTGCGCTTACAGATAGGTGCACACAAGCGCCTAATCTGTGTTGACTGTAATCAGATTAGAGCAAATAAGATGTAGGGGAATCCAGCCCAGGTTGATGTTTGTTTGTAAGGGTGTGTCTGTGTTTAAAGGTGCGATAAATCTGAATCAAAACCTGCCGTTGAGCCAAATGGCGCGTCTGAATGTGTGATTGTGTCTGCTTTGCCTCCCTGCATGTGCCTAGAGTGACTTTAACTTGAGGACACAGAGGGGAGGAGGGGTCTTCAGGGTCAGCAGATTGAAACCCAGCAGCTGTCGAGCTTGAAAGAACCAGGGCGTGAGTGTGTAACCTCTCTCTCTCACACACACACACACACACAAAGACACACACTTACAGCCGGAGCCGGAGCCCGAGTAGAGGTCCTCATCGTCGTAGAACTCGTCTCTCGTCGAGCCTTCGTCATCGATAGACGGCGACCAAGTCTGTCCCTGTGAGAGACACAGAGATGATAGAGATTAGAGTTATTCATCATGTCATTTCATTTGAATAGAGAAACCACTTTGGCAGATTACATGCACACACAGACACGCACACTGAGAGGAGGTGCAGGCAGCATTATGCTGGACAGGGTAACATCTGTCTGTCTGTGGCTCCATGGAGGAGCATAGTTAATGAGTTGATCTAAAGCTGGGATTTTGGCAGAGAAACATCAAAGCCTTTAAGGAGAGAGGGGTTTCATTCGGTCTCTGCTTACGTGTCAGTTACAAGTGATGCTCAGCCTGTAAAGTAGCAGCAGAATATGGAGAAACGGTTAGCTTTTGAACTAAGGCTGCTGCTCAATTTTCTTTTTGAGTTAAAAATTGCTAGACTTTAAAATGTTCGAAGGGCTGAGAAATGCTTATTCCACATTCCTAAAGTCAAAAGGTGACATCTTCAGATGTCTTTCTTTGTCCAACCGACAGTATAAAACCCAAATATATTCAGTTGAATTATATAAAAGCAGCAAATTTTCACACTGGAGAAGCTTGAACATCGGTAATATTTTCTCATAGTCAATTCAACTATCACCCCAATTCCATTAAAGTTTGAACGCTGATGTAATACAGAAATGAAAAGCAGACAGAAAAAAGTGAAAGAGTCAACAGTCTACAGCCATGCTAGCATATATGTGAGGCTTTACTTCCTGTAGCTAAACAAGACATTTTTAGGCGACCAAAATATTACAATTAACTTTCATCAACTGAAAACACACTGAAAGACGTAAATAAATACCCCTGCTGGCTGTTAGAGATAATGCTTCTGCATTGGCTTTACTTTTACTTTACTTGGACCCAGAGATTGTTAGCTAAATGCTTATTGTAGCACGCTAACATGCTCACAATGATAATGCTACTTGCTGACTTTGAGCAGCATTAATAACCATCTTAGTTTAGCAAGTTAGCATGCTAACATTTGCTAATTAGCGCTTAACACAAAGGTATTTTCAGTAATTTGACTACTTGTGTGGATGACTCACTATCTCTTTTGAATAACTACTGCTGTATATGTAGTTTTCCAGCTTCTCTTTGACTGTAACTGACTATTGTCTAATAATGCATCACTTCACAGCATCCTTAATCCAGGCCTGTTCCACCTTCATATATGGAGGGAAAGCTCGACCTCAGCCAGGGTCAGGTAGGAGAGATTAGTCGTGGATCGTTCAGGGGTTGAACCTCTGAAGTGAGTGACCTCAGCCTCCGGTCACTTTGAGGCTGATCCCTCCTTTGTCTTCATTCATCTCTTTCATCTCTCTCTCTTTCTCTTGACCTCAATCCCACATCCCTGCGATGCTTAAACACACACTTTAGCACTCAGGCATCGCACGGGGTCAACTAACACCGCTATCAAATGCATGCACTTAAGAGACACCGCCCGTACTGCAGCGGAAAGATACATTTCATACTACAGTTCATACCGCACCGTGTTTCAAGACATGTTTCCAGGAGGGCGGCGACTGGACTGTAACTGGCCACTAACATTTATTTTTAATCTACACCTTTAAACGTTATGTTGGGGGTTCTGGATGAAAATGTATCCCCAGATAATCAATCCAATTATTCTGTTAGGCAAAATATTTATATTTAAAGCTCAACAAAGAACTTTTCTAATTCGAAGTTTCCTAAAAGCCAATATCTTTTGGGAAATGGAAAAATGTAGCACGACATGGAATTGGAGAAAACGCTTTTCCATGTCATGTGTATTTCAGTTTCTAATGTACCAGTACAGTCAGTGTAATTATTTGAATTATAAGTTATCATATTTTCTTTTTCTCTTTGTCCAATTGTTAATTTGTTTCCACCATTTTTGACAGACTTGTATTACACTACAGAGTGCGATACCGCTGTTTTCATTGAAGCAAAGGAGCGAAATACTTCCTCCATCACATCATTTTGTGCCTAAATTAAGCTCACTTTACATTAAGTAGTGCAATGTTTCCGCGGCAAGAACAAAGGGCTGAATTTTGCTTTAGGTGTTGGAAAACAGTCAGTCCACTGCTTAAAATGTGACCAAAACAAACTTATCTCCTCAGCAATCTAAAGCCCATCCTGAGGCCCTGTAGAGCTGTGTCTTTGCTAGCCTGTGTGATGCTAATTGCATACACACACACACACACACACACACACACATATAAGCAGAGGCTCTTCCCCGGCTCCAGACAGAGGAAACCTGATGCCTTTAAAAGCCAATAAAAGCATAATGGAATCTAGAAACCCGAGCATCTCAGTCCATCACATCTCAGCATGAGGTGGAGCTGAAACGCTATATGTACCTCCTGAAAATGAAATTGACTTGAAGTTGTTTGGAGCCTCGACACACCGAGGATATGATCTTTACAAAGCGGAAGCATGAGATTGTGTGTGTGCGTCACGCTTTGAGTGTAAGTGTGTGTGTGAAGGCCTCATGATCTTGGAACCAGGAAAGTGCTGAAAAGTACTGAAAAGACGTTTCAGTCCAAGCATGGTGCCAAAGTGTGTGTGTGTGTGCTGTATTCCAAGGATCGGTTTTACAATGAAGGCCGTTGCTATGGGCAACCTTTGCCTTTCACAAAAATTCCCATCTCCCAGTGAGAAGCTCCGAGACACACACATACATCAGCACACACACGCTCACACACGTATAAGAGCTCGAGCTCCATAAGCAAAAGTGTTACGTAACGTCAAATAAACAACCCTAAAAACCAACATCAAAACAGTCTGCTCCTCCAGCTCCCCCCTCTCTATCTGTCCCTCCCTCTCCCCCGTCTCCCCCCCTCTGGATCCACACACTCTGTGCCAGTATATCCCCGTCCTCGCCCCATTTTCCTTTCATCTTAAACTCCCGTTTCTTATCTCCAGGCTAGCCCTCTAAGTTCAGCGTGACCCCAAAAAAAACACATACTTAAATAAACACACACCCAACCCCCAAGGCGGCACCACAGCCCACCCCAGGGGCCCCTTTTACAAGTCCCCTATACACACAACAACCTCCAGGACTTAAAGCTGCTGAAGAGGCCAGTCTTCCCTTTTTCTGTGTGCTTAAATGTGCATCATCTATATTTACCCTAACCTGTAACAGAAATGTGTAATCACCCTCTGTGTCTCGGCATGTTTAATTTATGAGACGATATTATAAGTGTGAATTCACGGTATGGCGGGCAGTAGTGCGTCACTGTATGTAATTACAGTGTGTGCGTGTCTGTGTGGGTATAATCACAGGTTTTGTTTGTGGTGTGTGTGTACAGGCGCACAAATGCCCCTTAGACCTATCTGTGTGGGTGTGTGCATGTGTTTTACGTGATTTCGGGGGAGTCGAATAGGGCCAGCTCTGCATTTTGCCTCTGTTTCAGGAGCTATAAACAGCTGTACTTTCTGACTGCGCCACATAGCTAACTAACCACAACGAGACACAACGAGCTCTCCTCCACCGCACGCATAACCCGGGGCCAAAATCGTCTGTATGTTGCCCTCAATTTCCCTCCACCACTGCATTTTGTTCCCATTTGTTATAAAAGGAAACTGTATAAGATGACAGCCATATTCCACTGGATCTGCGGATTGAATGCAATCCTGGTTTTTGGCATCGTATGAAGCACTGCCATTGTAAGACATGCAAGTGCCAGTTGGAGTCATTCTAAAACAATCTGGGAGCTTTGGAATATATAATTATGTATACTCGTGTAAAAGGAGATGGGGGAAACATCGGATTGAAGCAGAAAAAGAAACAGTTTGTCGGGGTAATGTCATGTTCTGACAGAGCAAACACAGGTGCGTCCTCTGAGGGGTATTGCAACATTCGCAGTGACTCAGGTAGAAACCTGATCTGAAGCTGACATCAGGCTTTTCACTACGCATTTGATCCTATATAGCCGCTCTGGCAGTGTGTGTGTGCATGTGTGTGCGTCAGCTCGTTTTATAGCTACAACGGGCTGGATTTTATACCTGAGCTGCTGCGGTTTCACAGATATTAACATTCCACAGGAGATGAATTGTTCTAGATTTTAATTTAGGATCAGAATGAAGAAATGCAAGATTATAAGTGTGCGATATTAAAGAGGCAACACTGCAGCAACCTGACGATGAGAAGGGGTGTGTGTGAAGGTTATTTGACAATTACCAGCCAGAGTGTGGAGAAAGAAAGAGACCACGGTGTGTGTGTGTTTTGTAGAAACAATGGGCGTATGCAGCTCAGCTGACACTTAGATGCAGGAAGTCAGATAACAATAGGAGGCAGAGGTAGTTATAATAATCCCATTAATTCAACAAACCAGGTCTCACACACACACAAACACACACACACACACACACACACAGCTGGTGGAAGATGTGTGTGACCCAAAAGATTTTTTTCTGTCTGGTCCGGTTCAGTTCAGAGATCCCCTTCAGGGCTAGCTGGGCAGATAGAGAGCTTCATTGTGATTGACTT
>CAFUXE010000312.1:168603-184111 GCA_903364295.1 Serranus cabrilla
ACACATATGAGCATTATAAGCTCCTGATACTGTAGACGTAATGCTGCTCTGCTTTGGAGAAATAATCGTTAATTGTGCTTTTTAATATGTGAGATTTTATCTGAGCGAATGTTCTCGGCTGCTGCAGCATCTCTGAGCTCTCAGAACTGTGAAGAATCATTTGAATACTCCCTCTGCTTTCTGGCACCATCTGCGAGTCCCACTCCGTCCATTTACTGCATCCACAGTGAAGGGGAAGAGGGAGCAGAAATACAATGAAAGACATTGAGGTCACGTCCATTGTATTGTTTTTCCACGTCCATTTTTCACACCACACTGTTCACTTAGGAAGGGAATAAATCAGCTTCACTGTTCTCTCAAGTGGCATTATAGATATTAGGGGGAAAAAGTCGATTACAGTATAAATCTCAGCACGCAGCAGTCCTACCCTGAGAGTTTTAACCTCTGTGTGCTCTGTCGTTACACCACCAATCACAGAGCCCAACAGCAAGCAGTCTGACGACAACTCGGCCTCTGGGGGCAACAACCAATATTTCTGGGGGTAGCCACTTGACATCCGGATAACGGATATCCAGGCCAAGGCTCTTCTGTGTGCCGGTCATTGTACCGGCGAATAACAGTCAGATAATTCCCACAACCAATCAGTACACAGAGTCCTCTGACTCTGCAGGATTTCTTCCTGCCTGAAACACATGAACACGCCTCCCAACCGCAGGAAAATATAATCATGATCACAGCAAGTGCCACACGTTTTAATCTAAATGTCAGTTAAGTCAACTGTAGAAATCAGTCTGATCATGATTCAGCATATAAATGCAGATACATTTAAAAAGAAAAGGTATAATTGTTGGACTACAAACAGAAACTGGTCCCTACAGATTCTGTATTCCTGTAGATATCTGTTTATCGTGATTAACACACTGAGTGAGCCTATGGCCCACTGATGAGAGCACTTTGCATTTACAGGATAACAAACTTGGTGTCTGTGGTGACATTTCAAGCTAATGACCATTTTCCACCACGAGCAGTGTTTGTTCCCAAGAGGGCAGTGGTAGAAGGTTGGCCACAAAAACAAGGAAAAGAGGAATGACTATAGACAATGTAACTTAGGAGAATGTAATCAAGTTCTTCGAGACCGACTTTAATAACTATTAGAGCTCAGGAAGTTAATTTCACAAGAAAAAAAGCAGGATTAAAGAAAAATCAGATGAGTGGATATAAATGATTTATCTTGCCACTGGAGGGGTCAAGACGACAACCTGTGGACTAGAAGATTCCCGTTTCTGTCCCACTGGTTCCATCTCATGGACACGGCCCTAAGCTTAATGTCTATCATTGTTGCAACGAATGGCTTAGACTTCAATGTGGGTGTCCTGACTGAGCTTAAGTGCTGGATGTCAAACGTGTCAACCGTGCACTTGAACACATCATGACAGCTCTGGCTAAAAAACAATAATCATCCAGCAGAAATTTGAGACCCAGATCGGCACTAAAATGAGGTAAAGTGATCTTTATGGGCCGCATTTCTAAACCTCCCTGCAGTTTAATTCACTGTAGGTGGAGCGCCCACGCTTCATAAAGCAGCTGCTGATTCACGGCCGTCTCTCTGTCTGCTGCTCTCCAGAGCTGACCTGCACTGATAAGAGGTGGAGGGTTTGGACTGTGCTGCTCGCTGAAAGAAGTGGACCGCTGATAGCTCTTTATCTGGAAACGGGCAGACTGCTCGGCACATGCCCTCCGACTACTCACACACTTACAGGAAAAACTGCAGTCAGTTTACTGTTTGTGTTGTTCCACACCCATCTTTTTTTTCCCCGAGTGAACCTGTCAGCAGTGACCTCTAATCTCCCTCCATCTTCTGCTTTTTCGCCTCGCCTTACTCTCCGCCCTGCTCTTCGTCTGCTACCAGCTGGGCAGGTTGGACGGCAGCCAGCCTGGACGCTAACACACTTACAGTCAGACAAGGAGATGTGTGAGAGATAGAGGACAGGCCGTGTGTGTGTGTGTGTGTGTGTGTGTGTGTGAGTAGGTTACCAGGTGATGGCCTGGTTAAGACACCTGCCACCTTCAGCAGAGATTAACACAGAAAGCCTCTGCGCAGTCACACACACTGGCTGACACCTTACAGCACACACACACAAGGAGACGGTCGGATGTCGAGACGGTATCTTGTAGCAGTGACGTCAGCTGCGCTCCTGTGAACCTTAGAACAGCTAACACCTGCACGCTACAGCCAAGGGGGTCAAAGAAAACCTGTCTCAGTCCATCTTAGTCCAGATTCTCCTTTATTCAGGGACAGGCAGTGAGCCAATGCTCCCCTGGGCACTAAAGGCCGCTTATCACTGGAGGATACCTGCACATTTTTGGTCGTTTTCCATGTTTTTCTGCAGGTTAAAGATCTGTTATTGGTTGAAACTCATTTGTCCATGTTTGAGATGAAGAGAGTTTGCCTCAATCATCCCTATACTTTCCTACCACAATGGAAATTTCCGACAGAATTTCCACAAAAAGAATCAGCAAAAGAAAATGCAATTAATGTGTTTTTTCATCCACAACTGTGATGTGAATATTGGGAATTGTAATATCAACATAAACAGCTGGGGCCACTAATTGAGAGAATAACACAAACAGTGGAGAGCAATGTGAAAAACGTGATGGAAATATAGAATTTCCATAGAGATCTGATAGTTGCGAATGAAAGTCATGATTTATTCACTAATTTGTTCCCGTTGCATTTTAATGCATTCTGCTTTAAATGTCCAATATGTGGTTTTCTGCTGCTCGGGGTCTCTCATTCAAAATAATAACGGAGTTCGGGGACGTTGTGAAGCAGTGTGAGATCACAGGAGCTGTTGTCTCCACTGGCATCATTGCAGTCAGGTTAGGATTCCTCATTAATTGTTCAGGAGGTTTTATCCACAGAGGTCTCCTCCTCTCCAAGACCAGGTGATTAAAACTCGTAAAAACACTGATTGAAGCAGTTTCATGTCAAAATTAGTGTTTCTCCAACAACGTTCTGCAGCTTGTTTCTTTGATGACTTAAGATCCAGACGTCTAATACCTTAATTCCTTCATTTGGTCAAAATATATAGCTAAAAATGACCAAGATCTGAGTAGTGTACTGTAAAAATGTGGCTTAAAAATAGATATAAAGTGAATTCATGACAGCTTCTAGCAAATAACCACAACCCTGATGCACGTGCAAAGAGGACATGACGCCATTGACAGGCAAATGTTACCTTGACTAAAATTTCTTGAAGTTAAATTTAAAAAAATAAAAATAATTTTAGAATAGGCTGTTGATGCACTGTGCAGCTGTATTAGGAGAAAAATATAAAAGTAGAATAAAAGGAATATCAGCTCAGACTTCGTATGAACAGATATTTGATGTTAAGGTAAAAAAAAATGTGATCTATTCATCCCTAACTAATTAAAAATGGCACTTTTCTGCCTCCAAATCACTAAAGTTCCTCTCAGCTCACTGTGGAGGCTTTGAAAGCCAACTATCAGCTGTGACGCTATTAGGCATCCACAGAACAATGCAACATTTTTCACAGAGTAAATAAAAGATATATAATAATACTCTTCACCCTGAGGGTTAAAATCATTCAGCGTGCATCAAAATGATTTTCCAACTCTATTCTTAACACATACATTCACTGTCATAGTTTAAATGTCTGTGATGAACGTCTCCTCCTGTGAAATAATAAGTATTTACAGCCCCCCAGGCCTCATCTTTCAGCAGTAAGCCCAGCAAAATAGCTCCAGATTTTTAAGTTAAATTATCATTTAGTGTCAAGAGATTCTCTGCAGTAACAGCTGCAGCGGGGGGTCATAAGCAGGCATCACTTTGTGTTCGCAAGATGGAACCCGCTGAGCAATTTTGCACTGATTAGCTTAAAAGATGGGAAGTGGTTATGGGGGGCTTAGATTAAATAAGACTACATGGGGATTAATACAAAAGTATGCAATATGTCAGTGTTCAGAATCATTCTGGGGCATTAAACACAAATAAAGTTTTATATTCACTGCTGCTTGTAATAATCTAAAACTGCTATTGAGCAGCAAAAGATCCTTGTGGACATGCTGCTGTAAGTGCTGCTGAGTGGGAAGGTAGAAACATTGATTTAGTCTCCTGCCAAACACATTTCTGATCTTGTTTGTCCCAGTTTTTCACACACGAGTGCTCCCTGTGACCAATGAATGTGAACCACCGCGCAAAACCTGTAAACATGCTCATGTACACAGCCAGGAAATGAGTGAAACACTTTTTCCTTCCTCGACTATTTTGAGTCTTTTCTGCTGATCGGATTCCTGATAGCGCAACCGTGGCTGATCCAAATCCCAGCCACGTTGGCCGTATTCATTCCCTGTACAAAACCTGTGGGAGGATGGCATTACATTGGCTCTAGTTTATTATTCCAGCTCACTGTGGCCCCTAAAGCTGTCTCAGTGCAGCACCAAAACCACAGCTGAAAAGCATCCAAGCACTAATATTATCCTTCTAATATTATCTTTTTCCACTGAGTTATAAGGACAAAGATGATCTAAGTGATGAATGCCCTTATGGAAAGTCACGCTTTTGCTAAATATGGTATATGGTTCAGTGAAGGCTTGGTCAGAGAGCTGCAGGGACAGAACAGGTGCACGGTGCAGGAAAAAAACATGCATCTGGATCACTAGAAAGCAATTTAAGTTCATTTTCATGCAGAAAGAATTCCAATATTTATCTCATATATCTGTGACAAAACAATAGACTCAAATCCATCCATGACAACGTTCAGCGTGCTTTCAACAGAGCACAGCATTACTTTAAATCACTCAATGGCTTTCACATTCGCTCCATTGTTAGCGCCACGATTAATCCTCATTAGGTGGACGGCTGCCTGCGCTCCCTCTTTGAGAAAACTGATTAAGGAGGTCATGATGCGTCTTAAAACCGAGAAACTGAGGTTCACTTTGAATAAATCACTTGAAAAATAAAATCGAATGTTTTTCTTCCATTGACTGTGTGAAGACGCCGTCTTTTCCAGCAACATTAGCATTTCTTACGTCATTTACAAGCAGACGTTTTGACCTCTTGCTACATTTTCTGTAGTGTTTTTCTGTAATTACCGCTCTGTATAGTAGCTTTTATTGGAAGTGGCGGAAGAGTCTGCCACTCCTGCATGGGATTCAAATTGATGACCTATGCAGTAGGGATTCACAGGAACAATTGCATGCACATAAACCCGTATTATGTAATCTTATCTCACTGATATCAGCCTTGCTTTTCCGCAGCCGCATCAAAGCTGTATCAGGTTACAGCTACTGCAGACTGAGTGATTTGGCAAAATAAGTGTAATTATAATTATTTTGACTGATGTCGCAGTTGCAAGTTGATCGGTGATATTGTAGGGGCTATACATTTTTTGCATTATTCTTATTTTCATTAAAAAATATTTTACATGGTGTTTTTTTTGTGAGGATCTGCATCAATCAAACATTTATTTAAAGACAGAAAAATATGATTTGTAGGCCAGGGCATCTCTGCAGCGCTGCAATGCGTATTTCAAAATGGTATTTTGATACATATTCATTAATTCTTTAACAAAAATATTAGACATTTTGAGGTATTTGTTTAAGAAAACATCCTTCTGACTACCTTTGCAGAGTCATATCTGTGCAAAATCCAACTAGCAAAGGTCTATTTTCATTCCAGCTCAACAATCCACGATATCAACTGTAGTCTGTGCGTTTTTTCCCTCTGAATCACTATCGGCCTCAAAAGTCCCATATCGCTCAGACTCTACCTGTAATGTCTCAGTATCTGACAAAACGAGCAGCTGACACTGAAACTCACCACAGACTCAGTAAAGGTCACGTGACTGTGTAGTGACACATCAGCTGGCCCAAGACCGTAATGGACTGGAGCTGCGAGACCACCACACACACACACACACACCACACACACACTAATGCTGTAGATGCTCTCATCTTTTGGCCGAGTATAGGGGCGCAGTATGATGGGAGGAGGGGTGATACAGAGACAGAGAGATGTATATCTGTATGTAGGACCCAGCTGTTACACTAATCTGACAATCCAACAGGATTAAAGACCACATCTCAAGGCTCGCTCACACACACACAAACAGGGAAAAACACACGCAGACACACACACACACACACAAGGCCTCTCTGCGTGGAATCCTCCTCCATTATATATGACCTTATAAAACATGCATTGCCGAGTGAGTGTGTGTATGTGTGTGTGTGTGTCACTGTCCTGCTGCCAGAAATGCCTTGAGATTCTGACACAACTGCTGCTCCCACACTCCACAGTACACCACCGTGTATTTGTGTGCTTATGAGGGTGTGTGTGTGTTAGGAGATTTGTCTGCTGCGTACAGGGAGTGCCAGTGTGTGCGAATGTGTGTGTGTAAATGTGTATTGGTGTTTATTTGGTTGCTGGTTTTGCTGCTGGTCGGCTGGTGTGTCAATGAGTGTGTTTTTGTGGCAGCTTCTATGAAGTGCCGGAGAGGAGAGAGAGCAAGGCTGAATGCGGATTTATATGTATGTGTGTGTATGTGTGTGTGTGTGATTACAGCCTGGCTCAATGGGCCTATTTCTGCAGGGCCAGTGGGAGGGCGTGGCGCCTGTGGCTGGAACTTTTCTGGTGTTTCTAAGGAACTTTTCAAAAGGGGCTCAGAAATGTGGCTGCGTGTGAGAGAGAGCGCCCCGCAGACCATGATGCCTTTGTATAGCAGAGAGCGAGAGAGGGGGGCACTCAGAGTACACTCAAAAACGGTAATCAATGGTCTCTTCTCAGCTCCGAATCGAAAACCTAACACACACACATAAAGCACCATCCACACACAAACAGACGATGATGAGAATCACATTTCTGCCCAAATACAGTGATGTGAATCACAAGGCAGCATCATATAATTACAGCTTGCGTAATCAGGCTAATGACAGTCATGCGACTTTACAGACCCCAAGGAAGAAGAGGCAAGGAGAAGGAGCGAAACCAATGCATAAAAAGGCAGAGTTTTAGAAAGGAAGAGGTACAAATGGAGAATACTTGAGAGAAAAAAGCAGGCAGTGATGATGGGATGGATGGACCCAGAGGCAAGGGGGGGGCGAGAAGGAGAGAGGAGTGTTTTTGTCTTTGATGCAGAGGAGAAAAATCCAATCAGCCCGGTGTAATTCAATCTGGAATGGAAAGACGCACCTTTGTGAATGTGTGTGTGTGCGTGTGTGTGTGCAGAGGGCATGATGCATATTATTATCATGCCATACCTCTATTTTCCCCTCACACACACACACAGGAGGTAAACAAATTGCTGCTCCAGGGGCCAACCAGGCAGCTGACCTTGCTGTGCTCTCTTGGCTCTCTCCCATTGGTTGACAGATTTTCGCGGACTGGCGGCCAATCCCGAGCCTTGGAGCGGCGTCCAGCCAATGACTGCGGGCCAAGGGACCGTGGGCGCAGCCAGATACTCGATTGATTCTTCATGTATCATAACAGCTCTTGATATCGAAAACTAATTACGCAGGTTGTAAGATCTGGCGGCGGATAAGGCGAGAGCAGCATATGGTCTCTGTCTTAATGGGCCAAACAGACTGAATGCTTGTGACCTAATCAGATGTTTATCATGAGATCCTGATTAACTCTAATGAATCAGTGTCAGAAGACTCCAACGAATCATGAGCTTACATGAGAAACCGGTGAGGGAATAAGACGTTCGCTTTGTGGAGATTCGTTTCAATGAATGGATCATGTGTTGTCTCTGCGGATGTTATTTTATAGTTTGCATCATCTGATATGAGTGTGTGAGGCGGTGGTTCCCAGCCAGGGATCAGGACCCACCAAAGGGATGTTTAACCCTGTAACACCCACTCAACCAGAATTACCATATATTAAAGATTTCTTTTGTACTTGAATGTTTCATGCCTCAGTGACATCACCAGTGCGAGGCAGCAGCGTCTATATCCCAGATAGTGTCGCTTTAAATAACGTTAAGCATCGTCCATCTTTATGTTACAGCCCGACAGATATATCGGTTGACCAATATTTTTGGCTGATATGGGTCTATCAAAGGCATATCAGTAGCGTGTATATGCTGTCGAAATGTGCCGTTATGAAAACTTTTTTTACACAGTATATAATGCAGAAACCATTACTTGGCATGATTTATTTTTTATTCTTTTTTATATTCAGCAATTGACTGAAACTAAAGAGTAATGATGTTAATTTTGCTATTTATTTCATTCCTATTTATTCTGTATTCTCTCGGTTATCATTTATAGAATTGGCTGACAATGTGATACATTTTTGTATAACAATGTTAGATATTATTTAATAAAGTTTTATGTTTGAGAAAGGAGCTCTCAGTGCACAATCAACATAAAAAAGGTTATTGATTCATGGCGGCATCTGTCCCAAAAATCCAATATCAGTAGGCTGCACTTTATATCCAGCGTGTGGGCAGAGCACATAGACGGAAATGCATTCTCTGAACCTATCGGTCATCATTCCACAATAATTTGGCTTTTTATGCTTTATTATTTATTTCCATTTATATGCAAATATTAGTTCATAGGGATGAGGCAAAATTTCATCTGGACCCAAAACTCCTACAAAATTGATATATCCTCTGGCTACACTAGAAACCCTGAAAATATTAGTCATTGTCCCAAGAGGCCTAACCAGCATCAGTGAGCTGAGTTTCTGAGATTGGGGGAAAACAAGACATTTTTAAATATAACCTAGGATGTTTTTTCATTTTTGTAGACTACTAGAATAGGTGATAAATAAAAAAAAAAAGCCTGTTGTTGTTCTAATCGCCACAGCTGTTAGGAGACAAAACCAAAGCCACTGCTTACCGACCATATCTGGCAACCCCTGCTGTAGCACTGGGATAAACTGCGGTTCATCAATAAATGACTCCAACACGTAGCTCCCCCCTCAAACCACAAATTGTCAGCTTACAAATGCACAGAGCAGGTAGGTGTAAGCAAGCAGATAATGAGGATTAATGGGTAAAATGTGCAGAACAGGAGTTCCCCGTTGCCACTCAGACAGTGTTATCGTCCTTCAGCCTCTGTTAAATCACCTCATCTGAAGAATAAATATTATACCAAGCTTCAGGTGCAGAGCGTGTTCATCCATTTCTGATTGTTCTTTAGCAGTGAAGCTTCATCCCTCGGTAGGCAACATTACTCACTGACTAATTAATTAAGAGGTGGGTTTAAGAAACTAATGGCTGGAGAATGATTGTCTAACACACAGATTAGCTGCAGAGTGCTTGGTATAACAATTGGTGATCATTAATTCCTTGATACTGTGTGCTCGCCTTAATTAGAGTGTGGAGCTTGCGAGTGGCGATGTGGTCAGCGGCGGAGTAAACCAGTGGAACGGTGTGACGTGGAGGACAGGAGGATATATGGGTTATGATACAATCTTGCTCTTACAGCCTTCCTCCCTCTTCTGTCTCGCTGTAATCCTGTCCAGGTTGTTCTCTCCATTCAATCCGTCTCAGCTGCTCTAAGCTCTTTACAGGCCTGCCTTAACCGCCAGTCTCTCTCCCTCTCTGTCTCTCTAACGGATACCAATCCAGCCCATCCATCTCCCTTTCATTTTCTCTTTTTTCTTCCTCGTCAGCTCCTCTGCTCTTTTATCATTTCTACCTAAAGCCAATCCCTCCCCACTCATCTCACGCTATTTTTCTGATGAGCTACTCATATCCTTTTACCACTTTTACATATTAACAAATTCTTTTCTATCCAGTCTCCCCGTCTCTCCTCTCCACCTCCGCTGCATTTTGTTCTTCTATCCAATCTGCTGCTCTCTTCACTCCTCGATCCCTCTGCTGCACTTTAGCCACCACCCCTCCTTTAATATCACTTTTGTCTGTGATTGCCTCTGACCTCATTCTCTTCAAATCTCCTCTCCCTCCATCTCCACACAATATCTAATCACTTTCAAATCTGTCACCACACCTTTTCTGCTTTGTTCAGGTTTTTTGGGGAGGAACATTTCCCAAGAGCTGTTAGACGTTAAGATGCAATTTATGTTCGGCGATTACTAAGCCAAATATTTCTCATCGCAATTAGGGTCGGTACTGAACCTCAGTGCTGGCAATTACAGGCAATGAGGGGACTGAAAGAGGGAATGACGTGCAACTAAAAAAGAACCAAACTGGGGACATTGTAATCTTAGTCTATGGTGTGCCTCCTAACCACTCAGTTACCATGACGCCTAAACCTCAATACTATTTTGGTACTGATAGAAATGTGCCTGTGGCTTTGGGTATAGGAGGAGAGAGGAAAAACTGCTGTGATTTCTGAAGAAAAACTTTGATTGGAGAGAGAGATAAATTAACACAATTGTAAAGCACAAATGCATTTCACGCACTGATTTTTTCCTTCTTTTCTTTATCTTGCTGATAATCTGGATCTTTATTAAACCACAGTACTTTTCTGGTACTGACTGAATATTAATTATTCCTATTTTACACTGTAATTTAGTACTGAAATAAACAATTCAAAATCATAATAATCAACTATTTTGTCATTTATCAACTCAAACATTTCAGTTAATAAACTAATCAATGAATCAAAAGAAAATCAACAGATATAGCCCTAATAAATTTCATTGTTAGTTTCAGTCTAATAGTATTTTATTTTGGCTAAAATCGTACGTACTCTCTGTGTGGACAAAAAATAACTTTGGTTAAATTCAACCATTTTTTTCAAATAAAAGTTTGGAGTTGGTATTAAAACTCAGCTTCTTAAATGTGACACGTTGCTGCTTTTCCTTTTCTCCCCATCATTATAAAAATAAAAATGTTTAGGTTTTGGACTGTTGGTCAGGCAAAAGCAGACATATAGAGACATCATCTTTCCATTCTTTTTAGTTTATATCTTCATTAAGACTGGGAATATGATGATATATATAGTGAAAATTATGGGAAAGTAGAATATACAAACTATATAAAGTATACAAAATGTGGCTTTACTATTTGGTTATTTCCTATAGACTATTTATGTATTGAATGACCAGAACACGTGCTATACTGTGGTTGAATTATCAACATATGAATTGACCTATATTGGGAGTATTTTGGTCATATGACCCAGTCCAATGCTCCAGCAGGAAAAAAAAAAAAAAAAGATTATTAATAAATCATGAAAACGATTGTTAGTCTCCACCCAAAATGTAAACTGTAACCCGACTAAATACAACTGCAACTCACATTTGGGACGATTGAGCTAAATTTTAAATGTCAGCAAAGGAATTAATGTCAAAGAAGTTGTGCCTCTCCACCATCAGCACCTCCCCCTCCTCCTCCTCCTCCTCCTCCCCCTCCTCCTGCTGTCTCTAATGTTTCGGTGTCTTGCGACCTGTCAATCTGTCATGTGTATCAGCCTCAGTCATATCATGTCCTGTCAGACAGACACCCCACTCAGCGCGACACGGGAGACAATTATCATGTCACACATACGGCTTAATAAACAATACAGTTGAGGATGCACACACACAAACACACACACTCTCAGTGTCAGTCAGCCTTTCAGACCTGGGTCTCTGCTGGCTAAGATTAGGGCTAATCCACAACTGTTGGAATGAAAGATTAAGAATGAATCACCTGCTGCCGCAATCGTGCGAGCGTGTGTGTGTGTGTGCGTGCACGTGGAGGCGTTTATAGAGAGGACCGATGGGAAAGAGAACCTGCTGCAACCACCAAGCAATATTACAGAATCCCTGCACTCACATCCTAACCACACACACACACACACACACACACAGCTCATTAGCTTCAATGGCTCGTTCAGGCTGCAAACGCCTTTGAAAGAGCCCTTTAAAGCACTAGAGTTCAAAGGTTTACTTGAGAGAGTCTGCACAAACACACACACACACACTCACGCACATGCACACACAGCGGGTTTTAGTGTCAGTATTTAATTGGATCGATGTTCTTCCCTCATGACTTGCCCATAATTGAGGGGACATGAGTAACATGTGGGAAGCCTTTTGTTACTAAGTTCCTGTTTATTAAAACAGGCAGAATAAAAGAGGAGCTCTGCAGCGACGACGGAGGAGAAGGAGAAGGAGGAGGAGGAGGAGGAGGAGGAGGAGGGCTGGTGGGTGGAGGGTGTAGAGATGGATTGATGGAGAGAGGAAAAACGTTGCAGCAATGAGCTCCTGACCTCGTTCACTCCTCTGTCGGGACGTTGGGCTAAATAATTCAAACACACACATACACAGTCACATGCCTTTCGCACACAGTATTTCTCGCTCTCGTTCGCACAAGCAGCCTCCCTGTGCTCCTTCATCGGCTCCTCTGCTTCTGCTCCAACATGTAAACACACACGTGCAAAAACACACACCTATATAAAACTCCCCCCTTTGTGCAGCACTCAGGAAGCTCCCTCCGGATTTGAAGCTTGAAGGCCGGATCTATAAATACTCACTTCCTGTGTCCATCCTATAACCAAGTGAGCAACTAATGACCACACAGACACATGCGGTGTGCACATCAGCGTGAAAAAAGTAGATCTCCGTCACACTACAAATCTTAATTAAATTATGATGAAATGTTGCCGTCCACAGATAAGAGCAACTTAATATAAAAATAAAAACTGTGATTAATTATATTTCTGCCTTGATGCAACTCATGCATCAGAAATGGATATCTGTAAATCAAAACTGACAAAATCTCTTTGTTATCGCAGAAAAAGATGACATGAAGGTCGTGTTTGAAAATAGAAACGGCGATGCTGACGGATCAAAGACGAGACAAAATGGAGAGATGACAAATTGGGTGGCGAAAAAATTAATACATCCAATTATGTGCATGCATGCATCTTGGAAAAATCAAACAGAGTCATTGTACGTTTCAACTTCAGGTGCTGGCCGGAGCCTCTTTCCCTACAAACACGAGAGCTGTAAGCTGAAGCAAAGTACTTTCATTAATGTATCGCCAAACAGAAAGCCATTCAAATGTCCACGCATATAAAATCTCTTCCGTTTAGATTTGGCTTGACGTTGCTCCCATTTCACTTGATCTTTACCTCTTCCTGCAGGACTTTAAAGACAACCCCTCGGGACGACACACTCTCTATCTTCCACTGTGTCTTCATTTACGAGCACTCTCTACCACCATTAAGTGCAAACAAACTTAGTTTCTGAGTGGCCATTTTCAAAGATGTGCTCCCAGAGGAACGGTGATAATATTTCCAGCCAGAGACAGTCAAAAACCAATGACATGCAGCCAAGGAAACTAGTTCCTTGAACAGAGCTTCAAAAGTAGGAAAGATAGTATATCATTAGTGGCCGACTGGAGCGAAAATAACAACCTTGTTCCAAGGTTTCATCACTTGTTTCTGAGTATATCATAGAAAAAGATCTGTTGATCATGCGCAATATTACTTCATGGCCAAATCAATACCTGTCCAATGTCTGTAAAATATGAAAAATAGCAAGATGGCAAACTCCAAAGTCATGATATGAAGTGATATAAATCAGACATGAGCAGTAAATCCTCCAAGTTAAGATGCTGGAAGGCATTTTTTAGTAGCCATTTTATGGTTTTATCAGAAAGTAAAGTATTGACAGAAATGACAGGAGAGAGATGCCCGAAATCAAACCGGGGACGATGAGGTTGTGATGGCCTCCCACCAAGGGACCTAAATGATAGACAATTTGTTGACCATCAAAACAGATGGTAATTCATATTATTTACCAAAACAATCCAGAGCTGCAACTCATAATTATTTTCAGAACTGATCAAACTGATGATTATCTTTCTCCATGAATCGTTTAGTGCATAATTTGTCAGAAATGTGTTTAAAAAATGCCAGTTATATAGGCTGGGCAATATAATGACATACACGGTCAAAGCGGTAATAATAATAATGTTTATCTTGTGCTATGTTCTGATCCTGCCATGTGAGAGTGAAGCCACAGTGAGAATACAGCCTCCGCCCTGCAAACATGGACGGAGTATTTAATCGTATTTGTGTTTTTTGAACTACTAGAAATCATGCTATATCATGAAGCTTTATTGGAAGAGACGATTTTAACCACATCTCTCAGTCCTAATCTGAGGCGACATACAAATGTCTTGTTTGGTCCCATTAACAGTCTAACTGGCAGAGATATTGTTTGATATCAAAGATGACAAAGAAAATCAGACAATTTTCATATCTAAGAACTAGGAACTAGAGAATGTTTGGCCTTTTTTCTCTTAAAATGACTTTAGAAAACTTGGAAACCAAAGAATAAGATTCATTTTCGACTAATCATTTGTCTAATTATTATAATCACTGCGGATCCATCTCCATGACAACTAGGAAAACTCCATCTGCTGATGAGGACCATTTGGTCGAACCACCATTTCCAAAAAACGAATGAACATTCATGAGTAATGGTCTGAAGAAACTTTTTCTCCAGATTCAGCGAGACTATAAATCGAGGCCGAAAGTTTTCCCCAAACAAAAGTTCGAGTGACAAAACTGAGCAAATGTAAAGTTGCTGACATAATTACCATCAACAAACAGGCCAACAGATGGAGAGGGAGATGGAGGGAGTTGTGTGTTGGAGGTCAGAGGGAGGCCAGCCTCACAGCGCCCACACTCAGGGTCTGATCGGGAGTGTGAAGGCCGGCCTTATCGCGGCCCAGCCCGCTCTTATCAGACGCCTGCCGGGCAATATACATTCCAGCGGTCCCATTGGGTTTCAACCCAGCATGACCCCGCCCATCCGGCCCCTTCGTTAACCTAATTACCCCCATCGTTACGGAAACGTGTGAGGAAGCAGAGAGAAGTACTAAATACTCAAAAATAAAAAGAGTGAAAATGATAATACAATTTTAGCATCGTTAATATGCTGGTGGACAACATCTGTGATTCTCACTCTAACACACACACACACACACACACAGGTTTGTTAGTGGGAAGGAGGCGCCCTGTTTTTGAGGTTTTCATTTATAGAGAAAGCTCTGACACACAGAAATCCCAGAATGCTTTGTGGTTTTGGGAGCCGGTTGCAGCGTTTATACTCTCTAATTTAAAGTCCTGTAATAGCACAAGCACACACACATGCACATGCACAAACACACACACACACACACAACTGTCCTCTCTTCACTTCTATATTGTTAATTTATTGTAGTGGAACTGACGTACAAGAGAGGAGAAAAGAGGCACAGGGAGTCGTATAAAGAGACAGGAGAAGAGAGAGAGGAGTCAGAAAATAGAGAATGAGATATGAAAGGCTGTGAATGAGAGAGGCAACAGAGGTGACGAGGATGAAAAAAACGGGACGAAGCAGAAATAAAAGATAGAAAGGAGGAAACAGAGGGAGGGGAAGGAGAGGAGAGAAAGGGTGATAAAGCTGTGACAGCGGCAGCCATGGTGGTTGTCATGGCGACGGCCGCGGAGAGCAGGTAGAGCGCGGTCTCCTGGGAGTGAGCGGCGCACGCCTCCCTCCCCCACCCTCACTCTTCCTCTCGCTCGACAT
>CAFUXE010000312.1:191056-229031 GCA_903364295.1 Serranus cabrilla
CACACACGCGCACACACACCGCGGGGCATTCATGGCTGCTCCCAGGTTGTGCCGTTTTGTTTCGCGCTCAGTTGGTTCCGGCTGGCTGCACGCCATCTTTACACACCTTTACAGGTCAGCTCTGGTTGCCCCACTGTGATTGGCTGAACTCGCACCTGTGCCTACGTCACAGTAATTAATATTAATGAGCTCGTCGCGCTGTAGCCTACTTGTGTCGCCTAGCAACCGTGCGGTTAGGCTAACCGTCACTGCTCAAAATTTTTAATTGCAAGGCGGAAAACATCGTTTAATCCTTTTTAAGGGCACAATTTGTAATAAACAAGGATAACAGCAACCCATTTTTAAACATTAACCTACTAGTAGCTTAAAGTGGTTGACTTTTGTTAGCCAATTCAATCACAAACACGCTAAAACACGGAACAAAGTTATTATTGCCTTAAATAATCTTCACTTATCGTCTGCTGCAGTGGACGGAGCTTGTCCAGTTTTATTTTCAACCTCAGATGCCGTTAGAGCCAGGGGAACGTGTATTATTGGACCGTACAAAACTATTTTGTCAAACAACTAGCTAGTTTGTTAAATGTTTTCTGGCGATACAAAAAAACACAAATGTAAGAGTGGGGAAATAAAGAGTCACCCTACTTTGTTGGTTGGTTGGTTGGTAGCGTTTTCCAGTCCTTGTTTTTGTGTCCTTTGACAATTCTTTCATAAATTACAATACGGCAAGCTAATGTACCCCACACTTGATTCCTCCTGGGTTCACAGCTGACATGTCTGTCACACCCTCACCTGTCCCCCTCAAAACAATGCCAGGTAGGAACTAAACTATGACAGGAAATGAAAATCATGTTGACAAGCTTGGGTTTCTACATTGAAATGTGGTAAACTACTGAGAACAAATGACATGTAATCTCAAAAGAAAAAAGGAGTCTCATCAGAATACTTTTGGATTATTTCAAAATTAAATGTTTAAATATTTGCAGCTTATACTAAAAATGGACCCAGCCACAAAAAAATGAGTTCCACAAATATTATTTTCTCTTTAAACAGCTCAAAAACATTTTCAATGCAAATAAAATGCATTTTGTATATTCAGCATACAGTTGGTTGGATCAAATTACCCTTAAAAACAATACTGGCACAAAATTCAGGTGTTCTGTATTCTACAACAGTATTTTTAATCAAAGGCCACATTGAGGGCTCCGTTCTTGTAACACAAGAGCACAAACTGTTGTACTTCCATTTTCAATGCAAATATAAAGGAATAAAACAATAGCCTTATGTCTTTTTTTTTCAACAATTCTGCATCTAAAATCTTGAAACAGGGCCCGTCTACCAAACAGGCAGACCAGACAAGTAATTCGCCAGGACCCGCATTGAGGTCATATATTTCTTAGCAACTTTTCAGTGACTCAAATGAACACAAACTGTCTGTCAAACAGTAAATATGGGCCTTTGATTCCGCTGTGGGTCAGGACCTAGGGGTAATTGCCCAGTTTTTGGCTGGTAATCCACAAAACAACAGCCTATAGACCCGAGCAGCTGACCACAGCAGAGCTTACATTTCCTTTCAGGTGGCTGAAAATCACTGCAGGTAATGCACCCTCACTTCCTCAGGCTTTATGATGATCCGCTTTAAGAAATCAACAAAGCCGTGGGATTACTGCCACCAACTTCACACCCAACCTGACTTGTTTTTCAAAAACAACATCCTGCCCGTCTTTGCTTATGCTCCAAACAAAAGATGAACAAGTCAGGGCAGGATTATATTGCCTTTGTCTCCTGAAAAGATACAATTGGAAGACTGAGAGAGGGCTTGTGTTTTGATCAACACTGCAGTGTATCTCTCGTTGCAAACCTTGGGTCATTACTCATGCCAAAAGTATAATTATTGTAGTACAATTACATTGCTGGTTGCCGTGCGAAGACGCCAGCCTTTTTAATCAGTCACATTTATGAAGAAACTAGAGCAAGCGCCCCAGCACCCTCTCTGACTCATGCTGTGTGTAGTCGCCGTCTTATCACTGCAGACGCATTCATTCAGATGGCTGAAATAGAAACTATGGCACAGATCCTGCTCCTTTTTCTTATAACAGACACTTGAAATAAGAAAAAGACAGCAGTTTGCCTGCTCCTTCCCTTCATCCTGCGTGAGTGCATCTGACATACAATGAAACACACTTGAGACTGTTAAATTTTCAAAGTTTTTTTGTTCAGTTTGGTTTCAAAATAAAGATCACACAATTGTTTAGAGACAATCTACAACAGGAGTTACAAAAAATAGTTGCCCAGGCAATAAGCATACACAGGTTCTGTTAACTATACACATATGGTTACAGGTGTGCTCGTAGTAAATATACACAAGGCTGCTCCAAATGTACACCGCGCTGTGGCGGGCTGCCTCTCTCACCCAAAAGGACATGGACAGTATGATACAGCACTTACAGCACTAGAGAAATGCCAAAAAACACAAGAATCTCCTCTGTACAATCCATGGGTTTACCCCTCTGAAAACAGTCATGGGTAATAGAGGGGGGGGTTAAATGAGTAAAAGTTATTTCTCCCACCCAGCCAGCATACACATGACACATTTCATGGGGTAAAGCATTCCTATAAAAAGATCTTAAAAAAAGGTCAAAAACAAAAAACCTTCAACATAAACCAGAAGACACCACTAAGTCTAACAGAACGTGTCCAATTGGGAGTCAGTGGGAGATCAACGTCTTAAGTTAAGCAGTGACAAGATAAAGATAAAACCAAGCGTGGCGAATCTTTGTACAAGTACTACGCTGTATAGAAAGGGCTTTTCAAAACAAAAATTTGATATTACAATTTACAATATACAACAACTCATATGTCACAACCAAGGAGGTGAGAATATACACTGAAATGCACAGGGTTTTTTTTCTAAGATTTTTTTTTTCAGAGTGAGCTTTTTTTCATTTTTCTTCTCATACCAAAAAGGGTGGTAAAGCACTTTTACATTACAAGGGTTTACAAATGTACAATTATACAGTCAGAAGTATGTGGTCACTACTAGGATACATTATAGATACAGATTCAACATCAAAAACCAGAAAAACTACAAAGTTTTATATATATATTTATATATATATGCAAAGGTCTACACCAAGTATACACGTTATATTTATAGAAGCAAGACCAGAAAACGAATCTCCCATGCTAAATGATCTGTCTGCTGGTTAGCTGATGGCGTGTGTGTGTATTCGTCTATGATTCTGTGACGTCTTGACAAATTAAATACTCGTTCCATCTCATAGTGGTAAATAGCTAGGATGGGAGGAGGAGGGGACACTAGGATTGTGTGTGCAGCAGTAGCAAAAAGTGAAATGATTTTTGAGTTCTTCCGAAAAGAGGAAATGAAAGGAAAAAGAAAAACACAAAAAAAAAAGAAAAAGGAGGGAGTGGAGCGATGAGCGGAACAGGTCTCACCTCTCTCTCCACTCCCTGCACGCCTTCCCTCCCTCCCCCAGTTCAGTGGGCCTGGGCTCGGGTGGGGGAGGGGCAACAAAAATCTGACAAAAACTAAGGCTGCCTGTAGCAACAGGCTCCTCCCGAGGGGTTGTCATGGAAACAAGGGTACGAAGGGGTACTCAACGTCCTCGGTGAGCAGAATTTGGAGGGGGATCGTGGGCACGATGCCCTCTGAAGGGTCAGACAGGAGGAGGGTGGGGCTGGTAGACATGACAGCTGAAGGAGGGTGAGGTGAAGGGTGGGGAGGTGGTAGACATGATTTCAGGCTGGAGGGGAGGAGGAGGGGGAGCCGGTTTACATGATGCCATTAGGGGGGCCACAGAGCGGACCCAGGTCAACGCCGTTCTTCATGTAGTACTTCTCCAGCTTGGCCAGGATGTGTTTTCCATACGTGTACTTCCTCAGGGTGGAAATGTGAGGCCGGATCTGTGCGGAGACACAAACACATGCTGTTCACACGGGACACTCCCCTTTCAGCGTTTCCCCTTCATTTATGTTTGAACAACAACAACACCACCAAACACCAACAAGCCATTTATCTCGAAATCAATGACGGCTTGTGCTCATGTCAGCTTCTGTGTCGTTGCCTAGGGAACCATTGACACCAGCGACCGGGTAAAGATTTATTGATGTGCAGGTAAGTGAAGGGTTGGGCTGATGGGTTGACAAGAGACCGACTTTTTTTTTCCCTTCAGGGACTTTAAGTCAAAAGGGTGATATGAAGTGCTGCTCCAATTAGTCAAAACAAATTTAATCAATGACAACTGATCATTTGTGGAGGCTTTAAATCAGTAAATTCGCTTGCCAGTCGTTTTTTAAATACATTTTAACTTGTAAACTTCTGTGTTAGGGGTAACTGAAGTTATATGTTTGCATCTAATTAACTAACCAAAGTGAGTGTTGTTAACTGTCTGGAGAGGGTTTTACAGCACCCGAAGATACCGGTGTCTCCTGTAGCGCCCCCTCCTTCCTGTATGGTTCAACATAACATAACTCTATAATACGACCGATTGTGTTCTAAACCCTTCAATCACATGTAAAGCCCCGATTCCAACAAAATAAAATGGGAAGCTGTAAGAAAATGTAATAAAAACAAAATGCAATTCTTTTCAAATATCCTACATCCAACTGAATACAGCACAAAGACAAGATATTTCATATTCACACTTTCTTTTGATTGCCATGAAGGGAACACATTCTAAACGAGGCATTAATTATACCATGTAGTCCTGAAAGAATCTCTCCTCATTAAACTGCATTTTAAAAACCGCTGACAACTGCTCATCTTTTCTTTTTTTCTCAGTGAAAAGTGATTTTTTAAAGAATATTTAACTTTTCCTAAGCAAGGGCTGAACAGGACAGAGGGTTTACAGATTTTGAAGCCCCCTATGGTAAATTTGTGATACTAGGTTTTATAAATTAAATTGACTTGATTATCTAGAACACTGAACTTAAAGAGATGTGGAACAACTTCCATTATGGATTCGGTTATGGGACACATACAAAGACCATCGTCTTTCCTCCTACCTTGTGCATTACGATCTTGCGCTGGGTGGGCTCAGCCACGTCGATCATCTTCTGCACCACGTAGTTGGCGTACTGGTCCTTCATCATGGTGTATAAGGCACTGTGGGGGCCCTCAGTCAGGCTGCACACCTCGTCTATCAGCACTGCCCGCTCTGCCCGTGACGCGTGGGTCACACACTTCTCCACCACATTACTAGAGGAAGGGAGGGACGGTGAGTGTGAAGTGACATTAAAAAAAATGGCCTGGCTGCAAAAGCGGTTTTAAAAAAAGGAAAGGGAAAAGATAAGACAGAAACCATGTGTTTGTGTGTTTACCTGGCAAACTTGTGCTGGCTGAGTCCCAGGACGTTGCCTCTGATCTCAGCCACTATCTTGCTCTTATCCTCTGCTCGGCCGTGCTCCAAAACGTGCTGAATCACATAGTTGCCATACTGGTCCTAAATAAAACAAACCACACGGACACATTAACTAAAACGTGAGGACACCAGCTGGCGCTGCTGACGTCACATCAAACATACAGCCAACTTCAAAAACCTGGACTAGAGATGATTTTCATTTCAGCCAACTTGCAGCAGTGTCACTATCCAGAAAAACAGAACTGGTGGAGGAAGAAAGACAGCAGCGAGTGCTAGTTGGTGAGTGTGTGTGTTACCTGCACCAGCTGCTCTGTGTGTTGATGGAGCTCCTCCAGTATAGGCAGCGTCTGTTCAGGAAGGCAGTGTTCGAGAATGCGCTGGATGACTCGGCAGCCATAAGGGTGAGTGGAGAGGGCAAAGACCTGAGAGACAAACAATTACACGTGTTTACTTGATCAACGCATCCACCAAGCGGTCCTGGAGGTCAGAGGGTTGAACATGGCACACAATTTCCTTTGTTCAAACCGTTTTCATTAAAAAAGGAACAGAAAGTCTGTTGGATTACAGCAGCAAATGATCACAGGCATACTTTCACACACCCTGCCCACCCCTGCAGGGAAGGTGAAGGCAAATTCCTGACATGCTTTCAGCTCCACAAACAAATCTGAGCCATCGTGTAGAAAACATGCCGTTACACAACATGCAAATGTGTGCGAAGCGAAACCAGCGAGACGTACAGTCAGATCATCCTGAAACCTTTCATTAGTATTTAACAAAAGGGGGCATGCATGGACATAAAATCTCTCTTTTTAACACTTTATGCTAATGTAACATTTAGCTGGCGGATAGAAGATGGCTGTTGCCACCGGGCTGAGGTTTCTGTTGCCATGGCAACGATACCCTGTCCCTGGAAAGGACTGAGCATGTGTCTATGTACTTTGGCGGTGACAATATGCTCGCAGCCTCGAGGCAGCGGCGGTGTATGTGCGTGCACAAGCGAATGTATGTGTGTGTGTGGATGTCAGCCAAGCACCGGCAGGCTCCAGTGATTGAATGTGGAAATATTTTGTGAGTGCGCGCTCGCAGAGGGGACCCACCTGTCCCTTAAAGGCGTCTATGATGAAGTGCAGAGCGTGAGGCTGGACACACTCGATACACTTCTGCACCACGTGGTTACCGTTCTGGTCCTTGACACACTTCAACACATGGCCGTCCAGCTCCCGCACCATCTCGCTCTGCAGGGAGGAGGAGGAGGAGGAGGACAGAGGCGGAGGAAGAGGGAGAGCAGAGCCAGAGGCAGAAAGTGGAGAGAGGGACATGTAATTGTTTGAGAGAAATCAAATATTGCCTGAAAGCATTTTCCAACCTTTCCTTCATTTTTCACAGTGGCTCACAGCCCAACAAATAACACCGGGCTTTGAACAGTCGCCCTGGAGAAATCTATTGAGGTCCATTAAGGAGAGATGGATACCTTCCTCTCTCACTCGCACATACAGCCGTGCTTTTCCCCGAAACCACTGAATTTAAGCACAATTATTTCCTGTTGACATTCAGCTAGATTTGTCTCAACACCTGCAGTTCAACATTTGCATATAAACTGTGGTATCATTAGCCTCATTCATCGTTGATGACAGAGTGCCTGCGAGGAACCTGCTGCTTCAAAAGGCAGCTCCAACATAAAACCCATAATGTGGATGAAAAATGCCATTTCAGCGTGAGGAGCGCACCCTTTATCGATGCAGTATTCTGCTATATAAACAAAAATTAGTGATACATGGGCCCTGCTCCCTCAATCACATCTGAATTACGAGCACATGGATGGTAGAAATGCTTTAAAATTTAAGACTCCTCAAAAGGATAGTTAGGTGAATTGCTCACAGTAAAAAGGCCCAAATCACAGCAGGCTTATGGCAGGAAAGGTTTAATTAAGGTCGTTTTAGCACAAAAGAACAGTCGGTTTCCTTCAGAAACTAGTGTACTTACAATGACCTGCTGATCGGAGGGGATGAACTCCAGAGCTTTCTGAATGACCCTGCAGCCGTACATCTGCAGAGCCAGAGACAGCACATGACCCCGGATCCTCTCTGCCAGGGCCAGCTTCTGGTCCAGGCTGCCGAACTGAAACAAACACACAAATAAGCTTGTAAGTCCTGGAATCTGTTTGTTAATCCACACCATAAATACCAAGTATATTTCAAAGCCGCACAGGCCACAAAGCACATACAAATCAGGTGCAGAGAATCACTGACTGGTGCACCATTAGTCCTATTAAGTTTTGTACACTTTGGATTCCAACCCTAACGATCAAAGAGCGGACTGGACCTGTCTGCTGCATTTCATCACTGAGTGTTGCACTTATTAGTGGCCGCTCCCGAGTGGAACATAATGAGACTGAGAGATCCCAATTATGAGTGTAGCTACTTATTGCAAAGAGCATATTATCCAAAACCAAACAATCACTTCAACATGCATCAGCATGTAAGAAACTACTTAACTATTTTCAGTGTGGACTACTGTATTATTCGTCAGAATGTGCCTTAGAGGCAAATTCCGGTTCAGCCAGTTAGCGTGAAATCAAACTGGTTTAAGCTCGTACACAGACTGTACCGGTAAAACCCGAAATGAACCCAACTCCGCTTTTCACACACACCTCAAAGAACTTCTGGATAACGTAGTTTCCAAAGACGTCCACCATGAGCTGGTAGGCCGCCTGCAGAATCTCACTGAAGACGAGCTGGCGCTCCGCTGAACTGGCTCGCTCCAATTTCAACTGGATAAATCTGTAAGAGACAGAGGATAAGCATTATATTAACCACAGATACCTCTTGTTTTGTTATTTCTTCAATTTCATTTTGTAGCTTTTGCAATGTATAAAAGCCTCATGAGAAAGTATGCAGCCTGCTCTCCTTAAACCCACTTAGTATATAAAGTGGATTCACGAAGTTTGGATGAACTTGAAGACAAAGACAAATAAACACATCAGACGGAGACGGAGCAATAAAGCGAAACAGATGTACAAAGACAGAGAGAGCGCTTCTCCTGTATCTTTAACCCGAGGGAACAGCCAGACAAAAGGAGATGAAAATCAGAGTGGAGAAAAGACAAGAAGGAGGAACCAAGCAGCCTGTGAGGTGAAGTGATGGATGCCAGGCAAAAGGCAGAGATAAAAAGCACCGTGATGCTGAAGAGACGGAGGAAAGAGAACGTCTGGAATGTGCAGACTGGACGTCATGGTGTATTAATAGATCATTTCAGTGGAAAAGTGCATTGAGGCAGGGCTGGTTTAACCCAGACCGACCCAGAAACAAGGACCCCAGAGTGGCCTCCAAGGCCCCAGCCCCCAGGTTAGACCCTCTCTGGACTGTATGACATAAAGAGGTGGAGGTGGTAACATAACAGTGACACTATTGCTATCAGTACAATTACTTGAGAATAAAGCACCTTAAGAGGTAACATAACAAACAGTCAAACGAGACTGTGCTTAAAACATCACTGTCACATTCATGCTTTGAAATTCTAATTTCTATTCAGTAACAGGAGTCGTATATATGGTCTGAGGGCAGCAACTTTGAAACATCAGCAAATCCAGCTGGTTCAAGCATGAACTTTAATCCAACCCTCAACTGTGAACCTGGCCAGATTATTTTTCCCAGAAGTGGCCCCTTTTCACTGGGGCAACTAAGGTTGACAACTTGTGAAAAAAATGTGGTCTTTGTTGCCATCAGAAAACAGTGTATTGGACATCAGTGGATGTGTCTTAGCGCAATTTAAGACCAGAGATTTGGTACCTAAGAAAGCCTGCCAACGTCAGGAATTTAAAAGAGGAAATCGTGTCAGTTAATTGGTCATGGTTAGTGTATACTCAGCGTGTAGAGACAGCTGTATGATGTCTGCTGTGGCTCTGGAGGAGCTTTTTTTAGGCCTGAGCGAGTGGCTCAAGTGTCATTTCTTGCTTGACTTCTCAAAGTACAAATTTCAACAGAATCAATCTGGTTTGAAAAACGTGGGCATACACCAGTCAGGACAAGGTTATTAAATGAAACCGACAAAGTCTCAGACCCCATGGGAGCTCTGGGTTATGACACATGCACGATGTAACTGGCGTTGCATTGTTAGAGGTTGGACATAAAGGGATCTCTGGTGCTCTTCGTGTCCGTCCTTGAGCGCACAAAAACCGTTGATGCTGCAAAACGGCAGCAGCTATCAGCATTCCCTCACGTCTTCATTTATGGTATGACACTGCGGGGGCCTCAGTGAGAATAAATAACCATCCCCATGTTCGACTCGGTGTCTGTGTGTGTGTGTGTGCTCACCTGCTGCCGTGCTGGTCCTGGCTGAACTCCATGATGTGGCCAGCGATGTCTCTGAGCTGCAGGTTGGGGTAGCGGTTGTTCCTGAAGTCCTCCAGCAGGCGGCTCCGGCCCGACGGCATCACGTCCGACATGCCGTAGCGTAGCCGTGACGACGGGAACAGCTGGCTGCTGGGTGAAAAGAGGGAGGAGCCTGAGCTGGCGGCGCTGCGGTACTTGGCCTCTGCTCCTGGAGCTGCAGAGATGAAACGGCCACTACCGTTGGTCAGGCCTCCTGTGGGGACGGAGACAACAGGGGTGATTGTTAGAACCGGCGCTGAGTCAAACAGTTTCATAGGGAAGAACCAGGGTTAAAAGAAATCTCACAGAAATACAAGGCCTGAACCAAAAAAAAACAAATCATGACTAGTCTTCTTCCAGTGTATATAGAACACGGCAAAGTGATCAGTCTCCCTGGTTTTACTACTTATAGGTATGTGCTTGAGTAAAATGAACATTTTTGTTTAATTACATTTTTTTCTCAAATACAAATATTGTCATTTAGAGCATTTAACTGCTTCAATTGACAACTGGTCAAAATAACAGAAAAAATGTAGTGTTTTCAGACCTAAAAAAATGCAAAGAGAACAAGCTCATAATCATTTTAAACAAAACAATACAAATTTTTTTAACAGATTTGGAGCTGCACACAAATATCCAAAGAAGTTGGGACTTACACATGTGGAGAGTTAATTTAAACCAGTGAGTAAATTAATAAACAAACATACAAATGATTTAAGATCATCAGAGAGAAAAAAGAATAAAATAAGTAAATGTGGAAGACATTATTAGGGGTCTCTAACACCTTAAGTTTGCAACGCCGCATGGCAATTTTTCAAAGCACGGGGGAAATTAATCTCTCTCTCTTCCGCTGAATTTCAAGTGCTGCTGCAGTGATCCCTTGCATGGGTTAATATGCATTACTTTTTTAATTGATGACACTGCAGTACTAAAGTTTGAATATTATGAAAATTACATCATAGCTATGCAGCACAGAAACACAGCACTGGATGGCAGCACTGCCCTGAATATTAAACTGGCCTACACCAAGAATAATTATCCTTCATTAAATGTATTAGACTGTGTTGTATAAGTGCTAATGGCACCAGAGTCTAAACTGCTGTGCATTTAAAAGTCAAACGCTTTGTGTTAAACAGTTAATGATTTAATGCTACTTGTTGAGGGGTTGTATTTATTGTATTTGTCTGGTATCATTTTCTCGGTATTTTCCTTTGTATTGTTGCTTTTGAGCTTTTAATAAATACGTTCATGCTGTTGCATTTGTTTTTTATTGCCTCTTATGCATTTGTTGTTGAGTTTTATGTATTCTTAAGGCCCATCTCGAGTTGGAGGATATAAATCAGCCGAGGCTATAAATGCTGTGGTGTGTAGCATTGATTCGTGCTACACACTTGCCTCTACAAAGAAACATTAAATAAATAAACGCATAATAAGCAACATAATGTACCTGGTAATATGTACAAATATCCCAGTTAGTGTCTGTACACAGTGTTTTCTCACTTCAAAAGCTGCTATTTATTGCAGTTTATATCTGTACAGTAAGACGCTCAAAAGGCTTGAAAATTGCCAAATCCAGGTAATCAATCAATCAGTTCTTATGAAGCGGAGACTTGGCTCTGTCAGTGTGTTTCTTTGTTTCATCACATCGAGTGTTTGTATTACACTTCCATCTGCCAACTGTCAATCACAGAAAACACACGCAAGAAGGAACAAAAGTCTCAGTTGGTAATTAATCCCTCAAAACACGCTGCCTAAAAAAAGCTGCTGTCACATTTGAGCCGTAAGGTTTGAAAAACTTGTTAACTGAACAGCAGTTAATTTTCAGGACACATTTAGTAACTCTTGTTTCTTTGGACTACAAAATAATGTAGATATGTGAACATTACATTCCTTTCAGGGCAGCATGATCCCAAAAATAATCTAACTGTGATTTCTTATGGCTGAAACTGCAACTCTGGTATGATTTATGATATAAGAGGGATGGTACGTTTTCATTATTCTTCTTTTAATTTGAAAATAAAATGAAATTAAAGTGTATGTAGATTTTTTTTTGCAAGGATATGTAGCAAACACAGATTTCTTCTGAAGTCTGTAGAATATTTATCAGCATATTTCAGCTCTACAGCTGGGCATCTACAAAAAAGTCCTGTTAAGGCTATTACTCAAAGATTATACATGTGGTGCAAATAAACACAATTTAACCACAGAAATCCAGATCGGCCCATGTGTTAATAAACTGATGCTTCAGTGAAGCTTGTGGAGTCTTAACAGCTGTGTCCTTTACATGCTCAACAGGGCTTTTTAGAAACAATGGGAAAATCGACCGACAGGTGCAGTAAATTGTGCTAATTTATTGTCATAGCAGGTTTATTCTGGCACGTTTTCATAGTGCTGGCTTTGTGTTTGGCAGAGGAGCACTAGGACCATTTCCATAGAGTCACAAAGTGGTTTTTAAAGTGGCATTGCTGTGAAACGAAACACAATCAATGACAGCGGCAATCTCAGTCAGCTGAATCGCAGACACTTACCGAGATTGAGGTTGGACGAGGAGCTGTGATTGGACAGGGAAGGTGGGGGTGTGAGGGAATGGGAGGGGCCCTGGTTGGGTAAGGGCATGCCCACGGGACCAGGGGAGGGACTGAAGCCCAAGGTGCCGTTATAGAAACCTCCGTGGCCAATCGGGGTGAGGCTGGAGGGCGTGCGTTTATACAGCTCATTGTTGCCTGTCAGGGAGTCCCGCCGGGAACCGCTGCCACCACTCGAGTTCGCCACTAGAGGGAGACAGAGATAAATCACATCATGTGTCTGGAGGAGCAGGGAACTGTTAATTTACTGTTTGTTTGACCATCTAAAACTATCCAACACTGCCTGACAGATTCTCCAGCAGAGTGGGACTTTGTGGGAAAGGTGTAATCCTACCTGCAGTGCCAAAGCCTCCCAGCGTGGCCCCCAGCGTGGCCCCAAGAGAGGAGGAGGCTTGCTGACTGAAGCCCAACGAGGCAGAGCCTGGTCCTGGCTGGCCCGAGCCTTGAGAGAAGAGAGAGGAACTCTGGGAGGAGGAGCTGATGGAGGACGAGCCGTAGAAGGAACTTCCACCCAGAGCGCCGCCAGGGCCTCCCTGCTGCTGCTGCTGCTGGGACTGCATGGCACGAAACGGACCGTTGGCCCCGCCGCCCAAACCACCGTTGGCACCACCTGCGGAGGCCGCAGCTGCTGCAACTATAGGTGGAAACAACATAATAAAACCTCTTTCTCACTGGACAGAAAAACCACTTCCACCCACCAACATCTGGCTTCTGACTTTAGTGGTAAAGGTTACAATCAGCATTCACTGCTGGGAAACATGACTGGACACATAAATCCGTCATCCAATTCTCTAGTGCAAGTAAGTTCTTCTGATTAATTCAGCATAGTGCTTCACTTGGTACACGTCAGATTTGATAAATCAGTAGTAATAAAAATGTGTAACTTGCAAGTCAGGCGAGATTGTGAGCATTAGGTTACACAAGTTTAACTTCTGTGTCAACAGTCATAAACAGAAAATATTCATGCTGAAGGAATTTCATTTTATTTTAGCAAGTGCTAAAGCATATAGGGATATATTTTTAAACCATAACCGTTATCTAATATTCCTCATACTCGTGTTTAAATCCACACAGACAAAACTGACCCCTGGGAACTGCTTGTCAAAAAAAGGCTAGCCTTAAAGGTGCAGTCTCCTAATCTCTTAATTGCATGTTCTGGATGAATGGGACATCAGAACATGTTTTTAAAAACCACAGTGTGCAATCCGTTGTTTTGTGTGTGTGACAGCTTCCTTTGTCCCGTTGGCTGCAGTGAACAACAGGAACATTTGAGGCTTTATGTGCATTGCTGTTTTACCTGCTTGTGCTGCGGAGGGAGATATGATGACGGAGGCGGGGGCCATGAGGCGGACAGGGCCGCTTCTAGCTCCAGTGTTGACCACCAGGGCTCCTGTCTGATCATAGTAGGCTGCGGGTGCCAGGACTGGGTAGCCTGAGAGAGACACACATATTTAGAGTATACTTAAACTTTGGATGTCCTATCTTTGTAGCAATGGGTGGTTATCAGTAATTGCAGTTCTCACTGACTCAATAGTTTTATAACAGAGATATCTGGTAATTGTTCTGCAACAGAAAATGTAAATGGCACTTTTGGGAGTTTTGCCAAAGTTATAAAACTTGTTTTCCAGAGTGTCACACTCACCGGGGACTCCAGCTGCTAACCCCTGTCCAAAGGCAAGGGCTGAGTTGACTGCTGCTGCTGCAACCAGCTGGTCATTCTGCTGACCCTGTTGACCTTGGCTCGGGGTCAAAGGTCGCTGGTTGCCCCCAGCACGCATCACCTTCACAAAGGAAGAAACACAAGAGGCATTTGAATTGTCGTTATCAATATGCAAATGAATACAAAGCCTCTTCCGAGGCAGAGTGCCTGTGGTGTGAAGTAGACACAACTTTCTATCACGTTTATTATATTCTGCTGGAGTTAATGCCCAAAACAATGTGCCCACACACAGAGAGACAAATGGTGCCATGTAATAAATAGCCGCACTAAGAGCACATTTCTTTTATTAGCACGAGCATAAATAAGCAAAGCACGAGTAAATAAACAGCAGTTGGATGAAACACTTCCTGCTGATTGGTTTATAATCTACACAGCCTGCAAATAGTTTCCTGCTTATAGATCCAAGTTGAGCAGCAGTGAGACTGACTGCACATTTTAACTGGCACATAAGGAGCGCTCTGACAGAAACATCCTGAGCCACCGGCAAGCTGCATGCCAGTTTTCTGGCGAGCAGCCGACTGACCTGCTGTTGGTTCTGCTGGCCTTGGTTTGCTGCCTGCTGATTGGCCGAGTTGTTGGCTGCAGCCGCCTGCTGTTGGAAAAGGTTAGCGGGGTAGACCCCCCAGGGGGTCACACCGTAGTACTGGGGAGGCATCACTGCCGGACCTGGACGCAAACAAATATGCGAAAACACCGATTAGACAGGACGACCGCTGCATGTGGAAATGAATGAAGAGGAGTTTCTAAATCCTTCCACAACCGTCCGAATGGAGCTCAGAGTCCATTTCACAGTGCACACGTCTCACCGAGTGTCGCTGCTGCTGCTAGTCCGGCTGCGTAGGGGTCTGTCCCCGGTGGAGCAGCACTGATGATGTAAGGATTGGGAACAAACGCTGGGGCCAGACCTGAACACACATGGAGGGGAAAGGTGAACCAGGTTTTATATAACACACACACACACATGGAATAAATTCATAGAAAGCCATAGAATGAAGCTTCAACACATGACCAGGACATACTCCGTCAAAACTGTTAAGATTAATATTGATCAAACTAATCAGGATCGACAGGTTTTCTTTTGTTAGTGTTTGACCTTTAGGCTTGTTGAGCTTTACTTGCCTTTCAGTAGCACCAAGAAATATTAACCCAAATTAATTAGTGACCATGGGAACGAAACATGTACTTTTTCTTGTGACTTATTTTGCTCCAAAATGAAAAACTAGAAACCATTTTTTCCTCCAATTTTTATTAAATAACAATAAATATTCAAGAAACTCAGCTTGAATATACTTGGCATTACTGTGTCCCTACTTGTGGCCATGATTGTGCGGCTTCCAAAGAGGTGCAATACTTCCATATGCAGTCAAAAATGAGGCCACAGTGAGTGAAATGTGACAGGAGCAGAAAAGGCCCTGAAACTGCTCAGGGTTCAGTGTTAAAAAACGTGATTTAATTTGTGTCAGCAGAGAGGTTAGTGACAGTGAAAAACTATGTCAGCAAACACACGAGATGTTGGCATTCACGCATTGACCCATGAAGTGGCTCTCTTACCGATGTGAGGCTGCTGTGCTGCTGCCAGCGCGTACTGCTGCTGCTGCGCTGCCGTTAGCTGCTGCACTGCTAGGGCGTTGTTTCTCTGAAACAGCTGCAAACGGCACATCGACAGGTGAGTCACATCTTAATCTCCTGCAGAGCTAATGACACATGATTGTAGAAAGCGCTCTGCTTGTTGCTCTTACCTGCTGCTGGTTGGCGTAATCAAATAAGCCCACAGTGGGCGCAGAGTCCATGGGCATCTGGGAGTTGTAGTCAAACTGAAGCGGCTCCATCACTGACTCCATGGGGTCCATAGTGACACCACCTTGATCCACGCCAGAGAAGTCCTCAGGAGGTTTGGGGCCTCCACCACCTCCCAGGGGTGTGAGGCCATCAGCCCCGACACCCCCGGGACCTCCGAGCAGGTCACCCTCGGGACCAGGGGCCGGCATGTTGCCTGGGGGACGACTGCAGGGGTGAGAAAAGAGGAGGAGTTCAGGTTACATCTACATTTTTAAAGCAAGAAGCATCACAAGGTGTGAGTGTGTGTGCTCTCTAACACATCGTGTTTCCATCAGTGACTTCATGTGTGTATTTTGAGAGTTTGCATGAGAAAAGCTTCATGGAAACACCAAAACTTTCCAACGTGCACATAAAGATTTTTAAGCTTGCTTGAGGTGTTTTTTGTCTTCTGTGAAAAATTGTTTATGGTCTGAACAGGAGATGGAAATGCTTTTTCTGAATAAGTTGTGACGTAGAGAACATTTAACCCACAACTGATCAGCTGTTTAAAGACGAGCTGACATGAAAGAACAACTTTAAGAGTCCCAATTGAATCCAGTTCCTGAAGACTCGGTGGTCAAAGCTTTATGATTGCCAACCTCTTTTTTTTGTTGTTTTTATCTCACACAATCTCTACTTCTTCTGTTTCCTGACAGATTAGCCTACAGCAATACATTACACTGCCATCTTGTGACTTAACTTTATTCATGCAGCTTTGTTTATTTGCTCTAAAACAGTTGATAGAAACGTCCCTATTTCACATTTTCTTTAATGAGACATTTCAAACTTTGCTGGACTTTAATGGGAACGCGGCCACTGACCCAAACTCTTTGACGTCCACGTCCAGGCCGTTCTGCACGGGCAGCCCGTTGGGGTTGATGACGTCATTAATGACGTCAGCTTCAACTTCTGTCAACTCTTTCAGTTTCTCTCCTTCAAACGTTGCCTTCGGCTTCTCCCTCTTCTCCTCCTCCACCTCTCCATCCCTCTGCCCCTGAGTGACGGAGAGATGAGAGATACAGCGGATACAGTGAAAAACTGAAATAGAGGTGCTGATAATCTGACAGAGACAGATGGCAAACACGCAAAGAAAGAGACTGACACGGACAAGGTGAAAGACCTGTCCTCATCTGATAATCACAGGCCCACAGAGGACAAACAGTGAGAGAAAACTGACAGACGGGGTTGGGAGGTTATTCAAGGTGTGATGCTGAAGAAGGTTTGTGAAAGGTCAGATTTTACTATCAGAAAAACAGTGATTCAGAAGAGAGAGAAAATAAATAATGACTTGTGAATATGTGACAGACTACAAGACTCACATAAGGTCCTTTTCGGAGGCAGGAGTCCAGCTTGTCAGCTGGCGAGGAGGAGAGGACGTACTCCACCATGCTTACTCCCAGCCCGCCACTCTCGGAGCGCGGTGACATCACAGAGCCAACCCCGACCTCACCACCGCCATGGAAACCTTGCCCTGGCCGACGGGACACCATGATTGGCTGAGACACTGAGTGATCTGACGTGAGAGGAAGAGGGAACGTTAACATTTGCTCCACAAACTGATCTGGAAATGATACACAGACACTATTAACGTGATCATTTACACTTTTAATGTTATCACAAAGAGTAATAACTGCAAATTCTACAATCATCTCAACAAAGTGTATTTACTGAGAGGGTCTGAATGTCCCACAGCACACTCAGACGTTTAGATGGTGACACTCTTGGTATACATGTGCTGCAGAATACACAGTGATTATCTGATTCATTTTATTGGATGTCTTTAATTGGATTTTAATGGCACCAGTCCAATTATATTCCCATTGATGGGTTATTGACCCCCTGGGTTTGGAATTTCTTCTAACCGTTACAACTTTCTGTTAATGTTTTGTAATTGTCTGGCGCCTACAGCTGCATTGTGGGTATTTTAATTGCCTCTACTGAGCTGTCTTCGAATTTTTTTTTACATGAAACTGCTGCGACATTATCTTCCAAGCTACACATGCATCTGCACTTGGTCGATTACATGGTGTCGTGTACATGCCAACCGTTTTCTGACAAACATATCTGTCCTGCAAGGTCCATGAAATGAGCTCTCTGATCCTTCTTTTGAAGTTAAAACTACCGGAAGCAATTCGCTCTACAAATAAGCTCTTTTGCCACACTTTTTGATACACAAGCGATGTGCCAGACTGCTTGTGAAATGCAGATATTTATTTTGTCATTGTGCTGATATGATACACCGGCAATCTCAAATCTCATCATCTGAGAGAACATGAGGGTGATTTCACTTTGACATCAGCTTTTGATTCTGACAGGAATCTAAATATATGTTTTCCAACACCAGACGGCGTTTGTTCTGGTGGTTTCTTGATGTGCTTGTGTGAAAAACAACTGCCATGTTTCACAAATGATCCTGCTCCATTAATGAGTATATTGTCTGATTTTAAACAGACGTTACCCTGAGGAGCTGTAGGTGAGAATGCAAATGTCCCGATCCCTTGAATCTCAAAACAATAAAACAAAAGTTCTTCTCAAGCTTTAAGGTTACCAGAATGCCACCTCTTGCTCTGCATTTACAACTTCACTCTTTCTGTCCACGTTTCCTGCATGTAGAATCCATGCAAGAATGAAGAGATCACACTAGAATAGTGGTAATCTCTAACCTGCCGACACATTTCTACTGTTGCACAGTATATACCATCATATCACCCAACCCTGGTAGATGCCAATGAAAATATCTAACTGGAGAGACAATGATCCTGAATTACCCTTGGGATACACAAAGTATCTATGCATCTATGTTTCTAGATTTGGGATAAATTTAAGGTATGGCAATAGACTCAAACCATATAACGGAGCAGCTACCAGCTAAAAAACACAGATTCCTGCAGTGTACTTTTTGCATCTTCTCCTGCCTCCTGCACTCTCAGCTGAGGTGGCCCCTCATCTAAACCAACTGGACTATTTCCAGTAGGTGAGAACGACACAGACAATCTCCTGCTGCGTGCTACATGTGGAAAAGGGCAACTCCAGACAATATTTTGACTGGATTCTCTGCACACTGTCTGAAGTTCATATGAATTAACAGCTCAGACTGGTATTTACCTGAGGCACCCCATGCACTGTCCCTCCACTGGTCCAGGAAGATCCCTTTTGGTCCATCCTTCCCAGAGTCATCCGTCTCCCAGAACTTCTTACCAGTTAGCAGCTGCTGCAAGGACACAGGAAAAGAAAGAGGGAAAGGGGGGAAAAAAGAGGAAGGTAAAAACGGTTGCAGATATAATGCAAATGGCAGAATAGAGAAAAATAAATCTATACATAAGTAATTAGTTTGTATAACTGGCCATCTGAGCAGAAAGGGCCTTAAATCTAACTCCCTGAATGAAAATCAGAAAGTATTTTGCTTTGTGTTAAGCTGCCGGCGCTGCACTGCAACGTCCAGCCACACACACATCTGTTAGAGGTACTTTGACCCCTGACTGCCCCCAAACAAACACGGACAGGCCATTCTAACTGGATGAGTGAAGCAGAAACAACATAACACACTGCCACAGTTAGAGCTCATTATTAACAAGCTTCGTGTTAGTTATTCTTTAATAGGTTTATTCTGGAAGATTTTTAGCACCTTATCAGCAGCTCATCAGAGAATTCACTTTCTTTCACAGCGAAGCTTCTTTCTCGCTTTATAAAAGAACCTTGTTTTCGCAAATGTGAACCGTATCTTCAGGAACAGGAAACTTGTGGTTACACGGGGAGTCAAAATCTGTGTGAACTGATCTGCCTTTTCTAGGTTATTTTCTAAGATGTTAAATAGGTCGTACGGAATACCTGGAAGTTTCAAAACTAGTTATATATAATGTAGATATTCAAATCTGTTGTGTTTGACTGAAGAGTGTCTCACAATGAGATAAAGCTTAAATTGAAACTAGTCTTTGTTTGGGGGAAAAGAAACTTGAATTCAAAAAGGTGTAAGAAGATCTCTTTACTTGACTTTTTGTGAGTTGATTTTGTTTATTTATTAGACTAAAAAAGCTACTAGAACTCGTCACTTGAAAACATCAGGAAGCTGAAATAACAGGACATTTAAAGCTTCATTAGGAAACCTCAAATCTTAAAAAATGACTTTCGCTACAGCCCTAATGTTAATACATATAATTAAAGATTTATTACAGTCCCCAGCAGCCAAACAATATTCAACCAATATGAGATACGAACGTACATCAGCACTGTGTTCAACGGGCCAAAACTAATTGTAGGCTCTGGTCCAACATTAACAGACTTACTGAGTGTACACTGTGTTTTATAAATGCCAACAGCCAGTCCAACCAGCTTAAATTAAAAAAACATCTCTGCTCAGTCTCTTCTCATCTTTCAGAGCTTTTCATTTGGGAGAAACAATGCCAACACAAGTCCACACTGCTTTCACTTCCACTGCACAGCTGATCCATTTCTTTTTTCCTTGGATTTCCTGTTATTCAAGTTTCACTCAGTGAGCAATCCATCATGTGTTTGTTCAGCCAGGTGCCCACAAACTACAGGGCAGCCATTTGCATGCTAGGTGTTGACATACAGCATTTGACTTCTTTAAATCCAGCGAGCTGAATCCAGAGTTTTTGCCATCAGTAACCGCCCAGACGCTCCATTATTAGATGAGGCATTAAAGCTACACGATCAGATAAACTTGACTTTGATCACCAAGTCGACGTCTCACCTCTCCCATGGCGCGTCCCTCCAGAGCCAGGGCCTGGAAGTCATGGTTCAGCTCGTCCATGGACCGCACCTGCAGACACAGAGCCACATTATGCCTCTTACAGAGAACCAATGTATAAACATCAACCCGGCTTTAATTACCTGTGTTAATTAGTAAGTGCCTTCTCAAATGATTTGCAGAACATTACAGTAAGCAACACAAAAGTTAAGTTTTTAAAAGATCAAACAATTGTTCAGATATGCACCAATTTAAAAAATGTACTGTGTTTGTTTTTGTCAAAATCACACAATTTATCACAACCAAAAATTGTAAAAAAAAATAATAATAATAAGCAAATTTTCGAATTCTCTATTTTTTCTTGATGCACACTTCAGTCATTCGGCTTAAAATAGTGATACTTCAAGCTGACTTTATTCTTCATTTATAATATAGCCAAAAATCAACCATTTGCACCAACTAGTCCTGTATAAACATTAAATTGAGCATTACTCAGTGCAGCTGGGAAGCCATGAACGACTCAGCTGAGACCAACAGTCATGTAAGAAAAATGACTAACAGAAATATGAATAAGAATAAAGTTTTCTGTGTAGAAATGTTTCTGTAAACTGTGTACAAACAAACAGTCGTCAATATGACACATTACAATAACAACACCAGTGTTACCACTGGCAACACACACCTGGCTGTCATGGATGTTGTCTCCAGTGGGCCAGCGATGTTTCCCGGGCTGTTCGCCGTGCTGCCGCTGGAAGAAATAGTCTACCATGGCATCATCCTGGGAACGTCCAGCACCCGCCACACCCTGAGAGACACACAGACGTGCACATTATCCTGAAATTACTGGCAACAGTAACAAGCAGACAACTGGAGAACTGTGGCTATAATCTAGATTTTAAGTGTTTACCAATGTTTTATAGAGTTCAACATCGATATAATTCAAATGCACAAACAATCTGTCATAGAAAGCAAATGTAGATCAATCAAAGACCAGAAAATCTAATTATCTCAGGTTGGGGGGAAAAGGTTTTGCAGACAAAATGGGATTGAAGCTAGTTATTTTTATTATTAAGTAAATAATCTGCTGTACATTATGAAATAAACAATCAATCAGAAGAGGAAATATTCAGGCATTTCCTGCCACGTTTTAAAAAAAGGATAATCCAATCATCTTCTTTAACCTTATAACCACTTATTAAAGAGTCCAAATTTGTCATTTTGCGTTTTCAAAATTCATCATCATAAAAGCAGCACAACTGCTTGTGGCTTTAGGCCACATCCTCCCTTCGAACACTCAAATACGTCCAAATCAGAGGCAGCATCTTTCACTGGCAAACTGAAGTCGACTTCCTCTCTTACTCATTTTGAGGGTAAACACAAAATTCTCCGCACCACACCGTCATCATGAATCAGTCAACATGTTTGGGAACAGCTGGGCTCCGTCATTTTCTGTACACGCACCATAACAACTTACAAGACTTCATTCAACGGGACTAAATTGCTACTTATCAGATGAACTGGACTGTTCTATCCAGGATTCAAAGGCTCCAACCCAAATGCAAGCGAATGTTAAGGCGATCTTTGTGTTCAATGTGGGCGGTGCAGGGAGCGAAACACGTGGATATAAGTTGCAGGTTTCTCGTCAGTTTAACTTGACAATGGAAGCTAATTTTTTATTTATCCCTCCGCTCACATAGACTGCAAGTGAACAGGGGGAATATTCACCAATGTTACTTTTATTTGTTATTACTATTACTGTTTCTTATTTGTGAATGTGTGACTGCAGTGCAGGTCATGTAAAATGCTTACCTTGTCTACTGTTGCCATGCCAACAATGATAGCCATAAGTGTTGAAATAAACAGGATGAGATTTTTTTGTTTCAAAGTAAACTACCTTTCATTATTGCATTATTTCATAAATCACTGGACACTATGCCAGCATAAATATCCCAGAATGCAATGCGGTGGTGACGTCAACATTCATATTCATGACGGACGGCGACTGAGGTATGATTTATTATACATTTATTAATATATTTTACATTAGTGTTCATTCATGTTGTATTTTCCTGCTGCTGCCTTTTGTTTCATTCATCCAATGCTTCACATGTGTGTGTGATTCTGATGGTTATTTTTACACTGCATACGTTTAGAGTTTGAAATAAAGATGTCTGCAATAATAATATTTGTTAAGTTTTTTGCCTCTGGTCCACTTTTTTAAACCCCATAAGTACTCTTAGAGACTTGAGGACAGAACACACAGATATCTGAGGTGATGGACAGATGTTTGCAGTGATTGCGTGTAGAAGGTGCCGGGCTTTACCTGCTGGCTGGGGGGTGTGGCCTGAGGGGTCTGCCCAGTTGGAGGGGCATGTCCTCCGCTGCTCAGCACCACGGGCATGCTGGGAGATGTAGTTCTATGGTGGGGGCTGAATGAATCCTGCCAGAGCACTGCTTTCCTCTTCAACACACACACACTGCTCATTCCACCACAGCCTGTCCAGAGAGAAACATCCGTCACATCACTTGCAAACAATGACACATTGGGTCAATACACCAAACACACACAATGTTTGATACGTTCTGAACACTTTAACACAGAAGTTTTGGCTCTTCTGGGAAGCCCTGAATGACTCGGCTGAGATTCAGGGAAAACTTCGTCTGAACTGACGGCTCAGTTTACACAGAGCAGAGAGGAGAGGTTGTAAAAATGTAATAAGTCTAATATGTATGGCATGATTCCAATTTTTGTGAAATTATGAAACAAATTACACTTTGTTTTTCTTTTTTATGATTTACTGCATTATAACTGTTATGCTGCACTTTTTTTTAGTTCTCTCCATGTCAAGGCATGATTTCACTGTTTTGATAGAGCTGCACGACTGATAGATTGCAGTGAAAAATGAGGCCACAGTGACTTAAATGTGATGGGAGCAAAAAATACCCTGAAATTGCTTGGGGTTCAGAGGGTTTAACAGCAGATATTATGTGGCACAGACAAAAATTCTTGAAACACCTTGCGTTATCAGCAGAAGTTAACAGCACCACAACACCTCAAATAAACACCTCACTCTCATGGTTTCAACCAGAAATCAACATTGTAACCTGTATGACAGTAGGAAGTTATTGCAGGCCCGTTGTACAGAAAATTTGCATGTTAGTTGTAGGCAACAAACACAATGGGTCTAATTTAACATATGCAAATCTGTTACAACAACATAAATCCTGCATAATGATCCAGAGAGTCAGACTTACCTTTGTAATAACTAATTAACCATCAATGAGACATGCACCGAGTCCTCCACCCACCTTAAACTGTACTCGCAAACAAAGACAAGCTATGATACATGTTCCACCACCCTGCCGACAGAAAACTAAGGATCATCTAATCCAAACACGGTTCATGGTCGAGGTTCAGAGTGAGTGTTGCGTTTCCATAAATTGCTCCACACAGACTTACATGAATGAAAACAGTAAGCACTATGTCCTTGCAAGTAAATGGATCCAATATTTCATCATGTCATTTCAGAAAAATACAGCCTCCAACATTTGACAACTTCAGGCCAAACCAGAGATGCAAAAAATATCTATACAAATATTGTACCTTGAACTGGTTTTCATGTTAAACTACACTCAGCTGTCAGATCATTTAGCACCCCTAACTAAAACTGATGCAGCATAACAACACATGCACCGCAATAAAAAAGCCTAACTTTATGAAGGTTGAAATGCACTTCTATATACTTTTCTATCTGACTAAGAACAAAAATCTGTGTGATGTACTACAATTCAACACCACCACAAACTACAATGACACCTCTCAAATATGGACATCAAAGCATCTATAAATAAGGCTGCCGAAAGTAATCTTTAATAACCATGTACTTTAAAAACAAAATCTCTGCCATACATTTGATAGCATCAGTTATTTAAAACAATATACTACAGTGTACTAACACTGTGTGCAGGTTGTTAAATCATCCAATTTCTTGTGCCTACTGCAACTTTATTTTCTTGCCTTGGTATCTAAAGATGTTGAGTACATCGTATTTTCTTTCTAGTTTTGTAAAAAGTTTAAAACTCTGTTATCATTACAAACTTATTCAAAAGTTGTTGTTTATTCAGGAATGTTTTAGACTGCAATGTTTTAAGTGGGTGCACCGAATGAACTGACAACTGAACATATATAGCAAAGTATAATGTTTTAAAACTGCCATTGAGAAAAAAGATCTTTTCACATAAATAAAATACTGCAGCAGTTCATAACTCTCTCTAGCTGAAAATGATCTGCTCAGAAAAACTGTCTGCAACTATAATATCTGTTTTGAATGAACAAACAGCATATCATTCTGTAGCACGGCACTGATTAAATCACCAAATTATATGTAAATAGTCTAATAATTTCAATCCAAAATTCATTATTAACTTTGTAGCTTGCAACCACATACGAGACAGCACTATAATTAATCATTCAGTAGGTTTAACATTCTTGGGGCAAAGTGGAAACCTACCATTAAAGCTACTTAATTGCCGATAATCTGAACAAGAGAGCCGGGATCAACAGCTACAGATATAAACCAGAGAATCACTTTACAAGCCGGCCCAGGAGGCAGGTGATCTAACTGCCAACCTGCCTATCTGCCAGCTGCATAACTTACTGTAAACTTTACTGTGCTGCTGGAACCAAACATACCTGTTCCAACTCTGGACATGTAAACGGGAATCTCATGAAAAGTCACACCCAATATTTTGATGCTTAACGTACTGATGTGCATTTTTGTTAGCCTTCGAGGTGTTATAACCAGAGCAATTTGGTTGTTATGAAAACCTGTGCATGCATGGCCTTAGGTGGGACATGGCTGCAGGAACACTGCTCATACGTCAGACCACCACTACAGTACAAACTCATGTTTATTAAAGATCCAGCTAAAACAAATGCAGTCTATACCATCAGCCCTGCAAGAAAACCCTGATGTTGTTGTATTGTATTACATTTTACTGAGAGTTCTCTCCCATTTTTTTTGACTTAAGAAATCATAGTTGATAAATTGACAAATGGTTAATTTAGGTCTCAGTCGACTAAGGGGAGCCTGCACTAAAATAATTACCATAAAATTACTTTTTTTTTAAACTCACTAGAACAATGTCAAATATTGAAGGAATAGTTCCCCCTTAAAATGACCATTTGTTTATGAATTACTGATCCTGTGTTAACTTGAGGAAAGCTGTGTTTTTCCTCAGATGCCTCCACGTTGAGCAAAGAATCCCATACCAGACAAATTCCCTGATGAATTGAAGTAAACTGGAGCAGAATATAACAGCAGCAACCTTATCAAAACATCTACAAACTCTCAACTTGCTCAGTATAAACAAGTGTCTTTTATCCAGTGATATGCTCACTACTTGCCAAGCAAATGTGTTTTCACTAAAACCTGACTGTTTAAAACACTTCAGCATGAGCTGTTTTTTACGCTTGTGCAGGTGCGATGCTTGACAGGATGCACAGACGAGTAACGTGAAAGCTTTGATTATACTTATATATGACATTACGTAAGTGTTTCTGTAAGATTTTAGCAAAAATGCTTGTGTTTGGCAAGTACTGAGCATGCAACTGGATTAATTAGACTTGGATTATAAGGCTCAAGATGTGCAGCAATTTGCAATATATGTAGTTTTTTTTTTCATTTTTCTCTGGTTTTGGATTCTCCGTTCACTGTGGAGGCATGCAAGAACTTTTCTTTTATAATTCAAGGAAACACTAGGTGTGTTATTGATATAAAAAAAGGTGAAGTATTCCTTTGAGCTAGGTATACCTCGAAAAAAACAAAACAAGTGGCAATCAAGTGTGTTGTGTAAATGGGAACTATTTAAATGACATCAGTAAGTTTGCACAATGGAGATTTGTGACTTTAATTGCCAAGAAATTAAGACAAACTGATGCTGGTCTTATTCTTAAGGTCAGATGGTCATATGACAGCAGAGAGGCCCTGTCATATATTACTTGGGTCAAGGGTGCTGTGCAGAGTGTCATTATGAGCAATGATAAATAAAAAATATGCAGCAATGTGCGTGCACCACACCGATTGGTGGTGGTCAACATTTGGCATAGCAACCACAGTGGTTTTCGGCAGTCGGAGGGATATAATTTGAATTTTACAACCTCTCTTTATCCAACAAGCTCTAATCTGTGTTAAAATTACCAGTTTCACATTAGTGTCCCTACAGGCCATGAGGAAATTACAAGCAGCTCTTTTTACACTGAGCCATATACAGTAATTAACTTTGCCAGAGTCTGTCTGACACTGTGGATCTTCAAACGCATGCAGCTTTCTCTCCAGTCTGCTGAAACCACTGTGCAACACACCACCTCCATACAGACAAAAAAAAATAAAAAATAAAAAAAACACACACGAGCTGACCGGCTGAACAGTCCCAAAAGATAAAAACAAACCTGTCTGCCAAGTGATCATTCACATACATGCGTTTGTTTTCCTGTTCCACTCTTCATTGAGCAACAAGGAAATGTTAGCTCTTTATTCCTCTGCTACAGATCAGGTACAGAAACACCCGGAAATCCACCACACAGTGGCCGTTCCCCCTAAAAGCGAAACGGCTTGTAAAGCTACAAGTTTTAACTCGGCACACGGAAACGACCACTTTGCTCCACAATCTAACTGGGTTAATCATTATTCAATACCGGGGATCAATCCACCGCATACCGGGCACAGACAGGGGTGTGACAATACGAGCAGGCAACCTGCAGCTAGCAGGAGATAACGTTAGGTGTCTCACCAAACATTTCCCTCCTAACAGACGTGACACATCAAAACGAAACGGAATATGCAGAAGAGCCGTGAAACGGGGTGGTCACCGGGGGGTTCATTTTCGTGCACTCACGCCAGCCTCGGATCTGTTATGGAGGGTTCAATGCCCATGTCTACCAACAATAACACGGCCTCCTGACACAAGCGAACCGGTGGACAAACACGGGCTTCACACTGTGTTTTTAACGGCGGCAGTGGTGTCCTAACATCACAGTTTTGTTATTAATAAACACCCGGGGGTCTGTACCTGTCTGCCCGGTCCGCAGCCCCACAGGTCCCCGTGACGCGGATGCTAACAAAGGCCCGAGAGCTGTCTGGAGCGGAAGACCGACACAACGGGAGGAAGGAGGCAGGCAGCAGAAAGGGAGGCAGCCGCTACTGCCGCGCCAAATACTCCCGTTTAGCCCCCTCTCAGAGCCGCCATGGCCACAATACCCGCCCCGATGCGTGAATAAGCAATGTCCCCTGCTACCGCGACCGGGCAAAAGGTGATACTCACCGGCGGAGAGGGAGGATGGACGCGGATTTCGGCCCCAGTTTCTCTCTGACACCCCAGGCTTTCACTCCGACAACATGGCGGCTCGACGGAGGAGCAGGCAAGAGCGCTGCATGACGGGAAGGGATGAGAGAGAGCGTGCGGTTCATTGCGCCAACCGGGAGGGGAGGGTCATACCGGACCGGTCCCTTTGTTATGTTTGTAGTCTGTATTGTGAAGTGTAAGCTATTTATAAAGCTTCTTGTTTTTCACTGTATTTGCATTTCTTGTCAATTGAGTAACATTTGATTCGTTTTTTAGGTGAGACACTACAGGCGAAAACATGTTTTTTCATGCACTCAATTGTGAGATTTTGGGCTATTATGCTTCCTAAACATGTCCTCTTCCAGACTAGTGGAAAAACACCCAAAATAACATTTAGGTGGTCAATATGCTTATGTGCATATTTCATAAATTTGCCAAAAGTAAAAATATAGATACTAGTTGCATATTAAAAAAAATATGCCAAAAATATTGTCTTTCTGTACATAATCAACACGGGAGGTTCAATAGGTTCATTTTCTTTATCTTATTTACCTGTGATGCCTTGAAGCATGTATAGATTTACTCGAATTACTAGCCAGGCTGTCTTTTCCTAACGTTTTTTATCTGTTAATAAAATAAAACAATTATATTGAGCCCGGCTTTTTCCCGTGTTCAGTTGTTATTTTTCCTGGAAATGTATGCAAATTAGCACATAATAAATAATATAATGTATCATTTACATATTCAAGCTTAACATTTCATAAAACCTGCAATACAAAAAATCTTAATGTAGACTACAAAATGAACAGATGAAGTTTCATGATGTATTAGTGGTGTATGTACACCCGTAATGTCTTGAACCGGGCTTTGTCCAAATTATTAAAATATTTTTTAAATATAATGTATAACTTCTATATTCAAACATGACATTTCAGAAGAAAGAATAATTTGAAATATTTTTTAATGAATCGGGGAAGTTTCATAATTATATTTAAGTATTCTAGTGAGTTTTTAAAAATATTATTTATAGTATTATTGGTGTTTATTTTCTCTCCTTAAATAAACGTGCAGTATTGCTGGAGGACGTCACCATTATGAACAACAAAAACAAACAAAAAAAACCTACGGGCGTCAGTGCTAGGCTCACTTACAGTAGAAAACACTTCATGATCTGCTGTTATATGGGGAAGGTACGTGACTTGGTGCGGGGTGGACTGTACACCATGTACTGGGGTCTTTACGGTAGCGGGGTGCTTTGCAGCCATGGCAACGTGCTGCGCCACACGGACAGTGAGCGGCTGCTGGACGCTCCGGTACACCGCCGGTATGTAAGTGCACGGTGTGAAGAGGGGGGCGTGTGGCCCAAATAACAAAAATACCCCTTCGGCTTTTTGGTGAGGTGCCAGCGGCGACCCCGGGGCTGCTGCAGACACACTGTCCCACGCCGGTGTGTGGTGACGTAATGCAGCTGGATTATGGCAGCCCTGTAAGAAAATCTATGGCAATGGTATGGAAATATTTACAATAGGCAGCTGCAGATAGCTACTTGTGTGCTAGTCTTACTGAATTAAATAACCTGAAGTATGCTTTAGTCACAATCATATATTACTTTTATAAAATATTAATACACTGCAACATTTTAAGTAATAAACAATAACTCACTTTATGAATGCCACAGTGATATTTTGCCATAGTGGAGCATTATTAGATCACATTTTCACTGTAAATTATGAATTATACAAATCAATAAATAGATTAATGCATCAATACAAATATCTAATAATATATTTAGAATATATATAACAGTCTGAGTGGGTCCATTCTGCATAAGTAGCTGTTGATACTTTAAGTACATTTTGATGCTGATACTTTTTTACTTTGTACTTAATTAAATGCGTTTTGAATGCAGGACTTTTATTTGTCGTGGAGTGATTTCAGTGTGGTTTTTGTACTTTTATATACCATCTGAATACTTCTACCACTGGTAACAGGTATATATTACTTTTATAAAGTAATAATACACTGGAAACTTTTTACCTATAGCCTACTGAAAGCTACCTTTTTAATAAAAATAAGCAAACATGGTATTTATTAGCGTATTTACATTTTATGTTACTTTATACTTCTACTCCACTACATTTTGGGGAAAATATTATATTTTTTACTCCATTACATTTAAATGACAGCTTTAGTTAATGTTAAGGTCAAGATTTAGCTTTTTAATTAATCCTCATAAAATGATATGAAGTAGTTAAACAACAATCTCAGTCAGTCCATTCTGCATAACAAGTACTTTTACTTTTGATACTTTAAGTATATTTTGATGCAGATATGATGGGCTCTTTCTATAAAATGCATCACATTATTTTGACAAATAAAAATCCTTGTTGTGCATCATCATCTCACTCATGCTTTTTTTTGCATAATCTTCCAAACTAATCTGGCAGAAATGTAATTCTGTGCCCTGTAATCCAGATATTCATATAATGTAATCAAAATTAAGGATGAAAGCACTCATTTTATTAAACCTTTAGTCAGTGAGACGAATGTGTGGCGACTACAGATGAAAACAGAAGTCATATTTAACGTAGAAAGTGTATTTTTATTATTTCAAACTCCTCCTCACACCCAATAAGGTCTTCACCTCATACCTGTCTCCCTTCTTCCCTCTTCATGTCTCCAATTACATCTACAAAAACTACTGATGGTGACATTTTCCTCTCAGGTCTCCTTTAACATCATGTTCCTGTGGAAATCAGCGAATGAGCTGCAGAGGCGAACGCAGTTATTGAGAAAGATGACGGAGAGTATTAGCTGCAGATGGTTTAGACGAGTGCAGCATGAGAGCATCCAAAAAGAGAGAGAGCGAGAGAAACAGGTATGAAGAAAAACTTTGACGTGTACCAATTGTCCCACGAGCCCGACCCACCCCCTAATGCAACCCCCCTTTCTAAATGGAACCAACAAAAACAATCATTGGCTGGTTATTTACATGCACAGTATCCCCACTGCTCCCCCCCATAGACACACTAATGCCTGATCCCAAAGCCATCTGCATCCCTAATCAACAGCTTTACACGTACAGTAGGCGGAATCTATTTTCCTGAAAACATAATATCCTGGAAATGGACATTTGACTTGATTTTTGCAGTAACCCAGAACTTTAAAGGATAAGTCTGGTGATATTCAATATTTTCCTTATTGTCAATGTCAACACATCAAGCGAAAAGACCAAAACCAACAATGAGTCGATCCCACTGTGTTGACTGATATAGGTCATTCCTCTGTGAAATCCATTGTTTAAAATCCAGAGCTACACTGTTGCACAGTGGACTATTGCTTTATTCTGATGAAACTGTAGCTTATTTTAAGATGGTACCACATGCATGTCCTGCTGCTGTAAACACTCACTATAGCACAGCCGAAAATAGACCCAAATAAACGCACAATTTACTGCTGTTTGAGTAACATTTGCTTAAATCTATAGTGTGTATATATAAATATATATATACCATTGTGGCTCTTTTTTAAAGGTATACTATGCAGGACTTTTTCACTTTCACTACACAATTATCTTGACCAAAAGGATTCAGTTATTATAAAATAGTGATTTTTTTCAATACACTAAAATACAAGCTTAGGGAGGGGCAGAGAGTCTCTTACTATAACTAAGCAAGAACAGATCGAAACAGAAGGTATTTAAGAAGCGTTGGACTATTCAGATCATCTTATCCAACATGAGTTATTAAGATATCAGTATTTTTTTAATACCACTGTGATCATGAATATGGGTGCATCATACCACCCTTAGTAGAGACTCATACAAAAATAATCCCTTGTGTTCGGGACATTTCTGGGTGTCACCTTTAGGGGTTTAAGCTACGAAAATAGTAGACACCGTGTCAAAAAAATTGCATATATAGCGAGCCGAAATGCCAAGCAGACAAAGCTTGTTCCAAACGAGAGTTTCTTTGGGGTTTACTTTAACTTCGGTAGAGTCGGGGAGGAGGGGCCAAGTCTGAATGTTGTGTTTACAAACAGTAAGCAGCAATTCCTGCATAGTATGCCTTTAAGATTTACGGCTAATAGGCTTGGGCCGGAGAGACACAAGCTGGGAAAGGGAGAGGGACGGATGAACGCATTTGTTGGTTTCGGTCTGTAATACAATGTATAAAATATTGCCAGGCTCATCCTTTAAGCAGTTCATCCTTTCTGCTCCAGCAGCTCTGTTTTACTACCTCAGCAGGCCAGAGGTCCGTAATGTAAAAAAGCTTCAACAGTGGTTTAAACGGCATGAGAGGAAGGAGAGATGGCTTTGGGAAAGGGAATCGTAAGACTGCTCTAGTTCAACATCACCACATTCTAAAACGACAACAGGTACGAGCCGTGCCTCTTTTTATTATGTGACCCCACCCACATCCCCCACCCCCCACACGCACACACATGAGCACCTGAAAAATAATAATTCACAGGGACACCGAGTGGTAAGAGTCCAGGGTGCAACCACAAAGCACCAGCTAGTCCTGTGGAGTTGCACAATCACACACACACACACACGCACGCACACACACATACATACACACAGTTGTGGGAGTGTCGAGAGCTGGCAGTTTAGTGAAGTGTGTCCTCGGTGATTTGACAGAGGTGTCCCCAGCTCTTGTTCTCTGCATTCGTCCTCCCCTGCCTCCTTCATCTTATCACACCACCTGGCATGCTGGTTCTTCCCTGAGCTCTGTACATTCTATTCAGGGCTGAATTTCTCGTTCTTAGACACAAGCACACATGCACACACGCACAGACGTCTCTCCCTCCGGGTGGGGGGTAAGTCCATTCCTCCGGGAAACTGTGAAACACAGAGTGAGTGTAATCGAGGCAACCGCCGCTTTCCGTCCACAGTGACACCGTCCGGGATTGGCCTGAAGGGGGCGCTACCAACAGTTAGCCAGCCCTGTGATGCAGAGAGGAGATGGTCAGGAGTTGTACTTTGATATAATGGCATGAAAGAGGCACTTCAGATTTAAACATGACGTTTGATTTACTCATCATGAGGAAAGCATTTTCTAAAGGGACCTTTGCAGTGTTTGAAAAAAGAATCCTGATAATGTCAATAGGGTTTTAGCAGTTTGGGATTGAGACTTTTAACAAGAATCAAGCACAAATTGGGGGTGCAGAGGATCTTTATGCCTACTTTTTATATTAGGCATAAAGATAAAGTTGAGTTGCATCGTGAGAGATGTAAGATGCATCATTTCACAGGACAAATGCAGCATTTCTACTACACAGCACAGCTCTACTCATCTCAACTTGTTTTTTTGTTGTTTTACTACACTGATTTACATCTATGAATGTCCCAAAATTTTATTGCACTAACTAGCTGGAGTACCCCTTGAAAGACACATTTTCAACAATAAGATCAAGAAGGAGAACGAAGCAGAGGACATGTAAAGAAGGATATATTTGTAACTCACGTGTAAAGAGGCTGCAGTTGCAGATGGGAGGACTTCTGAGGAGGCTGGTAGCCGTACGAGTCAAAGCCACCAATGAAATCAACTTCAGAAGGAGAGACAAAAGAGAGGAGATGAGAAAAAAAAGATGACATCATTCCACTTTCCCTTACATCTATATATTTTTTAAACAAGCGTTGTATTTCAGGATCAGGTTCTATTTCGACATTAAAATCTATGAAGGTATCATGATGCTTTCAGTGTACCTTTATAACACTGTAAACCCGCTGTGACACCAGAATCTGCAGAGATGCACAGCTACCTCGTCTGTCTCACTGCTTCTGTGTCACTGATACACTGATTCACTTTCTCAATCGATTCAGAGGAACAAACTTTTGTGGTGCCTGCTGAAAAATAAAATCCCTGATTGCATGCATCAGTGGAGATGTAAACCACAAGTTTAGAGATCCGTTTCCCAAGATGCAGGATCTGATATTTTATTAGAATTAATCCTGTGAGGTTGTGTAGCTGAAATTTGTTCTTTCTTTCTTTGGCCATTATTAAGTCCGCCGGGGAGGTAATGCTTTGGGTTGGGTTTGTTTTTCTGTCAGCAACAACTTAATTATTTTTTACTTTGGGTAACATTGAGAGACAGGGCATGGCCTTGGCGCAGTCTTCTTCTCATTATTTAGCTGCAGATGTATCAGGTCTTTATGTTGTCCATTAAATGCAAGACAATGCAGAACAGAAGTACGCAACTAGAAGAAATATTGTTTATGGTCCCTAGTTCAACAAAAAAGTTTGTTTTTTTATAACATTTTAATATCTCACTAAGTAAACATGTTGGTCACAATTCTTCACGAAAACAAATTTAAGGGGTGTTTTTCCAGGTACTGACTGCAATATTCTAATTAAGTAAAATGTTAACTTTACGTTAGCAGTTTCCAGTTGGCTGTGGGAGTACACTATGACACTTTTAATCAACTTTATTTCCTTCTCATTTACTTTTATTGATTATTTTTATATATTAAATATATGGAACGCAGTTTTCAGCAGGTTGGAAAATACACCAAAATTACAATATAGTTGATCTTATTCATTTAAATTCTTTTTACATGATTTTTTTATTTTAGTTTTTAATTTATTTTTCATAATGTCTTTAAAATATTATATTCAATTATTAATTATTTAAGTATTTTATTAATTAAATATAAATTCAAGGAAATCCACTGTTAAAAGACTTTTCTAATAATTGATAAATGCAAAATGTTTACAAAGTCAATGAGTATTGTTGGTAAATAGTTGTCAAATGTCAAAATAATCATGATAATTATTCCTGCCATAATCAGGCAGCCTTAATACACAGCATGACATTTCCTTTTACAGGAAATCCATCTCATGAAACCATATTCTAACTACACTTAATTTCCCTGTTGAGTGAGAGTGAAAGACTCAGGAGAGCCACATGAGGAGAGGATTCATTCAGACACACAGATGGCACACCCAAGCCCACAGACAAGCTCCAGCCAGCAGACAGACGGAGACTCTTAACAATGGGAATCTTCCAGCAGACATCTCTAATGCTCCCAACACATAGAGCGCTCAGATCACCCAGAGGGAATCCTCTGCGGTGGTATTGCTCGCCATGACTCAGGCTGGAGAAAACAAAGCCGTGGAGCGCTAACACGAGACCTCTTGACAGTTTGACACAGGTAAACCTAATCAGCTGAACAAGGTGCTGGAAGAGGATCAACGAGCATTTAGGAGAAGACAAAAGCACTCACAGCTGTCCTCGTCATCCTGGAAGACTTTGCTCACATAGCAGGCGTATACGAAGCCAAAGAGCTGTTGGAGAGGAGAAGGTCAGAAATCAGGTGACTGATGTAGAGTAGGTCAGCACACTGATGAAAAAGTATGCTCTTTAACAAAGTTTATAACATTTTAGTTGCATGAGTTTTTAATGTTAAAGAAACTAGCATCTGTGTGTATGTGAGATACGTACCGCCAATAGGATCTGAATGGCCGAACTCAACACCTCTATGTACTGGTAGTCGAGGAGACACCCGGACACAGTGATGACATGGTGGTCATCAGGCGCCATGCGAGAGTCTAGCACCGGCGTCACCAGGCAACCGGGACCATGCTCCATCCACCACGAGCGATGCAGGGACGTGTTGAACGTCATGAGAAAGTCCCGGTCCTGAACACACACAAATATTAAAAACAGATTATTCTCATTGTTTATTTCTTAGTTTATTTTAACTGTGTCATCTACAAAACACTAGAAAAAGTAAAAATTTCCTTTCACAGTAAAAGTGAGTAAAAGTTGAAGGCACACAGAGCAGGATCTGTAAACCGGGACATCTTTCGTATTGGTTTGCAAATTAAGCTGCTACAGTCAAGCTATGCATGGGAATACTATTATGGACCGAAAAGAAGAATTTGATTAAGCTTTCCAAATACGGAAAGACATCGATTACAGTGTCAGCCAGACCACGCCCAACATACCACACCTGCTTTAACATTAAATTCAAGGACAAGGATCAAGCACTTTCTAGATCCAATTCCCCGAAATTCAAGGCCCCAACATGGCATAGTTAGAGATATGGATCAAGGTTAATTACTGTCACAACACTGAGGATTTGCATAATGAGAAGTGGCAGGCTCGCCTGCTCAACCAGCATCGTTCCTCTTCAGTCATTCATGCATGTATGAGACATTAGTGATACTGTTGTACAATATTATTTACTTTTTTTAGGAAAATCATTTTCATTCTGCCTGGGAGTAAGAAAAACTACATTTCCTTCACTATTCCCTGAGCTCACTTTACACTGAGAGAAAACTAAGAAACAATAATACATAAACAGAGAAAAGCAGCAAATCCTCAAGTTTGAGAAACTGGATCCAGAGAATGTTTGACATGTTTGCATGATATATGCAGTCAGGTCAGTTTGAATGAGGTGTTCCCAGCGTGGAACCTCTACTAAGGTGCCGTTAGGTAAATATCAGGGGCCGCAGTGCAGTTGGAGTGGAATCTCGAGGCCTCTCAGGATTAAATTACATTTCAGGGAGCTAGGACCATACATGAAATTATAAAACGAGCTGCCCTTAATCATAAATAAATGATAAAGACTTCTCTTCAACTAACATCCTCATTTTATGGGCAATTATCTAATTGGGTATTCATTTCCAATTATTGACTTTTCTATAATCTTTCAAGAGAGAATCGAGATGCATCTAAAGTAAGTAAGTAACCAAAAATTAGGGTTAATTATTTCTAATATTTTTCTAATTAATTACTGGATAATTTTACATCAAGTTTTTAAATGAAACAATCGGAAACGGACTTATCAATGTTCGGGTAAACTGGTTCACAGCATGCAGATACATACTGCAAAACGTAATGTAATGTACACAAACTAAGCAATTACCTAACTTACTAACTAACTAACTAACTAACTAACGAACTAACTTACTAACTAACTAACTAACTAACCAACAGTTTGTTAAGAACATCATATACAACCACAAGGGACAGAGAACTTACCTGAGACAGGTTTCCAACCTCCAGGTAGAAACAGATAATGAATGAGTTCCAGCCCACCCAGAGGACCAGCCATACTGCATACTGCCAAACACACACAGAGAGATCAGTTTCTCTATGAGAGTAACTGCACACTCATGCTTTTATCAATTTACAGTAAACAGGAGCAGTGCATCATCAGAAAGCGAGGGAGATACTCACAAAGATAAGGTATCTGAAGCGGAACTGCACGGTGCCAAACATGCCCAGGATGACGGCCATGATGTGCAGGAAGTTGGCCAGGATGGGAGCCCACTGGTAGCCCAGAAAATCAAACACCTGCCTCTGGAGGGCCGCCACCTATACGGGACAGGGGGAGGGGTCATTTACACATTAGAGGAAAACACACATACACGCAAACACACACACACACACAACTGAGGATATATGCAAATGTGATGCACACTGAAACACAACACACACGCACAGAAGTGATTAAGGTTTCACACACACACACAGACCGAATATACACGCACACAGACAGTGACAGGGACACACATACACAGGTCTGCCGCAGTTGTTTCCATGGTAACTGCCTGGAGCACCAGCCAGTCCAGTGACTGTAAAAGAGGAGCACCCCCCAAAAGCTCCCCCAAACTAATGAGAATCTATGGGCCGAATCCCCCTGCCACACAACAACTCATCAGCCCTGCAAACAATAGCCTGGATAACCGGCCCGCACACTGCCGGGCTCCACGCCTGCATCATTCTCACTACAGGAATAGCTGATACTGTCTCATATTACACACTTATTACATTTTAGAGGGATAGTCTCAAGCTATTTGTAGGCACAACGAGCAGCTAACTTTAACTCCAGAATGGAGACCAGATGGTGAACAGGGCCTCCTTGTCCCTCTTGTGCTTAACATTCACATGGTTTTGCCCAGATTGGGGCTATCACCCCTCTCTCTCTTCAGACATGCAGGCCACCCCTGACACCAAAGCACACCCCCTGCCCTGCTCCCTCTGCTTCAAAGACACACACACACACACACACACACATGCCTGTAATGTGGCATGGCACC
>CAFUXE010000312.1:229087-302765 GCA_903364295.1 Serranus cabrilla
CTCTCTCTCTCTCTCTCTCTCTCTCACACACACACACACACACTCACCAACTGCAGTGAACATATCACCAGCAGCGTGCATCTTCCGTCGCACTTCCCCATCTTGGAGGGCTCAGGACGCGGCTTGGAGCCGCGGAGGCTCCGGGGGAATGACGGGTCCCCGGTCAGATCCAGACTGCCTGGCCGCCTCAGCTCACACCATTCCCGGATGAATAGACCTGCCCAAGGCCGCCTCCTCCTCCTGTAACGCTGGTGTGGCCCTTTCCCTCACAGCGAGTGACCCATCTTGGCCGCTGGTTTTGTCGGTAAATACCAATTGCGAGAAGAGGAGGAGGAGGAGGAAGAGAGGAGGAGGGGGGGCGTCCACTTCTTCACACCGGCCTGCTGCGGTCCGACCACCACCGACTACCGTATCACCTCGGCCACACCTTCCGGAGAGGGGACACACAAAGACACAAAGAGAGACGGAAGGCTGTCATAATTTGCCCCAGGCTACAGACAGAAATGAGCATCATATGATACCGAATCACACGGGGGCGGAGGGGAGGAGGGGACCGACCCCGCAGTGTTACTACGGCTAACGTTTGGCTACATGCGATCCGCTACGGACACAAAGCAGCCCGTTGTGACTCACGGTTTTCTAGTAACGGACGAGTCCTCGTGCCCCCTCTACCTCCGCTGCCCCGATCCTCCCTAACGGAAAGAAGTTAACGGGCAGATCTGCTCACCAGTACCGGGCTCCGGGCTCCTTCGCTCCGTCTCGCAGCGTCTTTTGTCAACAATCGGTGCCGGGGCGGGCGCAGGAGGAGCCGGGGGGAAGAGAGAGAGAGGGAGAGAGAGGCAAGGGGGTGGGGGCTCTCAGTCACCGCGACCCCCTCGAGGAGGAGCTGCATGGATTCTGCAGACCCGCGTGCGTGCGCGCGGCCGAGCAGCAGCCCCGCGAGGCGTTCGAAAAAGGAGCACAAAAGAAAAACGGGGGGCTCGCGGTGGAGGAGGAGGAGGAGGCTCAGACAGCCGAAAATAATAGTCTGTAATCGCCTCCCACACCACCATCTGAGTGACCGAGGGGAGAGCTGCCGGCCCGCGGTCCTGCCGCTCGCCTCCTCAGCCTGCGGTTATTCAGAGCGGAAGAAATACAATTAGCAGCCTTGTTTAATCTCAGCTACTTACCACGAGCAGTTGCGACGCTCTCATAAAGTCAGCCTCATACTAACTCATGATGAAAAGGCAGATAAGAGTTAAGGCTTTGTTGGTTATCATAAGGCCATATGACAATCAATGGAAAAACAATCATTACATGTTGTAACTAGTTAACTATAATCACTCTGACATTACACATGGGCAGATTATGAGACAATGGGCACAGACATGCCAAAGGCCCCACCGACTACTAGCAAGACTGTTAGGGGTGGAGTGGTTTGTGTTTTGTTGTTTGTTTTTAAATACAGAAAGCGGTTTGGAGGTTTTATTGTAAATTATTTTATTTGCTAATAAATCATAGTTTTTTTTTTGCTTTTTCCATGGGTTTTTACTGCAATGATTACTTCCTCATCCCTATAACAAATCAGGGACATAACCTATGGACGTAACACATTTGGGGGCACATTCTGAGGTACATTTGAAGAAAAAGCAGGTAAAAGAAGTATAAATAAAAATGATGATTTAATACACTATACTAAATATACATTAATGTTTAACACTTTGAGATACCTGCAGTGTCTGAAAGCTAAACAAACTTGCCTTGCTTTACGACAGAGCAAAGCTCCAAAATACTTCATTCTAATAGGTGAAGTGACCTATAATGAAAGCCCTACTTAGCTAAGTAAACCTCTGTTCATTGTGTAATTAGGGCTTGAGGAAAAAAAAACATGAATAGCTGCAGACACATGCCAGTAACTCTATATAGTGCTAATTAAACCAACCTAATTAATTATTACTAGATAGACTAATCCAGAGCTTGAAAAAAGCTCAACCCTTGCACACGAAGAGGCAATACCATGGTGGAGAAAGAAAGACACATCGATAAAACTCCCTGTTTAAAAAGAATTACATGTAAATGACTGCTTTCTATAAATGTATTAGTTTAAGAAGTAAAAGGACTAATTCTTACCAATATCCTCATCCTTAATAAACAGCTCAATTCATGTTTTTACTGTCCAACAAGACTAAATTATTTTTGGATCAAGGCAGATAAAAAACAACACCAATGGTAACATGATTTGAGTTCCTGAACCTTTTTAAAAGTCAAATTCAAGCTTTTCCAAAACCTTACAGCTTCAGTAAATGACGTATTTATATAAAGTACATATAGAATAGACAGTGGACTGGTTATTTCAGTTCTTCGTCACATTCAATTGGATATTATTGTGCTACACACAACCAAAAGTGTGTTTCATGACAGCATTTCACAGAGGGGTGATTAAAAATTAAAGCATATCAGTTTCTTATTAATGTGTCCTCTGTTTGTGAGCAGTTTCTTCAAAATCCAAGTCTTGAAAAGACCTTATTGTTTTCAAGGACCTCCAGCTCATACAGGATGCCTGATAATTGAACAATAAGACAACAGCATAGGGTATTAAAGCTTCACTCTCTGTTCAGAATTATACAAGGGTTATTAGAAATAACAAATAAGAATAAAGGCAGGATAAAGTCCGGGGGACTATAATGGACTGGTTGTGTGGAGAACTGAGACAGTTTATTGTGCATTTGAATGAAGTGTATTCATTGCAGATAGAATAAACAAAAAGAGGAATGTTTTTAACCAAGTTTTCCTTCATCATCCAGCTGCATGTCCATCCAGAGACACAACCCAGACTGATTTAGTTTGGCACATTCAAAATAATTTAGAGGTTTGGGACAGAACAGGACACATCTGTAAAATGAGTTCACCATTAACATCCTGTTCACATTTATAACAGTTAACCTCCACAGAAAGTTGTCTTTTCTTATATATTGCCACATTTGTACTTCTTATAATAATAACCTTCAAGTAGTGCTTAATATACTGCTTCTAAGTTCCATCAATGGATCTTTTAAATCTTACTGTACATCTTATTTATAAACCTTCACTGTCAGATAAATCAAATGAATTCTGAGGCACAATGTTTCTTTGAGATTAGTTTTGAATGAATTAAGCTAAATAACTTAATCCGTGCATCACACTGTCAGGGTTTCCCACAGGTTCTTAAACATTAAATTCAAGTATTTTTGAGGACTTTCCACGACGATTTCCATCAAATTCAAGGACCCAACATGGCGTAGTTTGGGACACTGATCACAGTTAATTACAGCTACAGCGCAGAGAACAAGGAGAGGCTAAGAGACAATAATTAAAAGGAAAGAGAGGCTTGAATGTGTGAACACTTCTCGTCTGTGCTACATGCACAAACAGGACCGTCACACTTTCTGGAGGCAGGTGGTGCATGAAACAATGACACAACTGTGGGAGACACACGGGCAAACAGCAGAAAATGGCGTATTTAATACCATTAAGTTAAAAAGTTAGCACAAAATATTTAAATTCAAGCACTTTCATTATCCGTCTATGTATATTTTCCAAACTTTTCAAGGTGTTTTTTCCCTCAACATCACAAACCTTCAAGGATTTCAAGAAACCTCTACGACTTGTTCCTGTTTATTGCAGCTGTTTGGATGTAAAACTTCGACAAATACAGGAGAGTGCCATGATAGAAGACTCTCACAAATTCTTTTTACAGAATATTGGAGTTTATTAAAAAGAAACAAATGAGAATACAAAACAAGTCATTGTGGAGGTTGTTGTGACGGATAATAAACTTCAAACACACGTCCTGAGGTTGTTCTGTGACGAGCTGAAGCACATGAAATTACAGAGACTGCTAACCCGCTGTCGAACACCACCCATCCACTTCTGAGGCAGGACACTCGCTTGCAGGACACACACACACACATACACGCACGCACACACGCTGACACACACCCTACTGAATTTCTCCCATGTAGAGCCGCTTATCACTGGCGCCAGACAGCACTGCGTAGAGGGACAAAGGGAAAAAGATGATTAAACTCTTATTGTCAGTCATGTTTTGTATCTAAGCCTCAGGTGAACGAACCACTAATGTCAAACGAACAGAAAGTTAAAGTGTTGGGTGACGAGCACATTCTGCCGGAACCGCATGAATATTAAAACGATCCTCCCTCCAGACCCCCCGGGCTCTCTGCTCAAGATAACTGCGCCGAGACTTCCAATATCTCCATCCCGTTCCTCTCACATGTGTCACAGCCTGCAGTTTGACTCACCTATGGGCTCCTCTGGGTGAAAGGCCACGTCGTTGACAGAGCCGGCGTGGCCCGGCAGCTTGTACAGGATCCTGCGTGATGTGGTGTCCCAGATATACACAAATCTATAAAGAGACAAGTAAACAACCGGAATGACTCCTGATGTGAGACAGCACAAAGCTGAGACAGATGAGACCCAAGTGTCATCGTATTATTGTTACAATACATTTTGTGCTGCATGTATATCCAGTTACAATGTTGTTGGTGGTTTCAGAGAAGTTCAACGAGGTCGGTGTTCAGAGAGAATATTACAGCTAGCTTGCAATATTAAATGGATACTCATCTAGACATATAGACCACTGTAATGTACTTAAAAATGTATTATAAGTCTGGACACAAACTATTTGTAGGTGGGATTAATGCATGTTTATGTATTTCTTAAATTAAATATAAAAGAACCTCTCAAATGCATATATTTATATTAAGTCAACAAATACAGTTATGGTGAATATAAGGAACCAGTCAGAGGTTTGGACACACCTCATTCAGTGGTTTTTTCTTGTTATACTCACAAATGCATCAAAACTATGCAGGAACACTGCTGTATCTACTGTATAGATATGAGTTTCTAGCTAGTTATTTGGGACCAGGCTATTTCCAGGAACAAAAACGTTCATTCTGAAAGTAACATCTCTGATGGTTGAAATGTTTGAGTTTACTATAATGTAACATCTCAGGTCTCACTTTCTCCATCTGTTCTTAAATGTACTGTAGCGAGCGATGTAGAGTGAGTAATGCACTATACATTGTGTACATAACATACTGCTAATAAATATGTCCTGTAGATCTCAAGAGCTCGCACTCGCCGCCTCACTTCCTCGGGTTCTCAGAAAAACACCAAGTGTGAAGTCATGATGATAAAACATTCTTTTTAAACTCTATCATTCAAAACATTCTTTCTATACACAGCTTACTTAAATCTCTGTTAATAGCTAGTATCATTTCCTGTTTAGCCTATATTTAAAAAAGTGGAATTTTAATCAAGGACTGGATGTAAAGTAAAAAGACGACAATATTTTATAATAGCAGAAACCAGGGCTCTTATTACCATCCAGTCAAACCAGGTTTGATTCACTTCTAATTTGATAAAAGTTTTCTTTATTAGGTTTGCGGAGAAGCTGCTCGGTATGTTCCCATGACCATTTAAAATGTGAACTAGTTTCACAATGTCCATGTAAAATTAAAAGTATATTGCTGCAAAGATTTTGAGGAAAAGAAAGGGAAATTACATTGTAAAGCACTTTACAGCTCTTTAAACAAATGTTGCAGCAGTCAATGTTAGATTTCTTTTAGTTGGATCTGTCCAAGGCTGTGGCAGAAGTGCCGAGGAGGAGGAACAAATACACAAGATGATGATGGGAATAAAAAATTTTTTTGGTGCATGTACACAGAAAGAAGTACTTAAAAACCCTTGTTACAAAATAAATTTTCCACAAACTAGCTAAACCCCCTAGCTTGTGTGTGTACAAGGGCATGTGAATGAGGTGTGTGTGTGTGTGTTGCTTCTGACCTGTCAGCTGAGCCGGCAGCTATCTTACTGCCATCAGTCGACCAGGAGCACCTCAGCAGATTCTGAAAGCCAGGAACAGATGTTAGGAGCTGCATTAGCAACATGACAGAACCGTTCTACACACGGGCTGCTGAAGTTACAGGAAAAAGATGACAGACGGACGTTTCTTTATCAGAGAGTGACGGGAGAGGCAGGAGAGGATGAAAGGAGGTGTCATGCAACAGTGGTCGAGAGAGGCGTAAACAAAGCAGACGGGAACGGAAAGTTATGGACTGTGTCAGTTCACAGGATGGAAGCGCTGTTTATTGCTTGTCAGAAAGTGACATGTCCTGATGTCTCTGTACGAAGACGATACCAATCTCAAAACTTATTTAAAACTACATTCAGGCAAACTAAATAGGTAAAAGATTCTTCCTGTATTTTTCAATATAAATACAATTTTCCACCCTGGGTGGTATCAACAGTGGAAAGAAGTGTTAGTGCTGTAACTTTAAGCAGACATCTGGGTCAGAGAGTTATTTATGTTACCTTCTCAAAGTTGTGAACGTTGCCCTGGAAAATCTTCACACATCTCTCCTTGGGTGCAAACGGTCGGACATCCCATATACGCACTACAGGGAGATAAATAAAGGATTCAGCCACAGAAACATCAGTGTTATAAGCTGAGAGGACACATTTCTTATTAAGTAATACTAATACTCAAACACGTCCTACCTGTGTTGTCCATAGAGTTTGAGAGGAGGTATGATCCCTCGGAGCTCAGGCTGAGTCCGGTTACTGAGTCCCCGTGTCCGTGCATATTGTAGATCAGCTTGTTCTGCCTCAGGTCCCACACCTGCACAACACAAAAACAGCTGTTGACAGGATTCATGCAACAGGACATTCATACAGGTATACAGGCCTGTGTGTGAAGAGCAAAGAGCGGAACCAGTCGTCATGACTGTGTTTGAAGCAGCAAATGTTTTTACAGCACATGAACATAAGCACATAAGATCACACAGGAGCCTGTGGCAGGGTTTCTGGGTAGCAGAATGAGACATAAAGCACAAATGTAATTGTTGAACATCATTATAAAACACTAGTGAAGAGGATGTAGCAGCAAATTGACCATTTTATGGGATTAGTGGCACCTGAGGGAGGCAGTTTCACAGCACACTGACAATGAGCTAACTGCTGAAAAAACAAAGAATCGTTCTATCTGAGAGGCTGAAAACAGCATTTTCTGGCATTTATGCATGTAAAAATTACTTTAACGATTAATAATTTAATCAAATATTCTTCTGTTGATCATCTGATCAATCAGTCCTCTAACTGTTGCAGCTCTAATCTTACCCTCATAAGGGCTGCAACTGGAAGACAACTATCGTGTAGTCAAACCACATGGCTTCACTTTTCCGGGAATTATGCCTGCAGTGGATTACTTTGACAAATCACACTTTCGAATCAGATTTTGCAACAAGGAAACACTGTTTTATGCCCAGAAGAATCCCTTTAATATCAAAGGCATCTGAGACATCACCATGAATTGGGCCTATTGAGAAGAAAAAAAATATGCTGAACTGACTGTGGCAGTGTATTGATGTCTTTACAGCTACATGAATCTTTCAAATCGCATCATATTTAGAAAAAAATCTATTTTATTTTCTGGGATGCTGTCATTTTCCTTGTAGTTTCCAGGTATTCTGTGTATGTTGGAGCCCAGTACCTTGATGTCGTTGTCGATGCCTCCTGACAGGATCTGATCGCTGGTGTCATTGAAAGTCACGGCCAGAACCTGGTAGGTGTTCTGGAAGGTGTGGATCGCCCCTTTCTTACGAATGTCCCACAGCTACAACAGGGACACACACATGTGGAAAGATAAACAGGAGATCAGACATGCAACTGAACTGGAGTGTTCAGAAACAGTCTAGTTTCTAGGGAGGCTAATTCATTAATTTAAACTAATTTGAAGATGGAAACCTCACCTTGACTGTCCCGTCATCGCTACCAGTGCAGACGAGCTGGGGCCCTCTGCGGGCTGGGTAGCAGGTGTTAACGAAGGAGGTGTGGCCCTTCAGGCGCTTGATCCTCTCGCCCGTCTCACTGTCCCACACGCCGACAGTCTTGTCTGTGCTCGCCGAAAAGAGCAGGCTGAAAGACACAACAAGGAAACACAACCAGTCAGTTGACAGTTATTAAGAAGCAAGAGTTTGACACATCTTTGGCCTTTTTTCCTCAATTAGCTAGTAAATTTTAACAAACGGGAAGCGTGTGTTGCTCTACATAAACAGTCACTTTTAGAAAATGTCCTCCAACTTTCAACCAACTCTTCCCCATTTGTGTTCTTTGTGTGTTTATGAGTCATTTATCAAACCAATGAAGTGTGTTTTGATTTCATATTATCTACATAACTGTATTTGCAATCTGTTATTTTGAGAATGGGATTTTGTTAAAATATTATCAACTGTTTTTCAAATTGCATTTTGTATAAACTGAAAAACTAAGAAAATACTTTAAACAACAACAACAAAAAAACATCACTTTTGCTTGGTTTGGCTCAATATGAGCGTTGGGCAGCTGATATTATTACAGACTTATTAACTAAAGCTGCAAAGAATATTTGCAGTAACTGCCTTATTTTGACAACTGTGGAGCTCAAATGATGAGTTACTAATTGTTGCATGCGTGTAAAACAAGGATTACATCATAATATAAACAATTATTTAACATAAAAGGTATAGGATTACCACCTATATATGTACTTCACTGTGGGCTTTCTCTTTTTGCAAGCACCAAACTCTGAAATAATGCAGTTAAAAACAAGTTTAAATGTTTTTTTTAAGTTTTGACCCATACTTTACTTGCACTGGATCAGTGACAGATACCACATTGTGGATGTTTATGACGGACTGAACTAGACAAGATCAGATTTTTTTTTTACTTCTTTTACTAACTCTCCATTTTTCCTTCCATTTGGTAACTCATTTCTTTAGGGTTTTTGCCATATTAACAAATAATATATTGACGTTGTGTGGATCAGAGTAGACCTAAGAAGATTAACTTCATTGCCGATCCTTCCTACCTGCCATCTGTGTTGTAGTGCAGCTCCATCACGGCTCCACTGTGGCCCTTCAGAGTGGCGAAATTATCACAATCTCCATACACGTTCCACATCACTACAGCAAAGAAAGACAGGGTACAAGTTATTCACGGTAGCTGTGAAGTATAAATATGTATTACCAAGGATAATGAGGATGTGATGTGAACTGCAGGATTATCTCTCAGTTTTAACATCTTACATATAAGCCTGTCAAATCCTGAGGAGGCCAGTGTGGCTCCGTTGGGGTGAAACTTGCAGCAGTAGACCTCGCCCTCATGGCCGGACATCAGCATGATGGGAGCCTGCAGGCTGGAGCTCCTTGGGGGACCCTATGGAAAACATAAAGATCCAATATAGTGGCTGTCTGACTCTGTGGTTGGAGAACTATAACAGGAAGACCTTCTTTCAGCATTAGAGCCCGATAATGGTTAACTTATAAGTATGAGTTTTCGACATATATCCATTCATGGCTGCATGTAAATAAAGCACATCACAGCATTTCCTACGTTTTAAGCTGATGTTAAGTTGTTTTTCTTCCTGATTATCAGTTCAGTTCGTAGCATAGACCCGTTTAAGCATGTTAAGACAATTTAGTTCGTGCATTTAAAGGCATTTTGAGTAAACGTGTCGGAATAATGAAGTTCTGAATGTATTGGTCTCGCTAACACTTTGCTGTGAGTACTTTTCTCTCCACCGGTTACAGTGTCGTTATTCTACGTACCATGGCCACGAGTTGCTGGGACTGCGCCGCCGCCACCAGCTCCGTCCGGGGCCGCTTCACGGCGGTGGGAACCACCGCCATGTCCGCCGGTCTCTTCATAGGTTCAATCATCGTGAGGTAGTCAACAAAAAACCGCCAAAACGTTGAATTTTAGGCTAAAAGTATCAAAAATGAATGGACGTCTTTCATGGAGGGACGTTGGGCGATCGAAGAACAGCAGAGAAGTACTTCCGCCCGCTCAAACGCTTGTGATTGGTCGAGATCTGCGTTGATTGCGCTCATTGGTTGATATGATTTGTTGGTAAACTGGCCTGCCCCGGATGTAAAACTGAAACAGCTCTGCTAACGAAAGGTAATATTGTGTTTATATATTTTTCTCCTGAATTCGCGCTCCCTTGTGCACCGATTATTATGTTATAGATTGGGATTCATACTTCACGTACGGATCAATTTTCCTATTTATGCTCGTGTTTGTCGGATTAACCAGGTTAGCGAGAAGACAATGCTTTAATGCAACTTGGCTAGCTAACGTTAGCCTAGCTGCTACTGTTCAATCATTGTTATAGCGGATGGAAAGTGAAGTTAGCCGACAGAAGGTTTTTTAATATCATATCTAAGTTTTATCTGCACACATTTCTGTCCACAACTTTCAGCTTTATTGTTTGCCTAAGTAAGATAATTGAGTTGCATTTGGGCAATAAAAATACTGTGGAGTAGCGCAAATCTAAAGTATTTCTAAAGCTAATTTTCAAAGAGGGATTTCATTGTGTTGACCCTCGAAACTGAATATCTGTAAACCTAAAATCTCGAACTAGTTTTAGCCAAGTCATTTTATGCAGTGCGTTGTTTGTTTGTTTTTTGCTCATCCATTAAAAAAAATCCACACTATATCAGGTTGATATTGTAATAACAACAAAGTAAAATAATTTTATTATATACCTGTAACATGTAAACTGTACAGAGATAACAGTAGGCACTGATGTTACGTGTGTTTTCTGAAGGTCTTACCACAATTGGTTTTGTCCATCATCTAGATTTTTTTTTTAATGAAACTACAAATGATGAAACATGTTTCATTATCAGTCTTCTAGATCCACTCGTTGATACCTGTGATCCGCCTTTGCTGAGGCAATGTCGGACAGTGATGGCCCAGCACAAGAGCCTGCGGGGCTCGAGGGCCTGCCACCAATGCACAGTATTGCAAAGGGAGAAGTGGTTTCTGTGCAGACCTACGGAGCTTTCGTCAGACTGCCAGGATACAAGAAAGAAGGTTGGCAAAAAGTAAAAATATATCTCTATAGAATTTTATTGCAAGATTAGATGGGTAAAAGTCCAAAAATGCAAACTAGGTTAAATTAATTACAATTATATTAAGAAATTGTGCTGTAAAAACACAAAATACAGAAGTAGTGAACACCTGCATCTACTGCCAGATAAAAGCACTGCATCAGAAATGGGGGCTGACCTCTTTCCCATAGTCCAGTGCATAGTATCTGTGTCAGTGTAGGTCAGGGCTATCTCAGCTAAAAGTTAGAAGAGACCACAAGGCATTTACACTACATGATACTACTTGAGTAGTATTTCAACATTTCCAAAGAATTTCTTCTGCAGTTGCAAGAAAACATTGAATCATTATCAGTTCTATTGTTTGTTTTGTGTAAGGGTCAGTAAGGTAGCCTGCATTTTGCAGTCTGCACGATCCAGCATATAACATATATACAGTACAAGTCCGTGGTTTGAAAGGTTGATTTTATATTAGTATAATCACCCAGTTTGAGTTCTGTGACTTCTGAGTAAAGGTTGTGCAGGGTGGCTCTTCAGTAGGCGGAGGTTGTTCAGAAGTGGAACAAAACAGATTGATGAAGTGGGATGTCAGCTTCATGATCTATATTTACTCTTGGATTACTTTTTTGGTTGCCTTGTTATGGCACAATTGTCCTTGACCTGCATGTCAAACTGAATATCTGCTGCTGTGCATATTCACCACCAGAGGGTGCAATGAGCAAAGTTTACTAGGACAAATTCAGCATTGAACCATGGAGTTTAAATCCTGTCTTTTTTCAAATGTTGCAGAAAAAGTTTAAGATTAAATTATTTTATTTTTATTTCAGTTAAAACTGGTATACATTCCCCTTCCATGGATGCATTAAAAATCAGCTGAAGATTATTAAGAATACATAAAAACACAATGTTTGAATCTTTGAGTCTTGATTCAATTAACACATATATTACCATCAGCAAAGCAAATACATATTTGAATGTCCTTTTGAAAGCTCAGCATTTTAAGTATTGTTTAGATTAATATCTACACTTATTCCCTTGCACATACAGGTCTGGTACATGTGAGCGAGATGTCGGCCACAAGGGTTGAGAATGCCTCAGAGATCGTCGATGTTGGGGAACAGGTGTGGATTAAAGTCATTGGGAGAGAGGTAAGAACACACACACACACACACACACGCTGTGTCAGTGAAGTGAGCAGGATGACTGACTCTGTCTCTTGTCTCTCAGATTCGGGGTGAGAAGGTGAAGTTATCCTTTTCAATGAAAGCTGTCAATCAGGGAACAGGGCGGGACTTGGACCCAAACAATGTTATGGCAGAGTAAGTGCTATATTTTGGTATATAGGTGTGTGTGTGTGTTTCTGCATGGGTGCATGGAGAGGTAACATTACTGTCTGTGTGTGATTGCAGGCAGGATGCGAGGCGCCGTAAGAAGTTTAGAGATCACACTGGAAACAGGATCACACTGGAGGCTGTTCTCAACACGACATGCTCAAAGTGCGGCTGCAAAGGTATGAACACAACACGAACGAAGAAAGAGACGGTGTTTTTTTACTACAGCTTTCTACTGGGAAATGCCTAAAATCACCTTAAAGTTTGAATAAATCCTTACTTTGTCCAGGTCACTTCACAAAGGACTGTTTCTCTGCTCCGGGCTTGCAGTACGCTCTTTTGCCTGAAGAGGACGATGAAGAGCCACTGCAGCAGCAGCCACAGCAGCAGCCACAGCAGCAGACGTCCACAGCTGCACCACAGCAAGACTCAGACAAAAAGAAGAAGAAAAAGAAGGTCAGTGTGGGACAGTTAATGTACTGCATGGCTCTCACTTCCTTTTTTTCCACTTTTGAAACACTTTTCTGTGAGACATCTCACACAACAGTCCACACATCTCTGTATTGTCTGGCATGTCTGTGGTTACTTATGATGAGAAATACAGTAGTTACAGAATCCAATTTCCACAAATATGATGGGGAAAAACCCCACAAGCCCTTAAATGAGAAGCTTCTCAAAATAGGTTCTTATTATTTTGATGGACTCATTCTTTTAAGATATTCTTCTGCTTATCTGTGGCCGAGTCCCAGGGGCACATGCTAAGCAAATGTTCTTCCAGATGTTTTTCTCCCCAGAAACGTTTTCTTGCTTTTCCTCCAAGCTCCCTGTGGATGTCTCCTCACCCTCTCTAAGGCCGAGCCCAGCCACCCTGCAGAGTACCTTCATTTTGGTTCACCGATATGGGAGTTTTGAGGCCGATAGTAATTTTAGAGGGGAAAATTCACCGATAACCAATGATAGTAATTTTTGAGCTACAATTAAAATAGACCTTTTTTATGTGGATTTTGCACCAATTTTCCACCACTCTTCAAATGAACCCAGAGGTCCATATCTCACAAAGAAAACTTTATTAAATTATATTAAACATTTTCATACATTATATAAACAATGCATTTCATTGTCAGTCAGTTCTTTAAATGAGAAATGAAAAAATAAAGAAGAAATCATTTTTACCAAATGCTCATGACCATAGGTGAGGGTTGGTCTAGTACAACATCTGTGTGGACGCTGATGTAGAGAACTGTCCATCTCACACTCATTTTACTTGTGAACAACTACCTGCGATACTTGAATTCTTACACTTGGGGCAGTAACTCACTCGAAACAATTATTTTGAGACACAAGTCATTATTTCCAGGCAGTGTCACAGTGTAATGACTTAGAGGATCTTTTTTATTTTCATCACAAAGCTACGTTTTTATCTAATTGTTTTCCTCTACATGGAGCAATGGGCCTCTATACAAAAGTATAGTTTGAGACAATCCAGTATGGTTTTGTGCTGATATAATGAAAAATAAAAGTTTAGTGGCGGGTTTTGAGGTATTGAAACTGCTGCCTTCTTCCTAAATATTTCTACATAATCATTGTTAAAGTTCCTTTTATTACTTTAAATGTCCTTCTTCTATGTTTGTCCTGCAGGAGAAGAAAATGAAGAAGAAGAGGAAGAGGGAGAGGAAGGAGTCCGAGAGCGACAGCAGCAGCGGCAGCAGCAGCGACGAGTGCAAATCCAAGAGGAGGCGCCGCGACCACACGCACGACAGAGAGGACAAAAAGAAGAAGAAACACAAGAAGCACAGATCGCACAAACACAGCTGAGACAGACGCACATGTTCAGTCACACACACTGCAGCTATCAGACAGACGCAGAAGGGGAAGTGGGTTGCGACAGACTTCCAGCTGTGTGTCTTTTAAGAAGCTCTCCTGCGACTGTTCATTATAGAAATCTTCCTCTATGTAATGCAATGAAACCTTTCCTTACGGTCTGTCCATGGTATTGGAAGCATGTTCAGACTCACTATTAAGTTTAGAGAAAAAGGGGTTAAGAGAGGCTGCAAACACAAAAAAATCAGGCGACAAGACCACTTGTCCTAAAGTAACCTCTGGCTCCCCCTCAGAGCGTTTACACACCACATGTAACCAGATAGGTGGAACCAATACGGCAGCAAGCGGCTATCCCTCGTGGAATCCAGATATTGTTAACAACTATCTGGTTTCATCTTGCACACAGTAAAACTAAAGGGGGCTTACATGAAAACGCTTCAAATAATACACACACACACACACACACAGATATAGGAAGTAGTAAATTCAAACAGGACGTGTAATGTAGCTCAAAAGAGCGTGACAGGAACTTCAAGCTATGATCATATCCTGGGGTTCTCTGCCGCTTATTGTCAGTTGGTGTTCTTACTGTGTTGTGAAAAAGTATTTGCCTCTTCCTGATTTGTTTTATTTTTTTCCATATTTGTCATACTTAAAAGTTTCAGGTCTTATGCCAAACAAAATAAAAACACAGCCTGAGTAAACAGACCTAACATACAGTTTTTAAATACTGACACTAGTAATCTGATACATGTACAACATCTGCAACTGCACATTTCTGAGAACTGGAGATCAGTCTTTCACATCACTATTGAGGAATTTAGGTTGGCCGGCCAAGTTCTCCATTTGGAGATAATAATGGCCTTAAAATGGCTATATTTCAATAACTTGCTTTTGGAATTTCTTTTGATCGCTTCGTATAGTGCTGCATTGCTGCAAAATAGGGCCCTTAAATAAAAACAAGACATTTTAAGGTATTTCTGTTATGATAATATTCTTAATTATATGATAAAAATACTTCACATCTCTATTCTTTAGCTTGTTAACAACAACAGTAACTCAGGGGTGAGATTTACATTCTGTATAAAGTAGAAATGGCGATCATTTAAAACTGTGCTGTGTGTTCACTCGGGTTCAATTTGGGTCATATTTAGTTTTGTTTGAAGATATGAAACAGTCACATGTGGCGAATATAAGCAAATAGGGGAAATCAGGAAGGAAAGAGGCAGATATGTTTCCATTCATCTGTACATGTGTGCGTTTCTGTGTGTGTGTATCTTGCCTCCGGCGGCCTGTTTGCAGGACACACAACCCTCTTCCTGCATGTGAGCTGTTAACTCCATTAAAGGTGTTTTTATTCGTGAAGATGCAAAAAGCCTCTGGATGTCTTTGTTCTTGGACCTTGAACTAATTGTGTGTCTGTGAAAGGAAGTCAACAGGGGACCAAAGCAAACACACACACACAAACATACACACATCAGTTATTCTCTAATTGGGTGTGGTTCACCCTGGGGTCATCTAACGCTCATGTTTTCAAGTAAAATAAGGTGTCTCAGGCCAGGACTGAGCTCGGGGATTTACACAACATGAACTGCGTGTTAGGTCATGTCCCAATAGGTCAAAGTTACAAAAAGTTCACAAAGCAGCTTTTTGTTTTCCTCCTGTCAATGTCAGACAAGATAACGCAATTTTCTCAGCTTGTTTCTTCTCCTGACATTTTGACCTTTCCTCTAAGCTCCCACTTGTAGCTTTGCGGAGAAGCAGATTGTTTCCAGCTGCAGTGATTTGACTCGGCCCCAGTTCTTTTTCAGTCTCAGGACTCTTTGTTTTGAAACATCCTCTCTCCCTAGTTTGCACCACACAGATGCACAACATGGATCCAACTGGACAGTTAAACTGTAGTGTGATCTCACGCTTGCACAGCCAGAATTGTGAGCTTGTGTCACAGACACATTTGAATACAACAACAGCAATGAGTCAACACAAACAGTTAAAGAGTCAAATCCACAGAACATATTTGTTCGACTTCTATTACAATGTTTGATTTGACCTTGGGGTGAGAATAGAAGTTTTTCTTTCTCTGTGCAGGACGTCCTTGACATATTTAACATGTCTGCTTCTGTGAGGGATTTATCCTCTTAATCTTTGCACACTGTTTGTGTGGATAGATGGATATCTGTCATCTGTTCTGTCTGTGTTTTGAGATGTGCTACAGCAGGGATACTGTTCCATTGAAATTAGTTATTCTGTAATGGGAGCAACATTTGATAAGAGAAATCGTCTCATCGAAATACGCTACCCCTTACATTTTAAATACAAATATTAAAAGTATCAAAATGTGCTCCCAAGCTTCTCACAGTACACTCACATTTGTTTGTAAAGAAAACTGCATATAAAGATGACATCATTCAGACAAAAATACAAAACTTGAAATGGAAACACAAAATAGCATAACACCAGTTCTGTGCTCACATTAATCCAGATCCAAAATGTCATATACGACATCAAATAAGATGACTTACTGTTTTTAGAAACTTTCCAACAGTGGTGCAGGTGTAGTCACATCCCAATCAGAGGCAAAGTAATCCAGCATGGAACATCAGTGTCTATCAGAGACTTTAGAAAACTAATAAATCAGATAATTAATGTCTACTGTGAACATTAATCAGTTTTACAGGTTAACAGTAGCTGTTTTTGTTGATAGCTGTTAGCTGAAACCAACATGGGGCAAGATAACCCATAATGCACTGGGTGGAGTCTGTCGACGAATCAGAGGCCACGCTTCTTCTTCTTCTATGGTTTCAGCAGAAATACCCAATCATCCCCAATCTATGCAGAATTTTCCACTTGTTTCAGAGTTTTTCTACATGATGTTATTAAATTAGTGGAACACGACAGTGTCTATCATTCATTATTATTATTATTAATTTACCAATTTGGCGTCTCTCCGACATAGTAAGACATATTTATGTCCACATTTTTATTCTCTTTCTGTGCTAATTAATTTGGCTTAATAATTAAATTAATTTAGTTTGAACATGATTCTTTCTTGATGTTATTATGGATCTAAATTGTGTGACTGTATACCATTGTCGCCCTTAATAAAGTTAATTAACTTTCTTTCAGCAGACTGATGTTTCACACAGAGTGGCACTGTCATTTTTCCATTTCTTTTAGCTTTTTACATGAAGCTTTTCTGCTTGCCTGCTTTTTGTGTGTTCTGAACACAATAATGTGGATAATTACCAGACCAGATTACCAGATCATACTCTGGATCTCATCATCCATTTAATTTCAGAGTAACTTTCGGAGTTGGAGGCAGAAGTTGACCCTGACTGCCCTGCACCCTTTTACCCCTTCACCCTGCCCCTAGCTGGCAGCTATCACTAACACATGACATCAGGCCACTGTGGGAGGAATGATCCCGATTTAGAAAGCACACACACACACACACTAATGCACAAGTACGGGACATGACAGTACCGGCACTCCTAAGCTTTAACAAAACTTTCCTCTCACCTAGCCAGCGCTTGGGCAAGATACACACTTGTACACACACACACATGCAGGAGGTTTTAAAGGAGCTATAATTAACTATGTGTGTAAACCAGCTGTGATGGAAACTCTGGTCACATTATTTGGGTGTACTTGTACAATTGTGTTGCCCTACTGAACTCTTCTGCCCTTCTGTTTTCTTCCACAGCTTCCTCCTACGTATAAAACACTAACCAAGACTCAGACGGGAGGACTTTGAGGCCCACAGCACTCAGAAAAACCAAGAGAGACTTTAATCATTGGGCTGAATGAAACTTCGAATGAATGTCTATTGATCGCAGCTTCCCAGATAATTATTTAATTGACACTTTATGGCTGAAATTTCAAAACGAATGAGAAAAAAATGTAAAAAGTAAACTTTGTCTTTAGTCAGTAAACGTTCTGTGTAAATACTAAATATCTCATGAAAAAAAAATTCTGAGCATTTTCATTGTTTTACCAGTTCGTCCAACAATGTGGACACCTTTATTTTTCAGATCTCAAAAGGCAAACTTTCAAATTCAAACACTTTTCCAGGTTTATCAGGCACCGTGCAGAATACATTTTCTTAAAAAAGGAAAAATGTGCAGAACTGGATTTTTAGAAGAAAAAAACAACAACACATCACTGGAATTCATTCAGTGTTTTACAGTATAAAGAAAGGACGGGGAGGACGGGGAGGTCACAGTCAGCAGTAACGTTAATACTGAGCGTACAGTATGACGGGACATTAGGGGGATTCTGCAGCAGCCATACGAGGGGGAAGCTTGGCCGGGTTGAAGTGGTGTTAAAGAGGTCGGGGCTGCGGGTTTCAGTTGATGCAAGAAGATGCTGGAGGGACTTTTCAGTATTGGGTTTTACTCTGCCTTCTCGTAGTTACGTGTGCAAACGATTTTATTAATTGTGAGTGTCTGTGATGGAGAGAGAAAGATGAAGAGATTAAAATACAGCAAACACACAAATACAATTGCTGGATTTATGTAATTTTGTGCAAACACTGACCAGTATGAGGGCGTTTCCGTTGACTTCCCTGACCAGACTGGTCTCTTTGCCGTTCCACTTCTGTACGTGCACCAACTTCCCATCATCTATTTTTACAATGGACTGGAGAGACAAATAGACAGAGTTTATTACACCCAAGTGTATAAAAGATCATATTGGTCAGATTTAAATAGATAAAAAAATTCTTTTGATATGGAAAAAATACAGCAGGATAGCAAAACCTGAGCCCTAGATACCTTTTTTTGCTTTTTTTTAATCCCCCTATTTTATTATACCTATCTTATTTTTTATGTTTTATGTTGTTTTTTTTATGTCTGTACTTATTTACACATATTTATTAGTCTAACACTAAGGAGGATTTTTAACAGATGTATTATCATGATAGGCATCTCCACTATGTAATGTCTTATATGTACTGTCATTATACTTATTATACTAAATTTAAAAAAGAAGATATTAGTCATCAACTTCAGCTGAACAGCGCCCTCTGTGGCCACAAGAAACAATTACAAGATGATGATGCTAAAAAGGAAACTAAATGGATAGAGTCATTTATAGCCACTAGCACAGTTTGGCAGTTTGCTAATATTAGCTAACATTAACCATTATAAGCCTCTAGTGTCTACTTGACCAAATGATCTTTTTAAAGTTATTTTTGCATCTGTATTTTTTTAGGGCTTACGAGTGATTACGAAATGATTCCCGTCTCTAGTTTATAAGAAGTGAAGCTTCATCTTCCCTTTCCTTCTATGCACAAGTAGTTCAAATACATTTAATCTCATCACCATCATTTTGTCTACTCATTATGTTCTGGTCTATTCTGTACACACAATATCTCCTGCACATCTGTGTCCTCTCCTGAGCCCTCATGCAAATTTGTGGCTATATTAATAAAATTGACTTGACTTTTCATCCCTCTGACAAAACATTTCAGATTCATTCATTTTAAATAATATGATATAAAATCTTTTGTTTCTTCTTCTATTATAGAAAAGGACTCACAGTTCAAAGATTAATTTTAAAATCTTAACTAACTCACAGATTACGTATTAGTCTAACAAATTGTATATTATTTTAAATAAACAGAATCTGTCTTTTTTTTAGCGGGCTGAAAAACAACTGAAAACCTGTAAACCACAGTTAATTCTCCCCTACCCTCCTAGCTAGAACAGTGTGAGCTTCCTGTGCCTTAGGTCTGATGTATCCACCTGGTGTGACCATCACCTCTCTCCCTGACCTCTGACCCCCTCCTCCTGTTCACAGTCAAAACAAGAATGACAACCTCCAACTGTGGCGAACCACAGTTGTTTGTTTTGCCATCAATCATCCTCATGACTGTAATTATCACTGTCATATAATTATGGATAATTAAGCTCTCTTAAGGTGTGTAGTTTGTATTGAGAGACACTTAGAGACTATTTAAGGTTTTCAATTGAGGTTTTGTTGGTATTCCTCACTGATCTCCTGTCTGAGCAGCTCGACCTTTGACCTCTCACCTTAACTTTCCTGTCGTCCGCCGTGGTCTCGTCGAACTCCTCTCCCAGCTTGAAGGAGAGCTCTGTGTTCTTCATGGTGCTCTGGGTCTTCACCGTCACCGTGTCGCCCTCCACTGAGATGATGGTGGTGGGCTTGGTCAGGCCGGCCAATTTACGTGTTGCAAGGCCCACACCTGCAGGAAAAAACACACACAGGTTATACAATGTTCTGTGGGAGGATATAGAGGATATCATTGTCTTGACGCATAAAAAAAATAAACAGGACTAAGAGCTGACAGCCACGCCAGCAGCTCAACCAGTGAACACATCGAGCAAACGGGCAACGCCTTCCCTCAACCGCACAGATTTGCTTTGGGCTAAATGCTAACAGCAGGTTACATGCAAATTAGCAGAAAACACAAAGTGCATCTGATGCTGATGAGGAGTTTCAGTAGATTATCAGGTATTTAGTCAAATTGGACAAGTTTGAGTTTAAGTGATCACAAAAGTTATTACAATTCATCCAAAGAGAGACATGATGTCGTTATCAGATTTGATGCAAGATTAATGGGATGTTGGGTAAGAAATGTTACTTCAAACATGACCCCTCGTGTCCCTGGGCCTGTGCCCAGTAGGTCCATTCAGGAACCCCTCCATGATGCAATCCATCCAATGGACAGTTTAAGAGACATTTCACTCTGAACCAAGACTGTAAACCTCCTGGTGGCACTAGAGGAACAGTCAGGAAATCACAAAAGTTATTTTAAATTCACCTCTGGGGCAATGGGCATCTGTACTGAAGTCTGTGCCAATCCATCAGGGAGATGTTGAAATATCTGACCGGATAAATCAAAACTTTGACCTCCTTGTGAGGCCACATTAAATGTTAAGGGAACACCAAGACTTTTGCAAATAATTCTGCTGGAATTATGAATGCCAGTTATCTTTACATTCATATATGAAAAAAAAACTTTCACAAATTCTGATAATTTAGAAGGTAAATGTCACTGTAGCTATGTGAGAATATGAAGTGCTGTATTTTGAATGAAGTTCAAGTCAGTAGCCGTGCATTCGTCCTTTGAGTCTCCTTCACTTCACACACACTCTAATCTCTGTTTGTGTGCTGTCCAAACCTGCAACATGTTCTTCAAACACTGCATGGTCCCACTGACCTGACTGCCTGTCTGAGCATGTATGTGTGCAAATGATTACTCACTTTTCTTTAAGGGTGTGTGTATCTGAGGGATCAAGAGAGTTCATTTCATTGGGTAAGAGTGACTCACACCCTCGTCTACCAAAGGAGAAAATCTGACGATCCGGTTCAACTCCAAGAGCTAAAATAACTTCACTCCTACAGCCAATATGACAAAAAGTCGCTGTGTGTGCGTGAATGTGTTCTTGTACTTCCTACATAGTGAGGACCAGAACCCGTTTTTGACCAACAGAGTGAGGACATTTTTGGGAAGTGAGGACATTTGGTGCAACCTTACTTCTTTAAAGACCTATTTAAGGGTAAAGACTTGATTTTAAGGTTAAATCAGAATTAGGTTTATGTTAAGGGCTGGAGTTAAAAATTTAGTTGTTATGGTTAAGATTAGCATAAGGGGCATAGGAATGTATTATGTCAATAAGTGGGCTCACAGAGATAGAAGTACAAGGACGTGTGTGTGTGTGTGTGTGAGTGCCAACGCCTCATTGATCAAGAGGATCGAGGTTGAAGGGTCTCTGGTTTCTATGGAGACCACTGCAGGCGGGTCGATGTTAATATGGCTCTGAGGTCAGGTGACATGAACCTCTCTCACACACACACACACACACACAACCACACAAAGTCAAATAGTTTAGTGTCATTCTTCACGGTCGTAAAAGTCCAAGCACCTGCCCCCATCACACACACACACACACACACACACCACACCATGTCTGAGTGTGTGTGAGATATTTCGAAGCCCACTCTATCTGTACATTCCCGTCCCATTAGCTCCTCGGCATTGGGACCATCTTAATATTCAACTCCTCCCATGGCCTCAAACAATGAGCAGCTTTCAGTGAAGGTCACCCACATTATGCTCAAGTGTGTGAATGCCAGTTTGTTGCCATTCAGAGTTTCTCACAGTCGGGGGTTTTCTCCACTAAAGGAGAGCCCCTCCCTGATTTCCAGCAGCACTGAGGCCATGCGGTCAACCACTCTTCCTCTTCTTCCTCCCCCCTGCTTCCCATCCTCTCCCGTTTTCTTTCTTCATCTCTCTTCTATCCACCCTCCTTTCTCTTCTACCTCCATTTTTCCCCATTCTCGATCCTGGTTCCTCCCTTATTTACCCCTCCATTGTCTCCCTTTATCTTCTTTACTTTTCTTTTAAACACACACACATACACACACACACACCTAAAACAATTTATCTTTCTCTGCCCCATTTTCACATGTGCGCACATGCAGCATTGGCAGCACTGCATCCTCTCCTGTTACCCACGCATGCGCACACACTCACATGCACACATGTACAGTACACACACAAAACACACACTTACCCAGCTCCCTCATGTATTCCTCAAATTTGTCGCTCTGCTTGAGGATCCATGTGCCAACGAAAGCTTCAGCCATGTCTGCAGCGGTGTGGAGGAATGAGGGGTGACTGAGAGAGGGTGTGTGTATGAGAGAAAGAGAGTGTGTGTATGAGGCGGCAAAGCGAGGGAGAGACAGAATGAGAGAAGCAGAGAGAGTTTAGTCACCACCACAAGCTGTGCTGCAACCCTACTGGCTGGATTTATACCGGCTGTTCATGATGTCATCAGGCTGTGCAGAGAGCGCAGGGGTGGGAGGAGGGAGGATGCAGGGAGGGAGGGGGATGGAGACAAAAGACAGAAAGACAGGCAGAGTAAATGTGTGATATACTTGTTGCTACCATGCAAATAAAGCAGAATTGAACATGTGATATTTGAAATGCTCAGTTTGCACCACATTGTTTGTGGTATTGCACGAAGTAGTAGAGTAAATAGTGTACAGGAATGCAGAAGTCTTACATTCTGAATTATTACACCTACATGGTATGTCTTTTACAACACGCCCCTGGCAAAACTGTACTTATTTAGACCTGGCAAACAAACATTACACACATTAACATTTGAGAAGGAGTGAGAGGGGGAGGATCTGAGAGAGCAACAGGGCTGCTGTAAACACACCCAAGCTTAAGAGAATAAAAGCAGAGTAAAGAAAGGGGGGAGGATGGGGTGAAGAACAATCCCCCTCACTGTCACACAGAGAAGAAAAACACATTGAGCCTGAGGGGAGGAGGGAAGGGGAATGATTGATTTTTTTTCTTGCATGGTGGGGGGTTTGGAGGTTGAAAAGAGGGCCCTGACAGTCCTCACTGACCCTCATCTTGCTTCACTACTTTTCTCCTCTAATTCAAGTTTTCCACCTGCATTTGTTCTCACATGACCTTTACTGACCTCCGTCTGGCCTGCCAGGGAACAGAGGGTGACAAGCACTGTGTGAGTGTGTGTGTGTGTGTGTGTGTTGTGCCCGCCCTTGTAAACACACATGCACACTCTCACGTGACGACAGAGTGAGCTACAGTCATGAGTGTTAAGATAAGGGTGTAAGAAGGTTGCTTCATTAATACAGTGACTATTTTGCGCACACATACACACAGAAAAAAACTTGTTTTTGTTGCACTTACCTTAATTCATCTTACCATAACTTTTCCCCCAAAAAAGCTAAATCTGTTGGTATTCAATAACTTTCTTGTCAAGGGTGAACTATGCATTGGCCTCAATTTTGTTCAAAGGTGGTTTAAAACACATCAATGAGTCACACTGTTAAAATGAACATGTGCACTGTAATCTATTTTGTGACAAACCCCATTAAAATGCAGTAATTACTCACTAGAGCACCAAATTTTGTATCCATCCACGGCTGAACATAGTCCCCAACAATTGAACTACTTTTGAGTAACATGAGCAAAAACCTACACTGCTGTTTTAGGAATTTTGCTTTAATTAAAATTTTAATTATGTCTATGTTCCCTTAAATGTCTCACCTTGATTATACTGACTTGTAACTGTGTAAAGTTTGTCACTAGAGACGGGTTTTCACATTCCTCTGTGCACCTACTTTTACATGCTAATGTAACCTGGACAAGCTAGATTAGGTGCGTCTCAACTTTAAAAGCCCATCACAGTTGAATATACAAAAGCCGGGCGGGTAAAAAAAATCACTCGATCATTCAGGAAAGAGCAGATTTTTCAGTACAGAGAGCAAAAACCTGTTGTAGCATTGTAGCAAATATGTTCACAACCACAAACGCAACATCAGCCACTGGCTGTGTCCGAAACCATTCCCTATTCCCTACTCCCTATCCACTATATAGTGAGCAGCAGTTAGTGGACTATATAGTGGACTCAATTTAAGACGGTTTCGGACACTACTCGCTGCCGGGCCGGTCGCATAACATGACGTCACATCGTCAACGGCCGTCGGGCAGTTAATACGTGAAGATTAAAGCCGGCCGGTAAATCGCAATAACGGGGGCTTTCCCTTTGACAGAATTTCTTCATAACGGACTTTAAACATATTACATGTCCACAAAACAATAAAAAAATTATCTATTTTAAAATACAATTGTCTGTCACAGTCCCGTTCGCGCGCGTCCGCCGTCTTTCTCTCAAACCGCATTGCATGATGGTCAATATTGTCCGTCTAGTGACCATCGGCTGCTCCCTACATTTCACAATGCATTATGGGAGATATGTAGTGCACTATATAGGGTATAGCGAGAATTCGGACACCACTACAAAATGGCTTATTCACTATATAGTGCACTATATAGGGAATAGGGAATGGTTTCGGACACAGCCACTGTTAATTACAAGCTAACAGGCTAACAAACAAGCTAGAAGATGCTAACATAAGATTCCTCATTTAGTCTGAGTGAGGTTTAAACATGTATGGCTGGATTTCTCATTCAAACTAGCATTTTTCTTTTAAAACTTTTAATGTGGGGGGGAATTCATGCCAGACAAAATATTTATCACAGCAGACCATTCCTAAATACCTTAAAACAGCATTTAACACCAAGTAAGCATTTAGAGACTCGTGAATTGTTAGTTTTGGTCTTTTCGTGGGATTTGTTGACAAAAATAACATTAGCTCTTATATTTTATAGGGAAAACCTATTCAGCAACATCTCAATGTAAATGTGATGATAGGTGTGGCATCGTTTGCTTAAAATGTCAGGCCACTGTGAATCATATCTGATCGAATCACACCAGCACAGGCCTGATGAAGCTAATCCACTCAGGTCGGGTGGGATTTAAGAGGATGAATACTGAAAACAAAGGTCACAAAAGATTATGAAATTAACTCATTTTGATTTATTTACATTTTTTGACAACATCCAAACTTTTTTTTGGAGTCAGAGTTGATGAAAGGCGCTCTGCGGGCACAGTTAGTGCTGCCTGCTGCTGTAGTTCTCACGTCAGACACCACTAAGAGTGAATGTGATTATCATACTTTCACCGTTTTGCTGCTACGCACAGATCTGACACTGAGGCTAGTTTGGTTACAATCATGTGCCGGACTATTTTTGGGCAAGGTGCAGTGAATTCAGATTCTTTGTGATGTTGGCTGCGGCTTCATGTTCACTATAAGTTATGAGAGTCTCTTTCTTCTCACCACCTCTTGGTTCCCTATATGCAAATGATTGCTTTATTCTAAAACCCTAAAGCCATGTCCTCCTCAAAGAGGCCTTGAAAGACGTGAGGACAGGCCGACACGTCGTTACTCGCCAAACAGTGGCACATTCCCAAGGGATAAAATTCAAATCAGTCCTCACATACTGTGCTAGAGGGGACACACACACACACAGACTGATTGATAAGCACAAATGTCCACTTATCTTCCATCTCGTCTGTGATGAAATTACCCCATCTGCACATGGTCTGATGATCTCTGGAAGTTGTGTAACAACAAGTACACATCATAATTAAACTCTGTCCTACCACACACACACACACACACAGAGAAACACACTGAAAAAGCTGTGGTTGGGGGGAAAAAGTCAATAGCTGAATGCTGTTACATCACATCACACGATGTCACACACTCTCCCACTGCCCTTGTCCTCCAGTTGCCTCCCTGTCTCTCGTCTATCAATGCGTCCAAACAGGCACATGTGTGTGACAAATCAGTGGTGCGCATGGGTCTGACATTTGACATAAACAGGTGTGAGAGAGACGCATTGGAAAAGAAGAGACGGAGAGGAGGTGAAAGGTCGAAATCATTTATCTCCGTCCTGAAATACATTCACAGGCTGCGGCTGTGCAAGTGAGTTTAAACATGTTTGATCTTATGCAATCCTATGATTTAGTGCTCTGGGCGGACACTGCGGTCGTAACTTACACAAAGTTGCAATTTTTTTCAGTTTCAGGCAAAAAAAAAATTCCCTTAATAGAGGCTTCCAACACATGCCTGGTTAAAGCTGTAGCTAGGCTGGATAAATGAGCACCAGCAACCACAGGAATTAAATGCTAACCTTTGTATCAGCAATCACATGAACAGCATCTTCATCATGTTTGTGCAAAATTGTGTACATAACACAATCGATATCTCAGGCTAGACTGCTGTGGAGGTTGTTGACCTGAGATGTGATTATAGCCCCTATACCTTCCAGGTAAACCCTGCACTGCTCCTGTTTGATCTTAACACAGACTGCTCTATCCAAGCTGGCATCTGCAAGTACGTGTGTGTGTTTAAGTGTGTGTGTCTAAATGCATTGAGCTGACACAAGCAGAAAGCTGCTTGGTCTGAAATGCTGAACAGGGTTAAATCCCCGAACAGCTAAAGGAAGAGTGGGAGCGCCATAAACCGAGGAATGTTGATACTTCTTCCAGCTTTCTTGTGGCTTTCCTGTGCATCTGTGTGAATAATCCAACGACATAAACATCTGGACGTGTCCCTCCCTTCTCTGACACGCATTTATTTGTTCACTCATTCATTCTGCAGCCTCTCCCTCGACTTCTCTGGCTGTGCTCATCTGCACACATTCTTACTCCCTCGTGCAAATGGATCCTGAGTGACGACATTAGTTCAATGAATGGAGAGCTTCAGCATCAGGACTCTGCATGACTCAGATTATAGAATAAATGGACTTTTAAACATGCATTTATTTACTGGGTACCATTTTTCAATAAGGTATATTTTATTACTAGTATAAAAGCTGTAACTAATTTATTAATTAATGGTTAATGACTCTAATCTCATTAAACTGCATTTTTACTGAACTACTTATATATATATATGTAAACAGTCAAATATATATATTTCAATGCTTTTGGTAGGTTGAAACTGGAATTTACCAACAGGGGGGATTTGTTTTGCAACCTGGCAACCATGCAGCCTCGTAAGAGAGTGTTGCCACTTCTTGTGGTAGCAGTTGGCACACACTGAAGAACTGCAGAGTGGTGCTAATGTGTGTATGTGTTTTGTGTTACCTCTGACGATGGGCCTCAGATAGCATTCCTTGACTCGTTCTGTATATCCTCTGGTGAGCCAGCAGCAACTTACAAAGAAAAAGAGGTGAAACAAAACAAAACCCCCAGAGGGACAGAGTTATTCAAGGACAGTCAGTGAGATTTCTCTCCCTCTTCTCTGGAGTTGCTAAGTAAAACAGAAAGTTGTCAGAATCAAACCCTTATCACACCGCACTGCATTCATTTCACAACATAACATCAAAATATTGAATTATTATGTCTAAATGACAAGATAAAGTGACTAATGTTTATCTAGTTGGATAGTTCATCCAAGGAACCACTTAACCATGTGTGGGGGGCATCTCCTCCAGCTACAGGTACACCTGCCCCCTCTGCTGGACAAACACCGGTAGTGCACATTAGTATTGCCGTACAGACGCCTTATTGATTTGGCAGGGTTGGGCTGCAGCATAAAATGACCACAAGAGTAATACAATTACCAAGAAAATATTATTAAGAATGTCAAAGAATGTCACAATGTCTTCTGTTCAAGTCCAGACGCAAACTGGCATGTCATGGCCCGCCTCTCTCCCCTTGTTTCCTCTACTGTCATTATGTAATCATGGTGTAAAACATGCCTTGGAAAATATTTTAAAAACTCATTCATTATTTAAAAAAAACAGAAGAAAGACGCCTTCAACCAATAGGGGAAAATAAAATATTTTTTTCCCCTTGCTAACATGAACAAAACTGAGGTTACAGTCAGTGAAAGTCTATGTGGACCAAATTGTAAATAATTTTTCATTTCATTCACAAAATGCATTTAGTGACCATATTTTCCACCACCTGCAAAACACTATATTTTGCATCACACATGCTATCATACAGTTTTAAAAATGTTAATCAGACATTCAAATGGCAAATTTTGTGCATTTCTGGAGAACTATTATTTAAAAATCTATTAAATCTTATCAGAAGAATCACAATAAAAACAAAACAGAACCAACCAAACACAACTGATTGCAATGTTAGCTGAAGGCCTCCGCCCGTGTCCTGTCTTTGCTCATTTAAAAGGTATGCAGTTCTCCTTGTTGTGTGTGTTTTTAAGTGTGTCATGACTGAAACTCTGAGTGAGAATTTTTGCAAGTGTTCTGATTAAACAAGCATATTTTGTATGAAGTGTTTTGGAGGTTTGAGTGAGTTTTGGAGGTGATAATTATTGTTTGGCCAAGATGCATGTTAATAATGCTGACTGGATAAAGACTTTTGAAAAAGTGGCTTGATCGTGATGTACAAAAAAAAAAACTGTAACACTTTTGAGGCAGCAGCAGACACATTGTTGGGCCTCTGTGGAGAATCCAGGATGAGAAGCCGGAACAGGAGTTGTTGCTTCCTGATCCAATATTAACAGTATCCTGGGAGACAGAGCCAGGGGGGGTAGTGTATTAAAAGATCAACCGGACACTGTGTGTGTGTGTGTGTGTGTGTGTGTGTGAGTCAGAGTATTGGATTCCATCAGTGAAACTATGGTAACTGCCCCTAAGACTGGCAGCTCCTCTCCCCCCTCTGTCAGTGTGATTTTACACTATAACTTTCTTCCCGTCATTGTGATACAAATACGGTTTTGTGTGATAATTAATGCATGTTTTTAATCCATTACTAGCTCTCCAGTTGACATAGAAACAGGTTTAAACAAGAGCAGCAGCTACCATTGACGACACAAAAGTGAGGTTGTGTTTTGTTTCTATGAATTTGGAGGTTTAAATAATTTAAAGTGGGCTTTAGTTTCTACAATCACACACTAATAATGGGCTATGTTGTGGGTTAATAAGTTGTTTTTTTTAATGTCAATTTACATTTACATTTTTAGTGTTTGTAATTTACAAGAATGAAGCAAAGATGCCAGGAAAGTCTGTGTAGCCAAAATATACATATATTTTCTCTTTTCCTGGACTATTAATCTTCCAAAGCCCCTTAAATGTTTATTATCATAGTTTTAGACTGATAAACATGTAAATGTGTCTACAAATCTGCCCTGAGGGTCTATTGCACACTATTGCCTATGAAAAACTTTCATAAGTAAGCGAAAATACTTTTAAGAAAATATGGAGATCATTTTAATGAGTTATCAAAGGAGGAGAAATCTGAAGCTGAGTTCAAATGTTTAGCTCAAATAATAGGAAAGATGCCTGCTTGTCTTGAATTTTTTGCTGATATCATAATTTATGTGCTGATATTTTTCATTGATTTGCCTGCATGTATACATGTAGTATTTTCTTCTCACTTCTTTTATACTTAGAAATGTTTTGTTGTATTGTCATATAATTAGGAGTCATCTTGTTGTCAAGGTTCTTAAGTGCACCTTACTTGTTTGTTTGTTCAAATTAATTGAAGAGTTACATTTGATTTTTGTTTGGAAATGTATTTTTAACATATGAAAAAGAGAGGAAAAAAGAGAAATGATTATAAAAACAACTAATATACTGAAAATTAAAAGCATAAAGCAAAAATAAATTGTCAAACAAAACCTTTTAGCTCTTAGTGATAAATTTATTAAGAGGTGGAGCTACATTGGGTAACTTCCAATACAAAACAATAGCTCCAGTTCCGGTCACATTGTTCAAAATAAAACCTCATTAATTAACTTCGCTCTCTATTCAAGCTTAAAGTACACTGATAAGAGAAAAAAAGCCTCGTTAATGGGATTCGAAAAAGATGAGGACCATGCTTTAATTTTAAAGTATACTGCTCTGTAGATAGCCCACCCTCAGCACAACATTCAATGTTTTACTTTGAAGGCAAAATCGCTTCGCTTCCGGTACTTTGCTTTCTCGCGCCATGTATCTTGACGTGTCTCCATGGTAACCACAGTAGCTACAGCAGGTCCCGTTACCTTTTCTGCGAGCAGCAGAGGACATGACAGCAGGGGCTCATACGGGGATAAAAGTGAATAAAAAATAAATTTATTTTAATTCATGTGTTGTTTCGGAGAGTCATGACGCCCTCACAGAGAGCTCGGTACGGATGCGAAGCGGCGCGAAACGCTAAATGGAAAACAACAGGTGAGTGATGGTCGGACTAAATTTATATTTAACTTGCAGTTAAATGAATTTAAACTTTACTGAGGGTCACAATCACGACTTTCTATTACAAGTGATCATTTTTTAATCTGTAATGGACACCTTTTCTGCACTTACGTAGCCTATATGAACCAAACAAGAGATTGTAACACAATTTGAGCTGTAAATTTTTTAAAATATTATGATTTACGTTGTGGTAAAAAAGTAACTATGTATATTTAGTTAAGTATTTAGATACAATGTTAAGGTTCTTGTACTTCACTCAGTATTTTCTGTATTTTTGCGGCAAATAATATATTAATTCTTTTATTTGTTAGTTTTAGTTACTGGTTACTTTGCAGATTTTGTTTATGAATAGAGATAATAAATCAACGAATACATTTTGATATATTAATGGTTAGTTAAGCTACCCAGTGGTATATAAAGTAATTAAAATTTGATTCAACTTTACCAGCAGCAGCAATAAAGAAATGAACATGTGGCATCACTGATATAATCCTGTCATATAATATATATTATTCTGAAATAGGCCATTCTGCACAATGACAATTTTTTACTTTTGGTACATAAAGAATAACTTGAAGCTTATACTTTCTTTGTTACTGATTACTTTTACACTGCAGTATTGTTACTATTACTTGAAATCAGAATAGTTCTTCAACCACTGGGTTTACGTGACGTGTTAATACCATCAGAACAGTCTTGATTTATTAACTATTATCTATTGCTCAGCACACACAAAGATGCACACAAACACACAAAGACCCTCTGAGGTCCCAGGACGCTCAAAAAAAGGCTGACTCTGTCTTTCTTGGCTGGCCACAGCTGGCTCTTTATGAGACGTTTAAGCTTCAGGACAGAGTTTTTCTATGTCTACTGTGAAAAGCTTTTATATATATATATGTGTGTGTGTTTGATTGTGTGTGCTGTTGCTTACTCTCAGGGGGGCAGTGGTGTCTTGTTAAAAGGGGGCACTGGTTATGTTAGAGGTACAGGGTCTTGTGTTTCTGTCTGTTGTTCTGTATCTGGAAACAAAACAAAAAAACGAACCCCCGCTGACTGGACGGATAACGTCTCTCTGTCTCCCTCGGTGCCAGAAAGTGAAACGTCAAAGATGCTGTGTGTGTCTCTAATGCTTCATTAATCATGCAGATTCAGCTGAGCCCTAACCAGGTCAACCAAGCTTTTGTTAAGTTGTGCGTATGTGTGTGTGTGTTGGTTTGTATGACTTAAGGAAGCCTAAATAATTCACCCGGCGGAGCGAGGTGCTTGAAGAATCTCAAATGGCCCTTGCACTCCATGTGATGGAAAACACTCAAATCTGATCAGCCGGATTTGTTTTCACACACACGCGCACACTCAAACACAGGATGAGGAACTGGTGTTGTGTTACTTATGAGTTTTCTTTTGTATACAAGTCTGAAAGGAACAATGTGATGACATCAGTGTTATTATGTGTACTTTGATTAATCCAGCTCCTGCTTTCTGTCTTTGTGCCTCCTGCCCTGTCCTCATTTTCCCCCTGCTTCAGCTCCTCCAGTCCCCTTGTTAAAGCGTGCTGTTGGGGCAACCCAGCCGTGGCCGATTCACCCTAACCCTACAGGACAGGCACACAGGTCCCACTTCCTACCTCCTCCTCATCTCCCTCTCTTCCACACCCGCCATGCTGAGGAGAGCGCAGAGAGGCCCCATCTGGTCACCATCATCCGCCCTTGTGGTCAAAGTACACTGCGCAAGGTTAACTCTATATTTATTGTTTTTAATAACACTTTATATTAAGGCACAATTAAAGGATTTATACGTTTTAACTAATGGCTCCATCAATGGTTGATCAAAATTTTAGATTAGGTGTTATTAAGACAAAGAAAGAGGATTGAGAGGTTTGGGTCCCAGCCAACATGACCATAAAGAGATAAAGTGACCACAACCAGACACAGAATACCCACAAAGAGACACGAAATAACACAAAAAGGGCAAACACACACAAACACACACACAGACACACCCAAACACATCCATAAAATGACACAATGAGACTACAAAGAGACACAAAAACACAGAAAGATGTGTAAAAACTATAAAGAGACACAAAACAACAACAACAACAATTATTATATTCTGTCTATGGCTGTGGTTGTTTATACTGTCAATTTAATAAAAATGCAGTTATTAATATTGGTAACACATTTATATGTCGTTATGGGGTTTTTACTTGCGAATAAGCCATCCAGCCTGCAGTTATAAACGTTAATAAATGGATTTGGATGGAGCTGCTGTGCATTTGTCTGTCCATTAGTGAGCTTTTCCTGATCAACTAAAAAGAAACAAGGACCATGAACCAGAATAAGGGACAATTTACAACCTGGCAATCCACATGCTGCTGTCACTTCCTGACAAAAACACATCTAGAGAGTGATTTACATGGGAAAGGATTTCATAACTGTAATTTTGGTGTCCCTCTTTTCAAGGTAACAGTCCTGTTAAACCGCAGAGGTGTGGTGTCCTTTGAGCAACTGCTACTGGATATCTCTGAGGCGTTGGGCTTTCCTCGCTGGCACAGAGCCAGAGTCACACGCCTGTACACAACCCACGCACGAGAGGTGAGGCCCAACCGCTATTCCCACATTCATCCCACATGGTCTGCATGTCTGCCAGGTTTGCCGTAGGCTACTAGGAATATTTATGTAAGCACAAAATAATGAAGGTCCTGAAACTAGATTTTGACACAGGGACACTCTTCCCTGCAGGGCCAGTAATAAAGTGAAACACACCTTAAGGCTCGTTTCATATCAGTTGCTCCCATACAAGTTAAAATAGCTCAAACAGGTTGACACTGGTACACCTGGAGTTTTCTCTGCTCCTGAAGTTTTGGGGCCCTAGGGTATTGTCCCTCTTTGCCCAGTTGGTAATCCAGTCTTGTGTTTGACACATCAAATGCACTGATCACCAGTGGACACCCATGTATTGAGTCTGACAAATAAACAGGAATACACAGGAGGCTGAAATACAGGGATTCAATGACACCGTCATAATCCCAGTGAGAATTTAAAATGGTCATGTCCACAATTTGCATGTAGAAATATTATGCTTTTAAAGTCAACTTACCTGGGGCCAATGGTGAACGTTATTCTCTTCATGGAGCACCACCTGTGGGGAGAAAAATAATTTTATAATCTATAATATTACAATAAATTTCAGCTATATACATTATGAAAGAGAACAATCCTCTTTTACTCGATCAGCTGTCATACTGAGCAGAACAACAGCTTCCTTCAGCACTATCTCACAGTAAAGGTCCCATATTGAAAGAAAAAAGATAGAAGAAATTGTTCGTTTTTATTTTAAAACAGGTCTAGGTGCTATGTATATATACTGTTTTGATTATTATGATGTAACCATGAAAGGTAGTCTTGTCATGGTCATTCCCTGGCTGCAATGATGGTGATGATAAACCAAGAGAAACACTGACCAATCAGAGCAGACTGGGCTTTTTCAGGAGTTGGCCTTAAAGACACAGGTCCTATAATGGAGTGTTTTAGAGGGTGGTAACAGAAAAAAATGGCTTTTTTTACATTGACTTTTCAATTTTTCTAGAATACAGAAAGAGACATTTGGCAATTTCTACACTTTTTGAACTACATTATTATAATAAGACTGAGGAAAAATAAATGGTAAAAATCCAACAGCTGTGGGCTGAAACAGGTCATTCTAAACATGTCATTTTTGTATTTACAGGTGAAAGGTATATGTGATTTCTTCCGAGGTGAGGTGGCCTTCTTGGCGCTGGGAAAGGCTCGCCCAGAGCTGAGCGGTGTGCAGGAGGCTCTGGAGGAGCTGTTTCCAGAACATTCCCATTATCGGTCTGACGCACTACGGGCCTGGGAGAAAAGACTTCGTCCAGCGCCAGATAAAGCAGCTAAGGCTGACAGCGGATACAGCGAGGGGACGGACAGCGAGACACACACCAACCAAGAGACTGACCATGTCAAAAATCATACTAATGCTCACACAAATACACAGCCACCTCACCATATAGACACACACCAGCCTGAAAATTACAACTCAGAGGTTAGAAAATGTCATAAAAAGAATTCATGCAGAAAACCTGCTCACGTGCCCAACCACCTGCAGAGGCTGCGTGTGAGGGGCGGGATCAGAGAGCGACAGCCATCCGTCATCGGCCCATTTAAACACGAGGAAGGTGTTAGAGAAGCGGACGTACCTTCTCCTACACTGTGTGAAGACTGCTTAGCAAGGAGAGTGAAACATCCAGGTCCAGAACGGCCCAATCTGCTGTCAGGGAGGGTCCCACTTCCTCCTGTGTCGAGGAAGCAAAAAGGAAGTTCTTGCACAGAACAGGAAGTGAGAAAATTATACGTTCACATCAGCTCTCCGATTCCTCAGCCAGCCAGCAAAGAGGAGGAGAATGTTGCCCAAATACTTTCAAATCCACTTCCAGATGTGGGTCAAGTACACAGGGACACACAGCAGAGGACGACCTTTGACCTTCCCTCAGACGGCAGTGATGTCACTCTGGCAGATATCGAGCGCTGCTACGAAATCGGACGTGTGGTTGGAGATGGCAACTTCGCAATAGTACGAGAGTGTCGCCGTCGTGACAGTGAACAGACCCTCGCTGTGAAGATTGTCGAACGCTCCAAGCTGATTGGGCGAGAGCACATGATGCAGAATGAGCTGAGCCTTCTGGGTAGCCTCTGTCACCCACGCATAGTGCGGCTGTTTGCGCACCACCACACACACACTCACTCCTACCTGGTGATGGAGCTAGTGAGCGGGGGGGATCTGTTTGAGGCCATCAGTGAGAGGGGGAAGTTTCCAGAGGTGGAGGCAGGACTGATGGTGTCAGATGTGAGTGAAGCTCTGAACTACATCCACTGCAAAAGTATCGTCCACCGAGACCTCAAACCAGAAAACGTACTGGTGGGTGTCAGTGTTATTACTGCATGAAAAAGATTCTGATGGCAAATGTTTTGTTTGTGGGCACACTTTTTGTTTTTGCTTAGAAGGGTTAAAGTTCAAAGACATAAACATGCAGTACTACCATGGTCCAGTACCACCTGTCAATCACAAGGCAGCCCCGCCCTAAAACACTCCCTGCTTTATTATCTATTTAACTCTAAGTGGGACTATAATTTACAAAATGAACATCATGTTATAGTAAAGACTTGAAACAAGAGACTTGAACCATAAACTGATTTGAAAAATGTTCACTGTGATAATAAATCAAGTGAAAAGTGGGGTCATGTTCTAATAGACTTCCATACAATCGGACTTCTTTTTACAGCCGCTGGAGTCGCCCCTGCTGGCCATTAGCAAGAATTCAGATTTAAAGCAGCATTGGCTTTACTTTTCAGACCTGGAGGCTACAGCTATGTCTCCTACACAGTCTTATGCTAAAACCACAATTAATTATTTATTCTTAATTGCTACTTTCTTAATAGTGTATTTCAGCCAGCCAACTTTTATTGATCTTTTTAATACTTTGTCTGGCCTCATATGTCACACAGTGTCATATTTTGGCACCAATTCATTCTATTTAACATGATCAAGTCAATGAATTCAACTTTTTCAAAAAATTAAAAATGCAAGAAAGTTTCAGAAATAAAAGTTTCTATGGCAAGCATGTGGGTGCCCCTAGAGACATTTGAAATTTAAAAATATAGTGTCAACGCCTCCGTGCCTGACTCTGCTCCTGTCTGTGTCTTGTTTCGCTTGTTCCCTCTCAGATAGAGCGTGTGGCTGCTGGCATCTGTAGGCTGAAACTAGGAGACTTTGGTCTTGCCATGGTTGTGACTGAGCCAGTCTTCACCATATGTGGCACACCCACGTATGTAGCCCCAGAGATTCTCTGTGAGACAGGTTAGTGCTGTTTGCTGCATAAATCACTGCTTTACATTCACTTTTACTTTCAAATCTTCATTCCATTACTAAATACAAGTGTTTCTTATTTTAAAATTCCTAAAATTTTTCATGCTCCAGTCTAAATTTGAGTAATATTTTCAGCATTTACTATGGTTTGTCCTGGCAGGTTATGGTGTTGCAGTGGATGTTTGGGCTCTGGGGGTTATTCTCTATATCCTGCTGTGTGGCTTTCCCCCATTCCGCAGTCGGGATCGGGACCAGGAAGAGCTGTTCCAGTTAATAAAACAGGGACAACTCCACTTCCTGTCCCCCTACTGGGACCCCATTTCAGAAGGTGAGAACTAGAGAGAAAAAAAACACAATTGACTTTGCTTAGGGCTGAGTGATTAATTAAATTTTAGGTTCAGTTACAATTTTGGCTTCCAACGATTATAAAAACAAGATAATCCTGATAAAACAATTATTGTTCTACACTCTGTTTCACAAGGATGCTTTTGTTTTGTGTTCATGCCTTCCTTTACAGCGGTGCACTTTCGTCTGTTTTTGTTGAGTTACTGCTTGGGATGTGTGTAATAAAGCTTACAAAAATGTTGAATATACATGTATGTTTATTACTTTTCAGTAGGGTGTGGAAGTACATTAATGTTTCCACAAAGTTGATATGATTTATTTTGATCTAATTAGATTGTATGGTATTTTTAAATAAGTAAGTATTTTTATTTTAAGTATTTTTTTTAATAAATATATATATATATATATATTTATTATTTCAGTTAAATAATTAAAATTTTAAAAATCCACTATATAAAAGACAGTTATAAACAACAAATGCATGATGTTTGGAAAGTTGATGAGTAACCCAGTTAAATAGACATTATCTCAATATTGACCAACTTTTTTACTTTACACACAAACACAGATAAACAAAATGTTTCTTAATACTGTGTGTGTGTGTTTGTGTTTGTGTTTGTGTGCAGAAGCCAGAGGCCTTGTGAGAGCTCTGCTTCAGCCAGACCCCACAGTGAGGCTGACAGCGGAGCAGACCTCGCTCCATCCCTGGGTGAAGACTATGGCTTCAACTTGCAGGCAGAGGGCGCTCACAGACAAAACTCAGAGGGACACAGCAGTCGTTGGGGCAGAACCAGACAAGCTCAGACAAGCCCAGAGACAAGCCCAGACCAATCCAACCCAAACAATGACACACCAAACATCTGGAGACGACAACAGCAGCGAGGGAGACATCACATATCACACTGAGATGAACACAGGAAGAGGACAAGATGAGGACAAACCACCACAGCAACAATCAAAACAGACAGTTCAGACTGTATCTCTACAGTTGCCCACACATTCAGAGGCCACACCTGGTCAATGTAAACCAGGGTGCCCCCCTACAGACTCTGGCTCACCCAGCAGGCCAGAAGGACAGGATCCAGGTCCTACTGACTGTGATTCTAGAAGCCCAGTGAGCCCGAGAGGTGAACTCAGTCAGCCCAGTGCCCCCTCTGCCCAAACTGAGACACAACCAAAACAAAATAAATCACCATCTTCTACCAATACAGTGCAACAAACCACTGCGGGTCACTCAACACAACACCACCCAACAGCAGCTTCTTCATCTCACTCTCTCCATCATCAGAACTTCACCTCGACCCTGCAGAACCCTACCACCGACCAGAACCACCCAGCCGAAAACCAAGACAAGCCGAATGTTCACACCACCGCCCCCCACCCTCCCACTCAGTCTGGACCTCACTGTCAATCTCATGTTTAACCGTGTGATTAGATCAGTCATCACTTTCACTGTTCCGGAGAATACCGCTGATTTCCCAGGAGCCGAATCCTTGAATGACCTGCAGATGATGTGATTGACTCTCTTGGGATTGAATAGGGTCTGATTGATGAGGCTAGATACATCTCATAAATGTGTATGTTAACCGTGTTTCCTGCAATCACAAATTGATGATGTAATGACTTAAGGTATGAGGACAGGATGTGTAGGAAGTTGTGAAACACTGTGAATAATTTGTTGAAATAATAGAATAGATCAAGTTGGACTTAAATCATGGTTTCTAATGTTGTGATGTAATTGTGAAAATACTTTAGTACATTTATTAAGTGTTTTTGTTTTGTTGTTTTTTTCTGCAAGCCATGTTTGTTTTCGTATCTGCCATTCCAAGTGGAAGCTATTTTTGATTGCTTGTATGACGACACTGACCCATCCTCCTTTTAATACCCCTTCCCCTTTAGGTCAGTTCCTAGAAGTCTGTGCGAGGATCGTTTATCTAGCAACATTTGTTTACTATACCCTCATAGACTAAAAATATCTGTACCAAGAACTTTTCATTTTAGTAATGGTAAAGTTTGCCATAAACTCTTGAACGCCATCTTTTTCACATGTTTATTGTATATATTTTGTACTGGTTTTGGCACTCTATTTCTCCCTGCACTGTAACCATGTTGTGATCAGCAGCTAGTGAATTAGAAATATGTGGCAACATTTTGACAGATCAAAGTGTGGTAAGTTCCGGTGGATAGTAATGGGAGTTGCCCAGCTTTCAGGACACACTTTAATGTGTGACCACATACAGCTACTGGCTAATCTGTGTGTGCATAGTTGGGGGTGGTATGGCTCCACTGCCATTCCACACAGACCAAATAAGGCGTATGTGTCTATCCAGTGGGAGTGGTTACGAGTGTGCCTCCCGATTGCAGACAGCTGACACTTTGACATCCTGCCCCACCTAACCCACCCAAAGGACACACTCACAACCCCCCAGCCTGTACACAAACGCACCCCTCCCAACCCTTGAGGCTACTAAGCCACATATCTGGGGCAGTGAAGGGATGAATAAGCTTATAAATGACCTAGTATCAGTGGCCAAGGTTAGTTAAGACTTTCTTCCATCAGCCTGTTTTTCTGGCTGAATTATTTATGCATGCTTTAACACACAAACACAGGGGCTCTTACAACTAGTTGAACCGCTTTGACAGACTGCAGAACGAGGTGTTTTATTAAGTAAAAAGTTTTTGATGACACAGTTTCATCAGTGTGTAATTATATTTATATATGTAGTTCATAAACATTGCATATGTATAAAGGATGCGTCCTCGATTGGAGTGTCCTAAATTTGTCGCATATCAGGTTTTGGTCACCTTTCAAGTCCTGCCATACGCTGACCCGCAGGTGCTCAGTACGCATGCGCCTTTAAAAACTCTTTAAATACCCCAAGTCATCTGCCACAATAAAACATTCCGCTGTCAGCCAACACACGGCTGCACTGAAGTAGTGACTGGCACACAGAGGCCGATACAGATTCAAAATATTTACTTTTAAAGGCGACACTTTTGTTATTAGCCACGATCGAGAACCTGCCTGAGTAATAACGAATTTGACCCGGAGTCGTAAAGGCTGTGCAGGGTGAAGTCGGGGAGACGGACAGGAAAAAAACAAAGATGGCTGTGTAGCCAGAGAGACGAGTCCCAGCAGAACTGTCTCTAGCCGCGGCTTTAATCACCGACAAGTCCCGTGGGCCCTGTGGACAGTCAGCCGGTACCGGAGCAGGGACGTTAGATGAGCAGCCGAGCTGGGCCGCCGGTGTGCATCGGTGTAATCTGCTGTCATTGCGAATAACGGCGTCGAGAGCACAACAACAGCTGAGAGACGCCTGAGTTGTTTTTGTTCTGCCTGGGCAAAGGGAGAGGACTGCTGTGTTTTTGTCAACGTAGCTAGCTGCATAGTCTGCTAGCCTCACTGTAAGTCAACAAAACTAGTCAATTAAGTCGTAATTACATTTTGCACATGATCTCGTTATTACACAATCATTGGCTTGTTAAATTCCAAGTTCGTAAGTGGAGGGTGGCGTTATTAATAATAATAAGTTAGCCTGCATTCCTTTCTGACAGCCTGCTGCCGTAGCGTTAGCCTAGCTAACGTTAGCTAGCTGTCAGCTGACCGTTAGCTTGACAGGTTGTAAGCTAGCCCTGAGCTAACCTGCTAATATTTCGGGCGCAGCCTGGTCGCGGCAGGTACATCTCAGAAAATTTCTAGACTGTCATCGTCGCCATGTCTTCGCTGGAAGAGAGAGACGTGGGCGTTGTGGCCGCCCCTGGCTCCTCCTCGGCCGGCATGGGGGTCGGGGCCGTGGGGGCAGCGGTGGAGGCAGTCGCCGGGGTCGCAGCCATGCAGGAGGAGGTCGGCATACGGAGAGAAGGGCCCGAGCCTGACCAGGACGAGCCACCCAAGAAGAGGGTGAGATTGCCCGAGGGAGAGTCAGGAAAGCTGGAGGAGAGACTGTACTCAGTGCTGTGCTGCACCGTGTGCCTAGACTTGCCCAAGGCGTCTGTATACCAGGTAAACGTGGTGTCAATCACAAACCTTCCCCTCATAACCCTAAAAACTACAGTCAAACGACAGTAGAACAGCTGGACCTCATACTAGAAACTCCCCATGTGTCCCAGGCTCCAATCCCCAGAGTCAACCTGTTGAATATGTTGGCCAGCTCCATTTATTTTTAGTGAGACACAGGCCCTATCTGTCTATGTGCTGCAAGCTGAGCCATGAGGCTGAGAGACCAGACACACCCAGGCCGAGTGGCCAGCTGTTCTGGCTCAAGTTTATAACATTAAACTGTGAATTATCCTCAAATAACCCTCAGAAAAAGCCACATCCACAAAGCCCACATAAGAACGCAAACATTCAGAACTCGAAATTTGAGTCATATTTTGCCCTTCCCCTCAACCCACAACACTCTCCTTAATGACCTCAAACTGCTATCTTCAATGTCAAGTGAACACATTTGTAATTAATAATTGTTAGTCTTAAACATTAACATACCCTTCCACACCATGCACAACATGTTTATATCAGTAGTTAAAAAAATATTAACAATACTGTATAAACACAAGCTGACATTCTTGCCATACACAATACACAGCCCTCAACATGGATACATATCTTAAAATGTGAGAGAGAGGCACAACAAGTAATTAAAATTTGGACTCCATGCATCCCACCAACTTTGCCATGCCATTATTGACATTAAAAAAATCTACAACTCCAGATCTCTCTCTATAACAGTTCTACCTAGGTTGTTGTTGTTTAGCAGTTAAATTTCTAAAGGTGCAGACTGTCTCTTTTCTGTTACTCTATTGTTGTAGTGCGGCTTTAGCTAATCCATCATTATAACTTAATTTAAAATAGACTCTAAAGAAATACACCTTGTCTTAGCCAAACATAACTTATGATATTTTCCCCAAATTATGTGTTTTGACTTTAATCCTAAAATAGTCCCCGTTTCTTCTTGGATATTTCCCCAAAATATCTATTTTTAAGCAGCCCCAGTTAATAGAATTTAAATAAACCACAATCTCTGCAACAAATTATGTTCACATTTTTGTCAAAACATTTGGCAATAGAAAGTTTCATTCCAATTTCCCAACTTTCCAGCTTTAACTAACTCAAATATTTTTACCATTTTCCCTGTGCCTCTTCCCTTCTAGTATCTACATTAATGATTTTTTTTACTCTTTCCTGGTACATTTTGTCTGACTGTTCCCTCCACTTTTCCCCACCACAGTGTACCAACGGACACCTGATGTGTGCAGGCTGTTTTATCCACCTCCTGGCTGATTCTCGTCTCAAGGAGGAACAGGCCACGTGTCCCAACTGCAGGTACACTAAGCTCCCTGTAGACAAATGCGGTCGAATTGTCTTTTTCTCAGGAAGATTCCTTACTCAGTGAAATGATACAGAAGTATTTAAGCGGATAAGAGCTGGTTGAATTCAACTCCCTAAATGCTGAGGAAAGGTGCTTCAATTATTCCTTTCCTATCTCCTTTAGCTTAGGATACACTGGACCATCTATTTAGAAAGAAAAAGAGAAAACTGCCCCACAATCCCTTATGGAAACAACATTTGTAATGATGCATTATTTTGGCATTCACAAAAAAAAATCAACATGTTATGTATATTTTCTGCAACTTCTGAGTCAGGGAGTTTGTGATGCTAGCTAATAGCAATTGGAGCTTTGTAAACGCACAAATTAGATTGAGCTAAGGCGAGATGAGAATTATTTCAAACAGCAGGAAAAACATTTATGGAGTCGTGACTGTAAGAAGCCACTCTAGACTATTAAGTTTAAGTTTTCAGAATCAAAGTGTGTTATTTACAACATAGTTTTCCCAGATTACTTTTGCAGTCATCCGTGATGGGCACAGGACAACTGGATTGACTTGTTTTTGCATGTCGACAGGAGTTTCATCACATACTGTCTTACATTAACAGTGTGTGTTGAAATTACCACCAACGATTGAGAGAAGCATCACGCAACTAGCTATTCATCGTTGTGCAATGTTCACAGACTCGTATGTACGTTCTTTGCATACCACAGATGTTACCAATGCACTGAGGTATGATGTGTGGTTTCCTGCTTTTGTACAGGTGTGAGATCAGCAAGAACCTGTGCTGCAGGAACCTCGCAGTGGAGAAAGCTGTCAGTGAGCTGCCGACAGAATGTACCTTCTGCTTAAAACAGTTCCCCCGCTCCAGCTTAGAGAGACACCAGAAAGAGGAGTGCCAAGACAGGTATATATACCAACACACACACCAAAACATATCACGACGGGGAGTGGGGGCAACGGGGAAAGACCCAAACCCAGGTGAAACAGGAAGACTGGTGCAAATGATTTATAATGCATAAATGATCTTACAGGCAGGTGTTGGTAGGCAGGTAGATTCAGGTTCAGGTCCAGGATAGTCAGAGTCTGTTTCAAGTACAAAGAACATGGCAACTAAATGAACTGGCAAAGGAACAAATGATCTTGGCTTATTTTTAATTGTGGGTGACTGATGAAAGAAAAGAGAGCAGGTGGATGAGCAGGAGGTCACGTGAGCTGATGAGGGAAGTGAGAACAGGTGAATAAGTATGGGGGCATCTGGTGGACAGGTAGGGAATGGCAGTGAATGGTTTACACATACACCTTTTCCACCAACATAGAACGAGGGCTGCACAATGTATTGTTTCAGCATCGATGCCACACGTCGCAGGGAGTCCAATTTTAATGAAGTAAGTAATGAAGCTACAACTTTTTTTGCTGCTTGATACAAAAAGGAAAACTTCGGTCTAGGTAGGCAGGCCACATATTTTTAACACAATGAAAGGGGTCCACAGAGAATTATCTCAGTGGCTCAACATGTGGCTGCACACCTTATTTTGAACCGTTAAGAGTGTTTTTACTATTAAGAAAAGAGTTTGCAAGGCTAAAAGTTGGTTCCTAGTTGGATCCCAAAATATAGCAGATCGAGTGGGTGTGTCACATGCAACAGTTTGAAAAGAGGGAGTCTTACTTGTTTTCTTATCAGTAATAGTTAATCCATGCTGATAAAAAATAGATATCTGTAATATCAGAACAAAATCTCACAGGAAATGAGTAAAATCTACTGTCTTGCTACTAGTGTTTACCTCAGTTGTGTGGCGCCCTCTGTTGATGACACATCCTTGATTTACAGTGGTTCCGCTTAAAACCAGTGTAAAGGCGGGCTGGTTCAGTAGATAACTCCAAGGTTTCAAGAATCCTGAACAGGATCAGAAGCCAATGGTGGAAAAGGCCTAATACAGGCAGAATGTGACGAAACACCTTTTTTAAGAAATCACATGTAGTCATCATTTGTGTCTCAAAATTATCACTTTCCACACAGATGTTTGAATCAAACGGCTACAAACACTTTCATCGAGTGAGTTTAGACTCTCTCATATCACAAAGTGAAACAGAAACATGAAAGTGGACGCTGTGCACTTATCAAACACACACAATGACTAAGGCACGAGTGTGTGTATGTTTTGTAACAGTATCACACGGGGTTAATTTGGGGAAGATGGGGCAGCATGTGACCTGCTACTTCAGAGGAGAAAACCAGCTGATGTGATCACAGACTGTGTTTGCTGAGTGTGTGACGCTCCGGCCGTTTGAATTCGTATGCGTGAAATTCTATGAGGTTGTTGCTATGGCGACAGGTGACCCTGCTTAGGACAGCTGTGCCCATGCTGATGTTACCATGACAACGGCCAAGGCAGTCACCAGGTTTCTGGTCAGGTCAGACGGAAAAATGTGGCGGCCCCCTGAGAGGATCTGACTGCTTCTTGCATAAAGATGATGCTGTTCTTGTCAGGAATGGCAGCTTTCTGTTTTTAGGATGTGAGAATCCAGTAATTACAGGTTGTTTTAAAGTACTCTGTTAAAAGTAGTGAATCCAATCTACGTCATCCCTTCCAGATACTTTCTGGATCTATACAGAGTTAAATCTATAAGACAAAAGATTGCAGTTTATGTAAAATGATTTACGTCAGTGTGGCTTTAATTGCCTCCGGTTCACCAAAGAGGCTAACTATTACCTTTCACATTATTAAAACAGGTATTCATTGAAAAGCATGAATCCAGGATGTAACTGATATAAATCCAGGTTTCTTTCCTTGCAGTCGTCTCTCAGCAGAAACGTATCATTAGTACAGTATTAATTAGCCTCTGTTCACCACCTGGGTTAATTAGCACCTTATGATATTATTAGTACCTTCCACTCGCTGCAGGAAAGTGCAGGTATTCATCACAAAGCGCCTATGTAAAGGATTTAATTTATACAAAGCCACTTCTTTCTTTCCTTAAGTTCATCTTTTAACACACACTTGCCTTTATGTTGCCAGGGTGACGCAGTGCAAGTACAAGAGGATTGGCTGCCCTTGGCAAGGTCCGTTCCACGAGCTGCCGGCACATGAGGGCGAGTGTTCCCATCCCACCAAGACTGGTACAGAGCTGATGGGAATACTGGGAGAGATGGACCAGAACCACCGCAGAGACATGCAGCTCTATAACAGCATCTTCAGCCTGCTCTGCTACGAAAAGATCGGCTTTACAGGTACATAGAAAAAATAAATACAGAGGTATGTCTTTTAGGCATGAGGAATGAATCTAATGCTGCAGATCTCCTCTTTCCCTCCCACGTGGCCTGTCCTCCTGCTTCAAATCCCGTCCTCCTCTTATTTGTCCGTTCAGAGGTGCAGTTCAGGCCGTACCGCACTGATGACTTCATCACTCGTCTGTACTATGAAACACCGCGCTTCACCGTGCTCAACCAGACGTGGGTGCTGAAGGCCCGCGTCAACGACTCTGAGCGCAACCCCAACCTGTCCTGCAAGCGCACCCTCTCCTTCCAGCTCATCCTCAAAAGCAAGGTACACACACCGCTCGCTGTGTCCGCGTGTATTTTTACAGTTTTTTTTAGAGTGTGCTTATTTTCAGAGCCGATGATGCTGACAGTGTTAAGGACATGAACCGATAGTCACAGAGTGATCGTCAACGCTTATCTAACAGAAGTTAGAGGCTAACAGCTCCAAGATGGATCCCTCTTCTCTTCTCTTCCTCTGTTATTTTAGACTAGTCTCAATCTGTGTGTACGCACTATTGTGAAGTTTAAAGTAACTAAATGTCATTCATGTTTTTTAGTTTAAAAGAAAATTTTTATTTACAGGAAATATTACGTGCTGTTGGTAATTCAGTATTAATTCTGATTGTGTTAACAGGAACACTTTTATTTTGAAGAGCAGGAAGTAATCTGTTGAGAGTTGGTCGGTGACTATTTTAACGCAATTTCACACCCAAGGCGTTCTCTAGTTTTCTGTATTCTTCTTTGTAAAACTGCAGCTTATTGGAGAGGAAATGCTCCGTTTGAACAACGCCCATTCAAACTTCCACTATATTATACCCACTTCCTTCCATCCTTTCCTCCAACTAGCCAATCATGCCACGCTGTCACAAAGCTTGGAGGTGCATGGCTCGGCGCTCAGGCACTCCACACGGTTGCCCAGGCCATGATTTTGGCAATATCACTGTCCACACCGAACTGACCGCAAGAAGCATGAGCGGTACTGTGACATTTATATGATAACATGTAAAAAGTCCCATCAGAGGTTAAAGAATCAGGCTTGTTACCAGAGGGTTGCTGGTTCAAATGCCAGGACTAACAGCCGAGGTGTTCTTGAGCTAGACAACTTTTCCGCCCCCTGCTCCCAGCGTGGTGTGTTCACTGGTGTATGAAAGCAGAGGACAAATTCCCTGCTTGCTGTGTCGGTGTGTGTGTGTGTGTGCAACAAAGAATCTTAACCTTGATCAAGGTTACAACAAGCACTATTTGGCCTTGTCAGCTACTGCACAAAATGTGGCCTCATTTGTGACGCTCACAGGGGAGATAATAGAGCAAACTGCGACACTAGAAGCCCAAAACTTCAAAACAGAGTTTGTGAAGATCTTTACCCTGGAAGATTAACAAACGGTTCTGATCAGGGATCTAAAAGAATTGAAAAAGAAGAAGAAAAAATACTTGCATGTGTGTGTGGACTCTGCCTAACACAGTGACACACTGGTGTGTTTGTGTGTGTGCAGGTGAACTCTGCCCTGGAGTGCTCCTTCCTGCTGCTGAAGGGGCCGTACGACGACGTGCGGATCAAGCCGGTCATCCACCACCACTCCTTCTGCAACGACGCCAACGAGACCGACTACGTCCCTCTGCCCATCTCCGATTCGGTGGAGTGCAACAAACTGCTGGCCGCCAAAAACATCAACCTGCGCCTGTTCATCTTCCAAGTCCAAAAATAGAGTGAGCAGAGAGGAGGAGGAGGAGGAGGAGGAGAGGACGAGGAAAAAGAAGAAGAAGGGTGACGGAGGGCGAGGGGCTTAGAGAGAGGAATGATGAAGATTAAAGAGAGACACCACTGAACCACTGATACCTCTTAACACCTACACACACGCAAATACACACATATACTCACACAGGGTACACACGCCTCCACACACACACACACACACACCACTAATTACACTTACCTCCTTTTACAAGATAGTGAGACCCCTTGCTTTGGGGAGCTGTGAGTTGCTGTGGAGATGGGTGGGCATTGTTATGGGATGGATGGAGGGGTGGTACCTGCGAAGGCACAGGCGGGGGTGCTGGGGTGAGGGAGGGGGTTCTGGGATGGTTGGTGTGTACCTGTGGAGGCTCTCTAAGGTCAGGATGTCTGACCTTTCACCCCTGACACCCGCAGCCAAAGGTAGCACACACACCAAACAAAGCAGGATTTGCTGGGTGCATTTGTTGCGTGCATGTGTGTGTGTTTGTGTGTGCGTGGGAGTAACTGAAAGAGAGTTAAGTGACGGACCCTGGAGTGTGGCCCAAACTCTGCTTTTATTTTGAAATGTCCCAAAGACGTGATAATGTGAAACTCGAGTGATTGACTCTACTGAGCTGTTCTTTGGACATGTGAATGGATGTGGAGGACGTGTGTGTGTGTGTGAAAGAGAGCGAGTGTGTGTTTGTCCCTTCCCTCTACACACTCTATGCCTGAGTCTACTCAACGATTTCTTTCTGTCTTGGCAAGAGTGTCCATTTTGCGCCTCAATCTTTGCCAGAGCAGATGAAAGGCAGCGTTCCCCCCAGTGACCCCCTTTTACCTTTCATCACGAGGAGAGACGGCCTGGCTGCATGCATATTTTAGTTCTTCGACTTCTTCCTCCAGCTGTGGTTATATTTAACCTTCAACACTAATACCATTTTTATTTCTCTTAACCCTAAATATTTAAGTACCTGTGAACTTTTTTTCTTTTATTTTTGGGTTTTAGCGTGTGACTGGCTGCCTGTGTGTGTGTGTGTTAGTGAGTGTGTGTGTAAACAGATTATAACTGTGAGATTTTTGTGAATGTGTCCCTATGTGAATAACAGTACAATCCTTAAGGACATGTCTTTGGATTACAAACAGACCCCAGGTTCACTGTGCGTCAGATGGTTTTTGGTGATTTGGTCATGCGATTATTTGCTAATTTAATTCAGTACAAAAATAACTGGATCCTTTACTAACTTTATAAAGTACACCTTTATTATTTTAGTTAACAGAGTACATCATGCTCTTATTTAACAGTTCCAAGTTTTTTTTTTATTTCAAAGAGCTAGATTTATAAATGGACCAAGGTGAGCCGATGTTAGCTTATTGCAGCTGCATCGGTATCCGGTTATAAATAAAAGTGAGTGACACAAAACTACAACACAGAAATGCAAAACTGATGTTTGAACTAATTTAAAAACTTTCACAAACACAGTTTGTCCACCAGAGAGAACTGACAATTATTTTTCAGCTGCCCAGCTCAGTATGCATCTTGGTCACAATCATTAAAAAAAAAGATTTTATAGAGATTGTGCAATATTTTTTATTTATTAAAATGAATAATTATCCGATTTTAAAACTCCTAAATACCTTTATCGGTATCAGCCCAAAAGTATCTTTCACAAATTTTTCCAAATTACTGGATGTTACTCCTGCCACAAAAAGTTTAAAAAAAAAATTATTTGACATTCCTACGTGGAATCTCATTTTGCCATTATCATGAAAAAAAGATCCTGTAAGTCATTACAATGAGAAACATTCTCAAACTAATAACTCAGTATTTCAATATAAGCAGTTAACATGAAATAATGACATCTACAAATTGTGGGAAATTTTGTCAAGTAGTGCCTCTGTATTTCAAAATAATGGAAAAACCCTAGTTAGTATTTCAAAATAATGACCTAATATATTAAAATGAGTTAGTATCTTCAGAAGGTTGATTGTTTTGCAATACTAACTAGTATAATGAGAAAGTACCTCATTATAATAAAATGCAAGAACTTTAAATCCTATTTTTTTCCCTTATAGTAACGCAAATGGGTTACTAGTCAAATTAAATGCTGAAAAATATAATTAAAAAAAAACACCAGCTTTGATCCAGTTTTAATAATTGTTTTTTATTGGGGTAGTTTTCTTTAAACAAATTACCACTAACTAACAGACACACAGAGAACCTGGAGCAGGTCGTATTGCAGTAAAAATGTACTGGTTGGATTTTGGGTCGAAGGAAGCTTCCATCACTGCTGTGAGCTGCACGTGATGGATGAACTCGCAGGCAGCAGGGACCCACGAGGACGAGTCAACAGCCCAAACTGTGGGAGTCTCGGGGCGATATCCGCCTGCTCGGAGCTCAGCGACCCTCTGGAGAAGACTCCTCTGAAATCAGACTTTGGGGGGTGATGGATGGTGTGTTTGCGTGTGTGTGGCGGGGGTGGGGACGGGGGGGTTTTACCTTACCACGGTGACATATTAGTGTTAGACTTACTTGAACGAGAAGGAGAAGATGTTACTTAAGTAGATTCTACTGTAAAGCAGATAGATCTCTCTCCTCCTGACCTCTACTTCCTGTATTTCTGTGTTTTAATGCTTCGTCTCTATGCCAGTGGACTCACTCATCTCACTATGGCTGTACATGTGCCTTTTATTAAAGATCATGGAACCTGCACTGCTGTCGCTGCTGCTGCGTGTTTGTGCGTGTCTGAATGTAGAAAGGACAAAAATAGAGCTGGCTTGCTGAAACCGTTGTATAAATATTGCATTCAATACTGCAGTTATGAAATCTAAATTTAATTTTAAAGCCTTGTGGAGATGATGGATATGTTTCATTGAATTTGTTGGGAAGAATATAAATCTCTTTCAGTACAAAATGAATCTAATACGCATCGGCTTATCGGTTATTATTATCAGTTTTTTTAAGGCATGAAAGAAGGTGTTTCATAGAGAGAATCGTACAAATGTAATGGTTCTGTGTGTCCAGAAATACAATCAGTGTAATAAATACTTTTATGTACATAAAAATTCAGTGTGACAAAATTCTAAGTTCAACACAAAAAAATATAATGAAAAAAGATTAGAAATGAATATGGAGAAAAATGAATACTATATTAAAAATAAGGTAAAACAAGAATATATGTATAATACAGGGTCGGTATTGCACAACTGCAATACAAAGGAAGTCGTCTTTTTTAATATTTGTTAAAATGTTGACATTTTCTGAGCACAGCTGTTTGTAAATTGTGATTTTTTTTCTGTCAAATGTTCAAAGTCTTTAATCTGTAGCATCAGGTTTGAAGGAATTGTTCCTTGCATTTGTAAAGAAGGTTTAATTTGGTATTGATCTGTGTATTTGTTTCCACATGTCACAGTAGGAAAAGCACAGGTGTAATAATAACATTAATGGTGGCAGAACTCCATTGAGGGTCCTGCTGTTGTTCACTGCCACACTGCCATGACTTAATGAAATGTTTGAATAGAGAGGGAGTCGTTAATGTTATCAGAAACACCTGTGCTTTTCCTGCTCTTAAGTTAAAATGTGTGCTGTGAAAAGGAACTATTGAATGTACATCATTTCCCCATCCATAGACAGAATTGAAAGAATTATTTGCCTATCTAAATGTAATTAATTGGCATACATTTCAATCATTTGTTAACCCATTTCCAACCACTACTATATTCAGTATGATGAGGACAATGCTACCTTCGTTCTGATTGGTCTCAAATCTTAAAAGTTTGGTACAGACATGATTTGTGCATATTTTTGATATCCAACTTGCAAGTACAAGCACCTTTGTAAATTGTACTCAAGTACAAACCTTTAGTAACTTTTGACTTTCTAAATTTGCTAACAATTGATCAGTTAATTTTGAAATATTCTGTAGATGAATCAGTTATTGAATTGTTAGTTACAAACTCATGAGGGAATGAACAAATGGTTGAATTACCTGTTATGTGTGTACTGCAGTGGTGTCCACGCTGCTCCTGGAGAGCTGCTGATTCTGCTTCTTAACTTTTTAACGAGCTTCAGCTGCATTATAAGGAGCATATAATTGGAGTCAGGTGTGTTGGAGGAGGGAAACACCTGAGATGTGCAGGGCAGTGGCCCTCCAGGAGCAGGGTTGGGGGTCGGTGTACTGAGAGCCTTTGAGCAGGAGGGGGCGCTAATGCCTCACAGTGAGAATCCTTCAGGGAAGTCACAGACAATGGTTTATGCTGTTTATGTAATTTGCCACAATTTTCCACATTGACTTTTTTTTCTTTCAAGTGTGAAACCCTGAATGTTATTGCTCGGCTGTAAGAAATCTCCCACCATGTGAGCATCTTAGTCTCTTAATAGTTTTCCTAAAAGTTAATGCCCTTAATGATCAACCATTAATGCAAAATCTTTCACTTGCTTGTTAGTTATTCAGAAATTAATGCAATGACATTCATCTCCCATTTATGAACTCAGTGGTAGGTTAACAACCCGTGTCTCTGCTTTCCCGCAGTGCACGCATCATTTCCATTATCACAAGATACTGTTGTGAACGTGAAGTATGTCCTCTGATAATGTACTTTATTTCCGGGTGCATGTACCTCGCCGCGCCTGCATTTTTGTCATCAACATTAGAGGAAACAAAGAGCCAAGATGATATAGAAATGTGACATTGTCAATCCAGCCACAGCACTTTATTCTATTCACACAGTGCATTTCCTTGGAACACAATATATAATTTAATATCAATATAAAACTCCATTTGTGTATATAAATTATGCATTCAATACAGCAGCTCTGATATATACTATTAAGCTTTGGTACAGTGGTATATTTCTATGTATGTGTGTTTGTGTGTGTGTGTGTGTGCATGCTCGTTATAAGTGTGAACCCTGTGGGCATCGTCAGGAGGAAGGCGGGTGTAGGTGAGGGAGTGTGATAAAAAGGTGTTTGTGTTAAGAATGTGTGTGTATTCATGTGAATTCACGCAGGAACTCGTGTATCATCGCTCCATCCATCGAGGCATCATCAGTACTGTGCGCTCCAGGCCGGGGCGCTGAGGTTGGTGCAGCTAGGAGGATGGCAGCTGCCGTGGTGGGAGGGTGGTGGGGGCACCACGCAGCAGTAACCCGCCTCCCCACCAACAACTTTATTTTGGGGATAGGACACTGAAACACCTCCCTGTAGAAAAAAGAAAGAAAGTAAAGTTGTAGAATTTGCTTCCACAAGCACTTTCTGAACTGCTAAACGCTTCTTTTGGGGGCTGAGTTGCTGGAGGCTGACGCAGAATGAGACCTTTGGGTGCTCTGTGTTTACCTGAACTACGCTACGCTGATGAGAGGCCATTGGTGAGTAGGTCCCCAGCACAGCCTGGGCCTGGGGGTGTGAAGACTGCTGCTGCACCCCCACAGCAGGGGTGTAACCTGCTGCAAACACACAGTTATAAAAGAGATTATTAACAACATATTTCATCACCGCAATTTGTTGAGAAAAAGGTTAATATCAGAATGAATCCACAAGAGTTTTACAGTTATTTTAGAACAAATATGAAGGAAGCTCCAGTACAGCAGAAACAAACTATTTTGAAGAAAGAGAGGGCAAATGTTTCAGAACGGGTTTATTTCTTGATACTTTAAATAATTTTATTTATTTTTTTAATCCACCAAATTCATTATTGGTATGAAGGCATGGAGGATGGTATTATGTACATAATAATAAAACAATAATAATTAAATAGGAAAGTACAAAGGAATTAACAAAGGTAAATAAATAAAGAACCAAATTAAAACAGACATGTCAATTTATGTCAAATTTTATTAATCAGTCATTGCAATATACATTTTTTAATATTACTTTGGTACATTTTAATTGCATATAAATTAATTTATGGATTTGCTTATTTTATGTAAGAACTTTGGTATATTTATGTTTTTATTATTATTTAATAAAACTAACTTGAAGACCCGAAATCAAAATCATATATACATGTAATTCATTTGGTTGGATACATTTTAGTCTATCAACTGAGTATTTACACTGCACTTAAATGATAAACACTGCTTAGGAAATACACATATGTTTTCCATCATTAATGCAGTCCTGCTGATAGAGTAATTTGTATTTCAGTTTTATGTTGCCGCTCTGCGTATTGTATAATTAGAAACATTAATTCTAGTTTATTTTTGAACAGCCACTTTGCCTAGAAAGTGATGACAGACTGTTCGGAGCTGTTTCAAATACATTCGCTCATTAAAATGCTCCAAATTCTGACACATGACAGCGTTGAGATGTGCATCTCCTCGCTGTTTGTCGTTGCGAAGAATAGAAGCAGCAGGAAAAGAGACCGGTTCACTGTGAGACCCTCAGACTACATCTCTGACAGTGTAACGGCCCCCTCCTCTACTGCCACGGCCTGCGTCTGTCTCCGACACACACACACACACACAGAGACAGGTGGCACGTACCTGCTGGTTGTGCTGCTTGGCTGTGGATGTGCTGGCTGGGTGAGACAGGCCTGCATGGGTGCTGAGCTGAGGTAGGGTACTGGCCGTAGTAATACACAGGCAACTATAGGAAAATATAAAAATTCCAGCTTTATTCTTAATATTATTTACCTTAAACTCTTCCTTTCAATGGCAAAATCAATTTGAAAGTGAAATAAATTATTGTGTAACAAGAAATTAAGCGAATCAATACAGAATTTATGCAAATTGTTTTTCCCAACCAGCAACGTGACAAGTAAAATAATTGTTTCATGCACTTAATCAAAACAGGGACATGAACAATATAAAGCCCATGTGTGTGCATACCTGAGGTGAGGGCTGGCAGTAGCTGGTGGGGTTGGGAGGGGGAGGAGGAGGGGCTGCATAGATGTAACCCTGACTGGGAGGGTAGAGGGGCGGGGCTTCACCCGCCGGCTGACAGCTCACATGAGCGAACTGCGAGGAGAGATCTTCAATCTGTTGGTAAAGAGAAAGGAGGTCAATACGCACATGGACACCAGTAAACATACACGCACACTGTAAACATACGTATGTGCAGCCGTTATCAGACGGTACAGCGATACATACTGTGGTGTATGGCTGTGAGGGAGTGACAGGCAACATCTGTGGAGCTGTGTAAGAGACAGATGAGTACTGAACCACCTGAGAGAGACACACACATATGGGGACAAAGATAAAGACACCAGCAGCGACACGTATGTATGTCAGTCTGAACATGTCTGGCATATCAAACAATTTCTGCTGTGTGTGTGTGTGTGTGCTACCTGCTGCTGCTGAGAGGGAGAGCTTTGCAGCTGAGTCCTGACTGGCTGCTGACTGTCCGGAGGGTTGTACACAGCAGGGGTCCCATCAGGATTCAGGAACGGTTGCCCTAAGATGTCAGAGGGTTGAGTTTAACAAACGTGTATGTGTTGTATATGTAATCTTACTTGCATATGTGTGTGTGCGTGTGTGTCTTATGTACCAGTAAGTGGGTTCACTAGTATGCTTCCCGGCGGGATCCCGTTCTCCATGATGTAGGCAGAGTTAGGAGCCGGCTCATCTATGATGGGAGGGGGGGAGGGGTGGGGACAAGTGGATGGCAGTCTGTAAAGGGAGATGGAGCCTAAGAGGGAGAGAGAGAGTGAAAAGTGGAAGAGGGAGTAAAGATGAGAAAATAAAGAGGAAGAGCTTTATTATGGCAGCACCTATCAAATTCATGCTTCAACACCTGAAAGCGATAGTTTGGATTTTTTCAAGCACGGTTATATGGGATACTTATCCACAGTAAGGGCATTACAGACAATAGATAGTGCTTGGTGCGCCGACAGTTAGGAGAAGCAGGCAGGAGCAACGTCAAGGAAGTTAAGCAAATATATTTTTACCACCTAAAAAATCAATATCAATTCATGTGTACGCTATATTTAGAAGATTTTTCGTGAGACAGCCCTATTAAGGTTTATGCGAGGGGAAATCAATCTGTTATCTACCCTCTTGTCAAAGTCACCAGACTCCACTGAAGAAAACAGTTATTTTACCTTGCAGAATATGTGAGTTGCTGGTCTACCGCTGCCTCATTGGGTTAGTGTGTTTGTGTTATTGTGTGGCTTTGGTGTTTTTTAAGGGGTTAGTTCAGATTCACCAAAGTCACACATTAACACAATTGTGCTAACCAATGGAGGTAACAGCAGACCAGGAACTCCCATATTCTACAAGGTAAAATTACAGTGTTTGTCAGAAGAGTGTGGGGCTGTGTGATGGCAAAGTGAAGCAGTGAAAATATTCTAAATATGGTACTTTTAAACTGATGTTGATTTCTTAAGGTGCTAAAGCATGTTTTTTCTGAGGGCATGCCTACAAACCTCTACTGCAGGTACTACAGTGACTACAGGTTTCACGATATTCTGCTATTGATAACCCTGATATTTATAGAAGTAAATATCGATATCATGTTGGTGACATACATATGATTATATTGTGTAAATAAACCAGCTCCTTTTAAATAATTCTAATAATCTTTTTGTTCACTTCTTGTAAGCTTTTGTACCGTTACGGTTAGGCTAAAAAAGAGACAAAGCGCGCAATAAACAATGTTGAATATGAATTTACTGATAGTAGTGGGTGTTTTTGTTGTAGTTATCTGAAGATTAGAAAATAATATCGTTATTGTAAAGCCTTTTGGCCATAATAATCTTACAGTCAGTGTGAAAGCCCTAACACTGACTATAATAAGTTCCTCATCACTTCAATAAATCTAAACTATCCATTCAAATTCATTCTAAGTACTCCACCCTTGCCTGTGCTAAAAAACTTACTGTGTGCAGCCCTTTAGCAATGACGTGTTTTTCTTGAGTATGCAACGAAGACCGGAGGTGTTGTGTGAAAATTTACAGCTATGGTGTGAAGGTTCATGGATTGAGTTACATTTTCACACCAGAAGAATTTCCACCGCTTTTTGCTAATTAGATGCTGCTGAATAAAGAACAGACAGCATCATTTATAAACAGTGATTTTCCCAAGTGTGGTGCGGTGATGAAATCTGCTAATAAGTTTGCTTGCACACAGGTACAGGAGTGAAGTGTCTCCTCACTCGATGACTGAATTTACACCTTTAAGGTGTGACAAGGAAGTGTTGAAAAGTCTCTAAATGTTATTCTGACACAAGGTTTAAAAAAAAGACTCACCTGAACCACGTGCGTCCCAGCTGTGGTTGGCAGCTTGGCGGGGCTTCGAGGCAGGACTCGTCCATTGGTAAGATGAATCAGAGTCTGTGCTGCTCCAAGGTCGGGGGTCGTTGCTATAGCGACAGTCAGTCTCAGTGCTACTCTGCCTGCTGCTGCCTGTCCAGCTGGAGCCTGAGCTGTCACGGCTCCCCCTGTGAGGCACATCCAGAATTATCCTACAACCTTATCACTGCATGCCGTGGATGTGAATAGGGGACAAAAATGGCTTCCACACCTGCTGATATGCCACACAGAGCCATGAATATGTTCACTGCAGGGTAGTTTCATAGACTAAAACTGAACTGTGAACTGTACTGTCATAAAGTTCACTATATAAAAACAATATTCTTTCAGAAAAACTAAACTGCATGAATGTAAATTCATTTTAGATTTGGTTTTTAGCTGTAATATATCACTAACAAAAAAACAAAAAGCGCATGCATTTCTGTCACCTCTTTTGACATTGAACTTCAAAAACTGAATTTGACATTCCAGGACTTAGCTCTATGCAGAAACTGCTTCACATCAGACACTGAAGTAGCATGAAAATTAAAATAGGAGAACAGTAGCACACTTTCCTAATGTCTCTCATTGAAAGGACAGAGCAGAGTCCTTGGTGGGAATTGTAGAATTAAATATCAAGAACATGATTTAAATTGCAAAGTAGATCAAATTCCATTTCACCAAGCAATTCAGCTCAGATCTACTGTTAAACTGAACTATAAAACTAATACCAAGTCTAAAAAAATAAAACGACAGATTTCTGAAAAACTGAAATTAAAATACAATTAAAAAAACTCATTGAAAATTCAAAACTATTATAACCTTGATTCGCTGATAAATTATCTATGAAAAATGTCCTTTAGTTTGTGCAAGATTTCCGAGTATCCTAAATTCTGACACAAAAATCCCAAAACTAGGTCTTCATTTTGTTTCCACTGCAGATTCTGAAAAGCTCTGTTGCAGCCAGGCTGACCAGATTAAGATGATAAATGACTACACATCTGTGCAGACAGAGCTCTACCTGAAGAGCTGCCTTCTCCTCTGGGTCTCAGCATATGGATTGTACTCCTCCGCAGCCCTGCACACACACACACACAGACATGTATTAATGTCCTAATCTAAATATAAAAAGCTGAAAAGGCACATGGAGAGAATATACTGCAGGCAAGGTTACCTGGTTTCTGCATGGGCGCTCTCCTGGGTGCAAGGTGGCTGTAAAAGTACAGCGGAGAAATTAGTGAGTCTCCTATATGTCTCTATGTCTATGCCTTTCTGTCTTTCTCTCTTTCTCCCTGTCTCACCTCTTGGTTGAAGATTCGGTCTCGTGCTCTTTGGTACTCCTCCTCTCTCTCCTCCATTGACTTGCTTTGTTTCTCCCGTAAGGGGTGAAGTCGGGTCTGTAGGGAGAGAAATGAGAACAGGTCACAGTGCTGATAGGATACAATCAATGTCAATTATAGAGGAAACTCCGCAGAGACAGGCAGCTTTAGAGATAGAGGACAGACAGACCTGGTCATCTGAGCTGTTGTCTCTCTTTAAAATGATTTTCCACCGGTGGATCTCTTCTGTCTTGTCCTTGTGCACTTCGTCCAGAAAACGTTGCTCCGGTCTTGAAAGACAAAGAACTGCTGTTACTTCACAATGTACAATAAAAGGCAAAGAATTACATGCAAGAGGAGATGCATTATGCATGCTTACATGCGTGTGCTGCTGGTCCTGTTGATGATGACAGACTTGCCTGTCTGGTCTACATTGTGCTCCATGCCAAAGTAGGCCGCCACCCGATGGACCAGCATACGGTGGTAGGACGACATGTGAGGGAACTTCTTAAAGGGACTGAGATGTGGGAAGAGAGAGGCAGGATATAAATATAAGCGATAAGAAAGAGAAACAGAGGCAGAGAGGAAAAAGAGTTAAGAACGAGGGAGCGACGAAAGGAGGTGGGAGGGAGGAAGAGAGAGAGAGAGAGAGAGAGAGAGAGAGGACAGAAGGCGATAGAAGGAGGTAGATTGAGACTGGTTGTTTTTTTTGGCTTAAGTCCAATTTCATCCCCAGTGGCTCAAACACACCCACACTAACATAACTTGCTCAATATATTGATCAGTACACTAAATAAGCTGTATGGACAGAATTATAATATATGAGCTGGTAGCATTTCTTAAATTAGCATAAAAGTGTATTCAGTCTTTAATAGGATTTAGAATGCAAGTTCTTCCACAGCATGTTTAAACAGGTAGAAAGCTCAATGAGGACCCAAGGTTATGTACTCTCCTTCACACACACACACATACACACACCTATTGCTGGTGAGAAAGTCGATCATGTCCTGCTCCAGTTTAAGCAGCATCATTCGGTCTCTGGGGTTACTGTTGAGGGTGTCGACAATAAACTGGTGCAGGTCTATGCCGGTGGAGTCGGTGTACTCCACGCTGGACTCTGAGAGGGAAAACAGGCAGGCAGGATGTATTACAAGACAATAAAAATAAAAATACAAAAAAGCGCACTGCAATATTAAACACCCCAGGAGAACCACATCTAAATAGTGGCGCTGAATCCCATTTTATTACATTTTATTTGCTTTCTCTTGTCTCTCTTTTATGAGATATCAATCACACACACACACCTTTGGACAGTGAGGGTTTCTTTGGGTCTGTGCTGTTCTCCTGTTCTTCCTCCTTACAGGAAGTTATCTCGTTGTCATGGCAGCTAGATGAGGTGTTTGCGTCTGGAGATGCCTGAGAGGGTGGAAAATAAAAACAAGTAATTTGAGTGTGGTGATGATGAGGAGCTGGACGATGATCGCTGGAATGTGTGTGTGTGGTGTGTCTGTGTGTGTGTGTGTGTTACCTGGGTTTCTTCAAATGGTGATGACTCCTCGCAGACAGCCATACTCCGCACCAACTTTCCTTTGGCCTGAAATACACACACGCAAGCAATATAACAAGAGTATAACGGAATAGAAACTTGAGTAAGAATGAATAATGAGAGGCAGAATTATTTTAGCTTACCTTAACTTTTTTCTTTGGTTGCACCTGGTTACAGCTTTTCTGCAAGTGAGGACATAATTTGTCATAAAGTGAGCACGTGAGGAGGAGTGCTGGGTGTGTGGGGAGGCGCATTATTTCAATGTGGTACATTATTAATGTGGTACACAGTATTTTGTGTCGCTCACCTGCTGCTCCAGCTTCTTATAGTCATTGCGACACTCCTCATTCTCCCCCTGATTGCAGGGCGGCGGGGAGGGGCAGCTGATGACATCACATGACGTCACATCACAGGGTTTTAGGAGGACATGTGCACTTTCTACAGCTGCCTCAGTCATCCTTCTAAACAATGCAAAACATGAGCTCATGACGCTGTGTGCCTTTACGTACATAATGTCGACATTTGTATATTTTATTGCTATTAAATGATAGCCTTGCATGCATTTGCATAAGTCTGTGTGTGTCTGTGAATGCTGTTCCTACCTATCTGGAGTTGTTTACTGGAGAGCCTCACAGGTGAATGATGAGGTCATATATCCCATGTTCCCACAGGGCAGCCAGAAATGCAATTATCCTCTCCGCCCGTGCTCGCCTTCTCTACTGTTCCTCTCTCTGCCGGCTCTTTACTGGTCAATGGAAAATAGCCTGAAGAGATTGAAAAACACAGGAGAAAAAACAGTGTTAGCGGTCATTGTACAACGTACACACACACACACACACAGACAAATCAAACAGTTGCCAGAGCATGAAAGCATAGCTGCTGGAAATGACATCAAGTAGCTAAGCTTGTGAGTCTGCATAACCTCTGTCTAGGCTTCCCAAATGCTCTCCTGGCTTGACAGTTAATTGCTGCTTAAAGTGTATTACTGTAAGTGTGCATGTGTGTGACAGTAACACGTCGTCCTGTGCTTGGATGTGGTATCTGTTTGTGTATTTACATGTGTGTAGCTCATGTGAACGCATGTCTGGTGTGTGTGCGCAAGTGTGTCCTCGAGCTTTTCTTAGAAACAGCAGCTGTGGAGAGCATCATCCGATACGCCAGCACTTATATTCCCAGAATGCCAAGCTGAGTCTGATCCCAGTGGTGAGAATATTGCAGAGACCAAAGAGATAGACACACACACACACAAGAGGAAGTGGCATTCCACCATCTTTCCGAAGGGCCAACTGCGTTCAGTGGGGACACATTCTGCTGTAACACTGAGCTCAAGGGGACACTTATCCCTGTAACACCTGGGACAGAATAACGAGCTTAGAGGATGCCGAGTCCCATAACATGGTTATTTAACACCCGACTGGAGATAATAGCACTTTTTAAAAAAAGACCTCTGTCAGTCCATGTGCAACCACCAAAGTGGTGTTTACTTCCCATGCCGCCTCAATGAAACACAATACACAACAGCAGAGATTCCACCCGGCAAAAATATTCTCAGTATGGTGGAGAGGCGCCTGATATCCGTGTGTGCGTTGGTCTTAAATTTTATAATGGGAATATCATCATAACTACATGGTACTTTACAATTATCATAATTATAATGGGCTTAAAACACTCTGCACTTTAGATATTAATCAGGGTGTCACGATTCTCCAAAACCATGGTTTTATAAGCCTTTCAGTTTTAAGGTCATGATTTGATTTGATTTGATTTTCAGTTAAAACATTTTTTTCCAGCAATGAGGGCCATTGTTAGACTATCAAGTCTAATTTTGTAAAGATCAACAAATTGTTGGTTTCTATGCCCCGGCAACTGTTATTCACATTTTCAAACAGCCGTTCAACATCTGGTCGATTAATCGATTAACAGGAAATAAAGGGGAAACTTCTTTTCTTTAATATTTCAACATTTCGCATATCCAGCTTTTCACTTGTAAAGAGTTGCTGTTTTACCTTGATTCATATAACAAGGAATAGAGCATCTTTGCATTTTGGACTGTTGTTTGGGCAAAATAATACATCTGAAAAATGTCCCATTTGGATTTTGGGAAAAATATTTGATTAAATGAGGAACAACTCTGCATTCATTGTATTAGAGCATAAGTGTTGCAGTTTGCCGGATGCTGCAGCCGATACGTCTCACTGCCTTAGCTTGGTGGGCTTCTGCATACTGCCTAGGGACCTCAACACTCTATAGGACATAATAACTTGGGAGAGTCCCTGATGCGCTGTTGGTGAGTTCTTGCTGAGCTGTCCTTTAGCCAAACAGGCCAACTCCATGTGTGCTTCACTGTAATTGACCCTGACCTCACAACGGGGAGGGGCAAGGAAAAAGCAAAACATCACCTTCAATCATTGCAATCAAGTGAAGATAGTGTGTAAAATAAGAGAAAGCATGCTGGTAGTGAGCTGTGCTAGAGCTGTGAATTTAGAGCAATACCTGCGAACGGGGACATGACATAAGCGGGACAGAGGGGGAAAAGAATGATGTGGAGCAGATGCTCTACAGAGGAAACAAGATGAATGGTAGGCAAGGGAAGCAGGGGATGAAGAAAGATGAGGATAGAGTCTGTAGGGACTTTAAAGGTGAAGAGGGGTGAAGGAAGGCGACGGAGAAAGAGGGAAGTGAAGAATTAGTGATAGAGAGGCTTGCAGCACAGTCTGTCTGCCGACGGCCATGAAGCCGACGGCCGTGAAGAGGGGATTTGAGTGGAGCTACCAGTTTTTGAGCTGAGCGCTGCAGAAGCGGCCGGCCGCCCGGGGAGAAGGTGTGACACGATCATTAGCGCGTGACGGATGGCGGCGGGAGGCAGGGAGCGCCAGTACCGGCTACATCATCATCCATCTGCTGCTCTCCCTGAAGCCTCCAGCCTCAGAGACACCTACTCACCAGGACACCTTTCTTCTCCAGCCAAAAGCTGCCTGGCTCATCTACACTGACACACAGGCAGGCCAGCAGGGAATTGTCCAAAAGCTACTTTAGATGGCTATTGTCAAGTTACACTAAGTGCTTAAGCCCAGTACAATTCTGTAATTAAGACCACTGAAAAATGCATCTTTCAATACCAGGACTATAATTATCAGTGGCTTGTGCATCTTTTAACGCAAAGGTCTACCCTTGAACCTTGTATGCTTGGGTTTATTATCCTACCCACTCTACCTCTATACTTGTAGACATTAATCTCTACATTTTTCTTATCTCTAATGACATTCTGCACTGCTTTTCTTTGTATTTGCACACTAAACTAACAGAAAAATAGAAATCATCACTGCCAGTGGCCACAGGAGCTGTTGTGGTTTGTCTCTAAGCTTGCAGCTGAATTTAAAAGGGGATTTCATGTTTTCTCCCTCAGCTCGGAGCTCATTAGGAAATGATTCAGCGAGAGACTCAGAACGAGAGAGCAGGTCTCTGTGGTTTAAAATAATAATTGAAAATTTTGAGGCAAAAGCAAAGCATTCAGTGCTTTGTTCATCCATAATCTGTGCAGGCTTTACCCCGGAGTCTGTAATTGGGCTGCTTTCCTTTCCCTCTTACAGTATACAGGGTATTTTGAGTTTTCACTTTTTTTTTGTTTATATATATTGTTGCATCTTGTGTGCCTGCACTTTTTACATTTGCAGCTGAATTATTTCCCTTGTGGACAGGTTTTATGTTATCTCCTTGTTGCTGCATATTTAAGTCAAATAAAACAGGGCATGCCTTATTTCACCCTATACTCGAAGACGAGCGAAAGAACAGAAAAGTAGGCTACACATGAGAAGGAATTTAGGTTACATCGTCCTTTGAGTCATCAGCACCTGGGCAGCCACCGCAGCTTTATTACCAAAGTCACTTGTGGGTGCGACAGCTGTGTCGCTCTGCAGCTGAACTCAAACCTCAAGAAAAAAAACTCTGCATATACAGAAACATATACAGTACAATAGCAACGGCTTCCGTTAAAGGGCAGTTTCACACAAAATTAAGCAACTCCTTATGGCTCACTCTTATACTGATTGGATCTTGTCTGTGACACACGTTTAAACAGAGGATGCGGTAAGTAGGCTAAAACAAACAGGTGTCATCTTCATGCACAACTTCGTGGCATCCTGTTGACCCACATAACGAGACAAACAGACAAACGGATCGGGATCCGTTTTGGGCGATCTACTCTCGGGATGGGACCGGCGGGAGCCGTGTCTGACACTGTGTGTTTGTGTGTCGCATTACCGTGACCCAGGCTAAGCTGACACACCGGGCTATTTTTACACCCGGGGAGGGAGTGGACCTCCTGCTCCGGGACTTCACCGTGCTGTCAGCTGCATGTGGAGTGCGGAGGACGGTGGGCGAAGGATACACAGCAGGACATGAACTCAGTATTAGACTTAGCTGACGTTACTTAAGACTTTTGCCCGACAAAAATACGGAGGAATTGGCGACTTAAATCGCCTTAAAACTCACATTTATATACTCAAAACACGCACAAGAAACCAGAAATATAAAGAAAACGAAAAATCCTTTCAAAACTGCCCTCTTCATTTAGGTAACGCTTAACATACTAAGCTTAGAAAAATAAACCACCACACTTGACGGCTCCTAAATTACCGTTATCATTCATTCAGCGGTGTTGCTAACGTTACAGACCCGGGGGAAAGGCGACGGCGCTCCGGGGCGCAGTAAGCTAGTTAGACCCCCGAATTTAACCGTCATCTTACAGGAGTTTCAGCTAAATTACAAATATTTTCTTAGACCAGTGTGTTTGTTTAACACCCAAACTCGTGATCTGTTGCGGTTGATGTCACAAAAGTACAACCCAAAGGGACAAAAAACAGCCTCAAAAGACAGCAAGAAGCGTCGATGTCAATCGGCGGAGTAACCGTTAATCAAGCTAGTCGAGGTGACAGTGGCCGTTAGCTTACCGTGAGGTGATGTCTTCCTCCCTCCGTGGGCTTCTGCCGGTGTAGCCTACCGACCGACCGACTGTTGTACGTACACCCTGTGTCTGTTGACTGTGAGGTCCGTTGCTCCTCCTCCGCCTTTTGCCTGTCTCTGTCGGAGCAGGGGGAGCGCGAGGGGAGGAGTAGGGAGGAGGAGGAGGAGGGCCGACAGCTCTGAACCCTGAGCCACGCGCCCACACACACGCGAGGAATGCACGAGAGCCAGCCCTTCACCAGCAGCCCACTCATCTCTATCTCTGTCCCTGTCTCTCGCTCTAACGCTGTCTATTTGTCCCTGTCTCTCGCTCTAATACTGTCTATTTGTCCCTGTCTCTCGCTCCCATACTGTCTGTCTGTCGCTCCCATACTGTCTGTCCCTGTCCATCGCTCTAACACTGTCTATCTGTCCCTGTCTCTGGCTCTAATACTATCTGTCTGTCCCTGTCTCTTACTCTAATACTGTCTATCTGTCCCTGTCTCTCGCTCCCATACTGTCTGTCTCTGTAACTGTCTCTCACTCCAGTACTGTCCATCTCTGTACCTGTCTCTAGCTCCAATATGTCAATGTCTATGTCTCAGTCCCATATTGTCTGTCTCTCTGTGTCTTTCATTGGATTTCAGCTCAATTAAATCTCCTTTACTACTGCAACATTACTGCAATAACTGACTTCAACACTTGAGGGGACGGAGCAACAAATACTCCCTTGTAGCTGTGTCAAAGCTAAAAATATTCCTCTTGTGCAGAGGTACACTTTTAAAGTACTTGTGCTTCACTTGAATAATGCCATTTTCTGCTAATTTATACTTCTATTCAACTACATTTGAATCACATGAATACAATAAAGACATCACTATAATCCAGTTTTAAAATATTTATTTTGCTAAAACAGGTAATTCTTAGTATTTTTACTTTTGGTGCATTAAGTATATGTTGATGCTAATCATTCAGTCCCTATGTAAAATCTCTTTTTTATACCATAGTATGATCCAAAACGTCTTACATTGGTCTCATATAGCTTTATAAAACTTGAAAATATTCCTGTTAAGCAGTGGTGGCATTACTATATTTAATGTTAGAATCAGTTCTGTTGTTCATATTATGTTATTGTCATGCAATTTAGAGGGAATTGTACTTTATTTGACAGCTTTCTGTTTATGTTACACGTTACATTTTACACACAAAACGTAGAAAGCACTGTTATAGATTAAACTACCCAATAGTATGAGGTAGCTAAAATTAGCATCTCCTCGACCAGCTACAAGCGCTGCCTACACGCTATAATATAATAGCATATTGTAACACTCACAAGGGCCATTGTATGCACGGTGAGTACTTTAACTTACCTTTGCTTCATGCTAAGTAGGGTGTTTCGCTAATGATACTTACATTCTTCTACCTAAGTGACATTTCCAATGCAGCTACAAATTCTGACTGTGTTTTTGTATTTTTTATATTGTAATACTGTTAATTTTTACTGTACTGTAAGTTTGCCACCATCGCTCTTATGTACTGGAAGAAACAGGAGGTTCTCATGGTCAAATGAAGCCATAATGAATGAGTGTATACACACTGTGTACACCTTGAAGGCATTTTAAGGGAGAGCCTTGTACAGTTTGATAAGATTCGACAGCCTTTCATTTGTTCCCTAGAGACATGGCAGTCCTTGGTAACAATAACTGTATTTGGATTTGAATTTTAGGTTCAGAAGACTGTCAATGTCACTTTCATTTCAGCTACCGCTTCAATATGACAGATACTACCAAGTCATACTGAAATATAGCATTTTATTGATAACAAGATATTAGGTTAAAAACACAGTCTGCAGATCTACAGATCTCCTGGCTCCTGTTGAGATGCAGCATATGTATAATGATTGACTGTGGTGCTGTTGACAAACATTCCCCTCTAAAATTTGTTGAGCAGAAGTACAAGGTAGCATGAAAAGGAAATACAAAAGTAAAATGAAAGTAGTTCTAAATAATACAGTGTTTCAGGATATGTACTTACTGGTAGTTACAGGTTTCAAAATATACTTTCAGATCTCAAAGTTACAATCTCGTGATCTCTGTTTCATTGTCTTTGGTGGCACCTACAAGGAGTGTTTTTGGATCTCACCTTTCAGCAGAAGTGATAGCAGTGTTGGCAATGTTTTCACCTTATGATTCTGTGTGTGTTTCATCATGACAAAACGTGATCCTGGAGACAACTAACTAACTAACTGTTTTGTAAAAGTACAAAAAAAAAAAGATGTGGAAGGGTCCATGACTTTTCGCAACAGTGATGGGACAAACAAAACAAAAAAACCTGCATATGTAGAAATGCCTCAATCCTTGCTTTGAGGAGACAGGGGCAGGCAAAGTTGAGGCTGGGTTGGAGCCAGCATGGAGAAAAATCTCTCAAGTTTTATTCAATAAATAGCACAGTGGAATATGTCAAATAAAATCCGATTTTACGAAAGCAAAAACATGTAAACCCCCTTGCTGAGTTCAGTTCATTCGGAGACACAGCCGTGTTTGTCTATGTTGCAATCCACTCGTAACACATCCCCACAGATCAGGGTGTGACCAGTCAGAGCTGCGGCTCCATGAAAGAGCAAACAGAGGAAGAAAATGGTAACTCGCAGGAGCTACACGTTGGAGCTACCACAGAGCTGTATTTGAGTACTTTGTGTTTATATTTCAGTCCGTCTGCAGACAGATTTGTCACCGTGATAGCATCACAACCACATAAACAGCATTCGAATAGAAGAAGAGGGTAGGAAGTAGGGAAGGGGCCAATTTGATGCAACAACTGAGACTATAAAGAAATGTACGCTGCTTCACACACAAGGAAGTTGAAGATGGCATCTGTTGCATTAGCTCTGCCTGCCCTCTCTGGGGGGCCAACCACTGTGGTGTTGGAGAACTGTCTCTAACCACGCTCTGATTTGGATTTTTCCCCTCAAGAATGCCACCACGGACACCCACTTCACAATACTGCAAATGCAAGGGCATGCATCAGTGGACCACATGCTCAATCACCATTGTGTGGCCACTTTTGATAATAGATAAGGACTCAACAGACATTTATTTAAATGAAAATGGTCTAAAAAGGTTCAAGAAAGCTCCTTAAAAACATGTGTGTGATTATTATAGACGGTGAGACCTCAGTGTCCTGGTAGCTGCAGCCTTGGGAAGGGGACAGGGTATTCTTTACCCACATGTCTGTTTGCACCTACCGTGGAGCCCATCTGAAGCTGAATCATCAAGTCTCATCTATCTTCGGTTTCACCACAGCAGACGCAAGTAATCAGATATCTTTTTACATGGATGGCATCTTGATGAATGTTACCAAGCTTTATATCTGTATCGCAGCCAGGTCCGTTTTAAACATACTGAGGTCATATGTCCATGTCCAGTGATAGCTGCAGCCCTGATTGCACCCATCCTTGGCAAATACAATTAATTGAGGGCACGGCCAGATTAACCTGCTAGGGTGCCGGGGAAAGATGAGGTGTTAAGCTCCCATTCCTTCCTATGCATACAGGTTTTTAAGGTATTATAATACCTTCACTTCTTATTGATTCCTCACAGTTGAAGGACAGTGGTGCATGTAACCCTCATCTGTGTGTGACTTCTGCTTCTTTTCAGTTACAACGAAAGTGTGGACTTCCTACGAAAAATGTCTTCAGGTTAGTGCAAATCAGAAACTATGTGCACACCCACACATGAAATGTTCAAAGTGTTGCTGTTTTTGACACGTCTCGCCTTATAAACTGGTCCTGCCTTACTTACTCCCGTGATGTTTAACTATTCCTACGAAAGAAGACCAAATGGGAGAATGAACTGGAAACACATATCTATGAGGAGATAGGAGCATCAAGTCCAGAGCAGATTCATTCTTCTTCTTCCATTAATTCCCATCTCATTCAGTTCAAAGTCATTCACAGACTCCATTATTCAAAGACAAAATTACACAAGATAGAGCCCGAGATCTCTCCGATATGTGATAAATGTAGCCCGGAGGAAGAGAACCCGACTTCACAGCTTCACCCCTTGTCCCAAGATAGAAAATTACTGCTCTGAACTTTCTCAAGTAGTTAATATCAATATTGAACCGGACCCTGTTTTAATAGTTTTGGGAATCTCCAAACTGATTTCAGCACTTAAGAGAAGACAACAACAAATTGTCTCTTATCGCTTAATCAATGCTCTGAATATTCCCCTTAAGTGCAACAAGAAAAGGAAGTTCTCATGGTTAGATTAGTTAATTAAAAAACAATGTACCCCTCGAAAGCACAAGGGCACACTTTTAAAGTTTTATCAAATTCAGTAGCATCTTATCTGTAGCAAAAGGCCGAACATTAATCCGGGGGATCGAGAACTTTGAACTTCACATTATTTCTTATTCTCCATTAGAAAACTGTGAATGTCACCTTCATCTCAAGTCCTACTCGTACCAGCTCTAAGTTAGAATAAATTCTGTAGGGACACATCAGAAGCTATTATATAATAATATAATTTGACAGTATGTATTGTACATATATGATCTATGAGGAGCAACAAACAGCGTCATAAACCACAAACTACAGAGATGACTGAGCACAGGAATCAGGAAGTGCGTCATCCGAAAGCCAGCAGACATCGCCATGTGTATACCCCCCTGATCTCTCATTCTATCACTTCACAAACACACACACACACACATACACACAGGTGTATCCTGTTTGAATGGCACCTCATTGACTTACAAGGAACAATTTTACATCATGGTCAACTTAAATGCAGCTAAATCTGATTGGAGTCATACACAGACAACTGGTGCGCATATCTAATCTAATCTAAAATCTGTCCAACAAAGTGGCCTGTGACAGACACATACACACACACACACATACACACACACCTGCTGTCTGCCTGTTTCGGCACTATGGTCGGCATGTGTGCACACAGGAAAGAGACTCAGTGGCGCTCGTTTCCCATTGCTCGCGCACTGAAATCCCGCTACTGTTGTGGCCTGTTATATAAACTCACCTCATTAGAAAGTGCACAGCTGACTGTGTATTCCTGTGTGTGTATGTGTGTGTGTGTGTCTGTCATACTGTTACATCAGTTCCAGAGCAGCAATGTCTGTTTAAAGACCTTACTGGAACTGTGATCAGAGTGGCCCTCCTCTCAGGCAGGCCGTTCAGGCTAAACTCACTACCTCTTCTGGTAGACACATAAAGTAAGTATGTCCATACACAATCAAATATTTATTGACCAACACATTGCCCTTAAAAGGACACTGTCAGAGTCACATGGCTGAGAAGACTTGGTATGTGTCTGTGTTTCTTCTTTACTCCACACGGTGTTGTTCTTAAAAGGATGTTTTGAAATGTGGGGAAATATGCTCATTACTCTCTTGACGAGAGTTAAATGAGAAGTTTAATATCATTTAAGTCTGTACAGTAAATATAAGGCTGGACCTAGCAGCAGCTTAGTTTAGCTTAGTTTAGCTTAAAGACTGGGAACAAGGGAAAACTGTCAAAATCGCCAACAAGCACGTCTAAAGCTCAAAGATTTCCACATTGCTCAATTAATCCAAACATAAGTGAAGTGTAAAACAATCTGCTATTTAACAGGGAGTTGTGTGTTTGATTTTTTTCTTGGCTGAGACAATTATTAATCTTTACTGCTTGGATGCATTATAGAAGTTTCCCCAGTGGCCATGTGCGGTATTGCAGCATTAAATCCCTAAATGCGTACAGCCAATGACAACAGTCTTGCTTGGCATTTACCTGTAATCTGGTGAATTGTTGCTTTTATACTTTAGGTTTTGAATGTTAATTAGTGCACTTTAGAGGTTCTTCTAGGCGAGCCAGGCTAGCTGTTTCATCCATCATTCGGCTAAAATAAGCAGCTGCTGGCCCCATCTTCTAATATCGCACAAGCAGCTTTCCCATCTAACTCTCAGCAAGAATCCAAACAGGCAGATTTCTCAAATGTCAAACTATTCCATCACAACTTGGTGACTAGATAGTTTTACGACTGTTGTTTGTTTGCAACCGTTTTTATTTAGCATTACATCACCGCTCCTGAGTAACTTACACCATTGCTGTAGAATCTGCCTGTGTAGACATAGCTATCCCCTTTGATCATCAGTGTGTGTAAATGTCTGTGTGTGCATGTGTGTACAAGAGATCGAGTGACACCTCAACAAGTGAAGCTCATAAATATTAATAGGGGCCTCATGAATATTCAGAAGAAGGGCTATGAATATTTAAACTATGATGGAGCATGTGGCCGGGTGACTAGACAGCCACAGACAAGAAACAGACAAATAGACCTCCTCCTTTGCTTCTTAACCTCAGCGAGATGCCGCAGCGCAGCCTTTCTTTTAGGGTACATTAATTCTAATTAAGAATACATAATTTTTATGATTTTGTTTTCACGTGAACTATGGCTCAGGATAAGACTAATGGTCCTCATGATGTTTGGCAACAGACTTCCAGCTTCTCTATTCAAATGAGGTAAACCTGCTGAGTGGAGGCTTCCGGATTCAAATGCTGCACACTGTCCAAATATGGATGATATATAAATACACATAGAAATATGAAAATGTAGTCCTAAATGAAAGTTACTATACATTTCACTTAGGCTTGTTTGCACATTCTGTTATCTGTATTTAAAGGTATAATATGTAACTTTTCTGCACTAATATGTCTAAAACAAGAAACCCATGTTTTGTTGAGTTATTGAAATATAAATAAAAAAGTTCAACCCTAGAGAAATCTGTTATTTTAATGAAGATAATGGTGTGTTTCATTTGGTTGTTTGTCATATTTCTGTCTCTAGTTGTTCTGACTACACAGGAAACACCAGGTGATACGTCAAAGAGTAGTTATAAATCATACAGTGTCAGAAAAATATACTCAGTAATATGGCGCATTTTTGATATTACTCAGAATCGAGTAGGTTCAAAAAGTGGATCTTTTTGAACCCACTTCCCAGATCAAGAAAAAAAGAACTGTTTCCATTGTTTTGCTCACAGCCAATCACCACAAGCATTCTTCAAGTAATGTGCCATTTAATTGGTCCACCACCCCAACAACAATAGTTAGTCTGTGGTTTAGTCTAGCATTAATTAGCAAGTTAGCACCCTATTCAGTCACATCATTAATTTGTACTGCATATTTTGTATATTGTGTTATTAAAGACTAAACTGCATTTTGTCGTACTGGTACTTACACTGTGCAATGACTACAAGCTAAATCTAATATAATCGCTTTTTAATGTAAAGTGTCTTTGATTATATATTATGTATGAAAGAAAATTTGAATCCCTATGATAAAGCATCATTAATGCTTGTGTCGGAAAGCCTATTACTCTAAAATGATTCACAAAGTCATAAAAAAATCATGGTAATTTACATTTAATGGATTTCAGAATGCTATCAATATTGTTAAAGGGACAGTTTGGCGCAAAATCAAAAATATATATTTTTCCTCTTACCTGTCGTGCTAATTTTCAGTATAGATTGTTTGGGAGGAGCTGAGGGCTGCAGGCATGTCTGGCTGTTACATGTATGAAATTGTATTGTTTTGGTGCTTTGGGCAGGTAGTTGCCATGTGGTTCCATTATAATCGAAAGACAGAAGACATCTCAATGGCCGATACCTCCAAAACTCTGCAAGTCACACCAAAACAATATATATAAATAGCACTACAGATAAGAGAGAAAATGTGTATTTCTGATTTTGGGGTGAACTGTCCCTTTAATATCCCAACAGGAGCTCATTTTATATGTTAAACAGTAAGTGAAGGATCCTCTGAAAAGGTTACATCTTAAAATAGTGTAGATCTACCCAGAGAGCACAATTCTGCATCACAACAGCGTTTACATTAGCAGCACAGACATCACAGTTCTCATTGGTAGGATGCGGGCAGATGTCACTGCTGTTTTGCATCACGAACAAAGAATTTGCTTCCAGATGTATTTAAAGCTGCTGAAATGGTTAATAAAGTCACTGTTGAGACTGGAGAAGGAGTAAAACATAGGATCACAATGTAGGGTCCAGGATATAAGAGGGTTTCAATTCACTGCCTTCATGAGGATTGACTATGCTAATTAGAGGTATCGTTCGGTGCCTCATTTCCCTCCCACATTAGAAACAAATAAGCTCATTTGATGGGGCTCCTGTGGTCTAAACTGTACCTATATCTGGGGGAACATGAGGCAAAAAAAAAAACAAAAAGCCCTGATGTAACCCCCGAGGGAAAGTGGATGATGAATTTAGATGCAGTGCGTCAGCAGTCAGAAATACAAAACTATGAGCACAGTGAGGAATAATAAGGGTTCAAACGTGGGTTGGGCTGAGAGTGCGCACTCAGATTGTGCCAGTGCGCAGGGCTAAAACAGTTAGGAGCTCAGGAGTGAAGGAAGCATCAGTATGAAGAATCCTCCTGACTGGTTTTATTTTCTGATCAATGAGAGTGACTCACTGTGGCTCACCTCTCGCTGCATGGAAACCATCCAAGATGGGTTTGTGCTCTGTGGACAAGGCTCAAACTCGATGTGCGTAAATGTGGCCACCTACACACATGCTGTATCAGAGTGTATAAGGAGCTGTGTGTGAAGGTGAAAGAAGTGCACCTGTTAAGTGATAGACCTCAGCAGTGCAATGGCTGTGTGGGTTTGTGGTCTATAACGGATGTTTGACAAGCTGATGAGCTCTGGCACTCACACACTGCTTCCTCCACACATTCTCCCCTCCTCTGCCTGTCTTCTCATCTCTTTAGGCGGTGGGCGTAAACTCCCTCCTTTTCTTCCTAAACGCCGTCTTTCCATCTCCACTCTTTTTCCCTCCCGCTCCTCCAATCCTTCTATGCATGTTGTTTTCGCTGATTGCGAGTTTGACAGGTCTTCAGAGGGAGAAACGCAGAGGGAGAGGAATCAAACAATCTCCTCAATTAGACAGCCCACACAAACGTACGTCTGAACTCTATACCATCTTCATCAGTTGTCGCAGTTTTCATCTTTCAGTCGCAGACACCTTTGTTCCCGAGTTGAAAACACACTGTTCACAACAAAGGCAGAGAAAACCATTTAGCTTTGAAGAACAGAAAGCCGCGACAAGCTTTTAAGGTTTATTTGCATCGAGAGGAGGGAGTCTCTCTGCTTTTCCTGCCTTAATTGACCAGTTTGCCTGAAAAATTTGCAAAGGCTACACGGCGGCCACTGATGCGAGAGCATCCAAACTGCAAATGGATCCATGACTGATTGTGTTATAAGATTTAATATAATCTCACATTTAAAAAGGGCAAAAAAAAAATTCAGCAGTTTAAATGCAATTAACGAGGAAAGGGGAGCTGGGGACGCTACTGTAATGTTCCAGTGTTGTGCAATAATTACGCCCACTATCTGAAAATGAGGAGATTTCTGATGTAAGGAATAATAAGATTGCAGGTTTGAACAGGAACCAGGAGTACACAAAGCCT
>CAFUXE010000312.1:311385-329702 GCA_903364295.1 Serranus cabrilla
AAAGACGACAGATGGATCAATATCCAACCTCTCATCTGCTGTAATGGTATTGAACGCTTGGCTTCTGAGTGGCTGCTCACAAAGACGGTCCTGGGTGCAGGGGTGGGGCCGCCAGCCGGGGCAGCCGGGGTGCTTTGATACGCAGGAACGTTGAAGTTAGGAGCGCTGGGCTCCCGGGCGATGCTCTGCTGCAGGTCCCTGAAACAACAATTCAACCATCACAAACAGTGACAGTGCTGCACAGTCTGCTTCATATGCAGACATTTATCTTCATGCATTTATGCATCTTCCTAACATACAGGAAGCGAGCAAACTCTGGCTGACCGAGCATGAAAATTGTCCAGATATACTTTTTTAAACAAGACACAAGTTGCTAAGTTTGTCAGCACACAGCAGGTTTTGGGACATCTTTAATGGGATAACAGAGGCAATCTGCTTATCTGTTACACTGTAAGACACCTTGAACCTAATGCTGTAATTGAGAGAGTTAAAAATCTAAATCAGACTACAAACTAGAAAAAACATGTGTATAAAACTGCTGATGGGGCCTTTTTTTTTACTCCCTTACCAGCTTATATGTGGCAAAAAACAATCAAATAGACAAAAACTAGGAGAGTACATACTTAAGTAGTTCATCCCGCTCTGTCTTGCGAGCGAAAACGATGTCGCTGCATTTGTTCTGGAACTTAAGCAGGATTTCTGTCAGGTCGTTGTAGAACTGAGGAGGGAGAACCAAAAGGGGACAAAAATAAATCAACCTGGCTTGCAAACCACCTTGACTTAACAAAAAAAACAAAAACACAAATACAAGAAGAAAGTTTCCGACAAGATGTGCATTACTGCAGCGCGGTGCGTCCCCGTGTGCCGGCGTTGTGCTGAGTGAGTACCTTGGTGCCTTCGCGCAGGTTGTTGCTGATCTCGACGTAGCTGTCATGGGCTGAAGCCAGTTTCTTCAGGACCTCCTCCCTCTGGTTGGCCTCTGTGTTGGACTGTTTCAGGCTGCTGAACTCTTGGTGGGACGTCTGGAAGGAGATCACAGGTTGCGAAGTTGGATTTCACAGATCGAGGAGATTAACCGCCGACACTTCTCAGTAAACTATAAATTATATCTTCACACGTGGCGGCACTTTGCCATTGAGAGGGCGAGCTGGGTTTTACTCAGTTTGGACTTTTTGTGCATCTGTGTGATGTGCTTGCATGTGTTTTTTGTTTGATATCTGTAATGCTTTATTGATTCCAGCCCATAAATTGACTTTGTTTGCTCTACTATTTAGAAATGTTCTCTTTGAGTTCTTTGACAGCCACCTTCAAAAGTTCAATCTATGTTTAGTTTCTGAAATAACAACCAAACTTTCCCATTTTCAAATTTTTCAGTTTCTTTCTTTTCATCCTCCACTTTCATCTTAGTCTCTCCCACCTGAGATGGTAGCAGAGGAGGCAAGGAAGAGACAAGAGGAGAGAGGAGTCGAGGGAACCAACATTTTAGAAAATGGGACATCCGTGATTTAGAGTAATTATTTTAAAGTGGCGCACAGCCTCATCATCCATCCATCGTAACGCCTCTTCTACAGGTCACTGGTGTCAAAAAGACTTCAGTAAGTGTTTTAGGAATTGAGACGGAGGACGTGGACGTGTGTTTGTATACCTGAACTTGTCCCAGCAGGTCCTCCTGTGTGCGCAGCGTGGCCTGTACCCTCTGGTTGTAGCTGCCATACAACTGGTCGAGCTGGGAGAGTGACAGCTGCTCCTCGCTGATGGCGCCGTCCTGGGCGAGCGCCGTCAGGAAGGTGGTGGACATGTCAAAGGTCACGGCCTTGATCTCCCCCTCCAGCGTCTCCCTTTCCTTCTTCATCTCGTCCAGCTGAGCGAGCTGGGAGCGCAGCACGTTCACGACCTGGGAGTGGATGGAGAAGACGGATAGTGTGAGCGATAGCAGTAAAACTGTGCATTGGACACGAGGGACACTTTGACTGTTCTACCCTACTTTAGTCCACGACCTCTCACCCTTATGATGACTGCAATACACTGCTGCTTTTCCACTACAGCATGACTTCAGTGCAGCTGATGCACTTCTTCCTCCTGCTTTCCCAGTTCTGCTTGCTTAGTTATTTAAGTTCCCCAGTGACACACAATGCAAAGTCAGCAAACAGAATGAAAAATGGAGCCTCTGTTGGGAGGAGGGACAGGCCCATAAAGCACACAGTGTCCACTGTACAGAGGGAGAGACTACGGCGTGTTTACGTGGCAAACGAAACACCTGGGGACGAGGTGACACATGCCGAGCGAAAAAAATAACCACAACAATAAAGATAAAGACATGAAATGGAGGGGACGGACCTCGCTGCCCTGCAGTGTCTTGGTGGGGTTGGCGGAGGGGATGGCAGCGTTGAGCTCGTTCTCTGGTTTACACAGCAGGGTGATCATGTCACAGTGGGCAGTGTAGCGGTCCCTCACCACCTGGTCCGCCTGCACCGCCTTGTCCAAGATGTTGCGGAAGTTAGCTCCCTCTGGCGGAGAGAAGGGATGGAGGGAACGTTAGAGGAGACAAGAGAAGAAGGAGGAAAGGATGAGGAGGATCACCAACAGTGGAAGAAACACTTAATGAACCATAAAGGAAATAAGGAGGACATGTTTTCACTGTGTGTGTACCTGCACGCAGGGGCTTGTAGAGGTCTCCAGAAGGGGTTCTGTTCCAGCGCTGGTTGAACTTGGTTCTCAGCTCGTTGTCTGTCGTCTCTTCGTCGTCCAGCATCTTCAGAGACTGAAGACGACACAACACACAAACTAGAGTTGGGTGATATCAACCAAAGTGGCTTTTTAAGATGTTCTCAGTGAAACATCACAATGCTGCAATACTATATGACTGTAATTGATCAACCAAAATATTAAGATTTACAGTGATAGAAGACAGAACAGCAGCAATTCCTCACGCTGGAGAAGCTAGAAACTTCTTTTTCATGATTAATTAGCTAAATAAGCAGTTAATCAATTTTCAAAATAGTTGCTTCTTTCCTGTGTCTGTTCACTTTTCTTTCATTCAACTTTTTGATGAATTGTTTTAGCACTACTTTCATGTATAAATAATATCCAGAGTCCTTCCAAGTCTGCTTTTTGGCCAGCGGAAATGTACTTTTCTGTCTTTTCATTTTCAGTTACAGCTCTTTGTCTTTATACAACACAACCGTCTACTTTTGGGGGGAAATTAGGACATTTTGGGTGTGGACTTTTCAACCCTGCCAACAAACTTGGAAGCAGATTGTGTTTTAATGTTTTTACTCCCGTCTGTTTATCTGTTTGTCAGCAAAAAAAAACAACAAAAAATTGTTGGCTGACGCTGGTGGACAGACAGTCCTTGGCCCAAAGATCAGTGGATTAGATTTTAGTGATGATCCTGATCTGGGATTTCCGCCATTAGGGACGATTATGAGTTTTTAGCATTCATGTGTTCTCCTGGTGGTGGTGGTGGTAGAAACGCAACTAAACCGAATTACATTCATATGCTTCTTTGTCAGGAAAGCAAAGCCATATGACAAACAAGCTGTTACAAAGGCTGTAGTTCTGAAAGTGCCCGTTTTACTTTTTAAACAGGAAAAGTGTACTCAGTGGAGCAGAGCTCTGCCAGGCGTGTCTCCCTCTCCCCTCACTAACAAAGAGGAGTTTCATTTTACTCAGTTGTCTCCTACAGTCAAGATGGTGTTGATTAAAAGATTTAAAAAACAACCACTGGCATTTAATGATCTTGTACCGTGCCTAACTTTAGTGGATCATAACTAATCTTATACAGAATTAATCTGCAGATGCTCTGGTGAACATTTTGATGGATGTCTTTAAGTGTTTAAGGCCGAGACAAACGCCTAATTGTGGCCTGCAACAGAAAAGGTAAGACGTTTTGGTGGAAATAGCTTTTGTTTTGTAATTTTGTCATTAATATCTTTTACAATGTCTTTTTAAAAAAGTGAATCACCACAAGGTTCTTGATCATAAAGTCATAAATGTGCACCAAAAACATCAGGCTGACTGGTCCAGGATCATGTGAGATTAACTGCAGGCGGATGGATCCACTAAATGTGTGGTTACGGTCGGATCACTGGTCATGGGATCTACAAAGTGCAGCAGCTCATGTATAATTCAGTGTGTATGTCTGACCTCGTCCAGGATCTCTCTGTTGCGGGTGAGAAGTTCAGGCAGGTCTTTGATTAGCTGCTCGATGCTCTGCAGTCCTCCCATCTGAACAATGGCGCGGGCCTTCTCAGCAATGGATTGTGGGATAGAGTCTCCTGATAGGTCCTCCAGAGCCGCTGGCAGGTTAAGGGACGCCAACACCCTGATGGACAAAGCATCTATCAGCTCTAATGGTCTCCAAACTCGTGCACCTTCATCTTTGGGCAAAATACTAAAAACTGTTCAGCAGTTATTGGCTCAATCTAACAGGGTGATTGAAGTACTTGACTGCAATTAAGGGCACTTCACTAAAAACACAAGTACTTCTATTGACATTTTAATGGTGCCTGGGATACCATTACCTTATGCATTTCTAATAAATCCATCCATGCATTGACCCACAAGCACTCAAGACAGTTTCACCTGCACAGTCGCTGATGTGCACAAGCACAGCAACGAACGGCGGTGCAGACAACAGGAAGACGTACCCGTTACACAGATTGGTGGCCTCCCTCATCGTTCCCACCAGTCTGTTTACAGTCTCAGCCTTCCTCTGGCTGTAAATGCTCATGGACTGCTGCACCGCCATGGGGACCATCTTCTCAAACAAGTCTGAAGAGATAGGAACAACATAAACAACTGATTAAAAAGCAAGAGAGACAGAGTGTTGTGGTTAAGATCCCATCTGGAGTCACCGGGTCCCTATGCAATAAGTTTGCGGTCATGTTTTTGACAGTTTGGACGGGATCGAGCTAAAACAAACAGGGTCAGCGATTTAAATGGAATTGGCTGCAGAAGTCTTACAGTTAATGTCTTTGAATTGGAGTTTGTGCATTACAGTGGTTTATGTGCTTGACATTTTCTTGACCATAAGCAAAACCTAAATGAATGCCATCAGTTTGCCAGGAAACCAACAGAGATGTCTTAACTTCTGACAGGTAAGTAAACAAGCACATTTCTGGAAATGTCAAACTATTCCCTTAAAGACTCTGTTGTTAAACTACATTTAAAAAAAAGGGACAGGGACACAGCATTTTATCTCTTACACTCACAGAGAGACAAAAGTATCTTTACTTGTTTCAAGAAATATTAATGTTATACAAGAAAACATAAGAGATAAGAGGAACTTATTCTTCCAAAAGTAACGCAAACAGAAACCCCCAATACAAGGCAAAATCAAAGGAAAAGTATTTATATATTTAAAAAATAATATTAAGAAACAGGAAAATTACTTCTTAAATAGTTAGTACTTAAATTAATACAAATAAAATAATAATAGTAATAATTTAAAATAAAACTTCAAACTGTTCTGAAAATTGAGTCGGCGTATCTCACCTGTAAATTTCTGGCTGATTGGCGGTGTGATTGCGGTGGATTTGACCAGAGCTGCCTTGCCGATGTGTTCCAGATCCTTGATCTCAGGCACGCGGTCGTGGTAGATAAAGTCGTTGTCTTTTTTGGCGGCGGCGAGGGCGCGGCTGATCTTGTCACTGAGGTCCTTGACGCTCACATATTCGTCGTAACGAGACGCCACCGTCTTCACCAACTCTGCTGCGTGCTGAAGGGGCCAACAAAAGAGGATGAAGGAACACGTTTGCTTTAGGAGTATGTTTTCTAGTTTTTGATGTGGGACTTTCAGGAGTGTATGTCCAGTTTTTGAAGGTTACATAAGACGTTAGAGATGGGAATCCACAGTTTGTGTGTACCTGCAGGCGAGCGATCTCCTCTCCAAAGCGCTTCTTCTGCTTGGCCAGGACGCTCTGGTGCAGCTCAGCGTTGGCTTGCATGATGCAGTGCTTGGCCGCCAGCACCGGCAGCACTTCCTGAAAATAAAAATACTGACCAGGGAGAGGCAACCACAGAGCAACACACAGGCACGCAAACAAATATATACAAGCACACGCACAACGGCAAGGCACACCACATAATGGCAGACGCACACCAGCGAGGTCAAGTCACAAATGACGTCACGAAAGCCAATCACAAACAGGCACAGGCAGTCAGAGGTGTGCAGACACAACACAGGCGCGCGCACACACACGGCCAACCAATGCCGACACCACCACCATCACCACCACGAGGGATGCAGAAAGAAAGGAAGACAACGAGAGAGAAAACAGAACAGGCCATGAGTGTTTAATCTTCCAGCAAAAGCTGCTACACCTTCATCAAACGTCCCATTGCCATACGTGTGAGTATGTGTGTGTGTGTGTATGTGTGAGCGTGACTTTGATGGTGTATGAGTGTGTTTGATTTCAGAACACAGACAGACTTTTTTCAGATCTACCTGGCCTTGTTTCCTGTGTACAAAACATGGAAATATAAAAGGAGTCAAACGGACATTTCCATTCAAATCCACATAGCTGGATGGTCAGAGTGGCGGCAGGTTTTTACAGAAATAAATTGAAATTAGAAGTAACAAAGTACTATGAGGCATAGGGGCGTAATGATACATCGATGTATTGATTCATCAGTGAAAGAACGATCCAACTAGATGCAATGCCCAAACATTGATGCATATCGACGTCTTTAATCTACGCTTTTATTTTGACAATCTCCCTGAGCACACAGACAGAACCGATCTTGGGAATGGTCTCTGTTCATAATTAAGATCATCACAAGCTCTTTGAGTTAACCCATTAAAACATTTGCACTTTAATACAATGTGGCACTTTATAGTGAACAGAAGGTCTATTTTTATTCTTTGTATTAAAAAAGAATGGATTGTTTTTCATCTAAACATCTGGAAGACCTCAGAAATAAAATGGTAAAATCCTACTTTCCTTGTTCTTCTGGTGTTGATATAAATGTAACAGGTTATGTTAAATGGGTATATTACATCATCTCATATCGATCGCAGGCCCCTGAATCGGATTACTTTGTGTTATCAGGAAATATTGTATCGCACAGTTAATCAATCTAATATCATGTCGTGATGAAAAAGATTTACACACCTAATAACGCGTTACAAATTGGGTTTTGGTAATATTATTACGGTTACTTTGTGAAGTGACCCATTACAACCCTAAATTGGTGAAAATGGATATTTTATGAGGACAATGCTTTCTGCTTTTTCCTCTGATGTCCTCTAGTTGCTCTACCTGACTCTGTTTCCTGATGGACAAAAAGCTTCAAAGTAAAACTAACCACTTACTGTCGCTGTCAACTACTGAGCTCAGTCATCCGTGCACCAGTGTCGAGTGTTGCTGTAGTGTGAACTTGAGGTAGTGTGTGTTCATGTGTGTGTGTGTGTGTGTGTGTGAGTGATTCAGTCACAGTGTTAGACAGATTGTAAGTACTTCAGATGCCGATGATTAGATGGTAGGAAACCAATCAGAATGAAAACAAGTCAAACTGCAGCTTAGTAACCAATCAGGGTGAAAACAGGATGGAAACGGACCAATGAGAACAGAGAGAAGTTACATCTTAGACAGTCCCACAACCCGAGTACCAAGTTTATTTTCCAGAAATACACACGATCAACACACACGCACCAAACCATACAGGATCCAAACTCTGTATGAGTCTTCATACACTGAAGACGTGGCAGACTGAGCAGTGTTTGTGTCAGTGTGTAGCTGTGTGTGTGTGTGTGTGTGTGTGCTTCACATACCTTGGGAAGGTTGTCTTTGTACTGGCACTGCTTGAAGGCGTCGCCGTAGAAATCTGCTGCCTGATTGGCGAGCTTTGCGATAACAGCATCTTTCATCTTATCTGTCAGGTGAACAAGCAACTTTTAAGAGCACATATCAAACAGAAAACGCTTCAAGTTCCCCCTCAGGTTTCAGGTTTTAGGTTTCTTTTCTGGCTTTTGAAGTTGTGACGCACTAAATCTAGCGTGCCCATTGTACGTTTGAACCCCTGATTTTGGGGAAGAGCACAGACATCTCCGCTCGCAGGAGAGGAACTGAAAACACCTCTCTTGTCACAAACTTTGCAAAGATCTAGGTCAATATAGTCAAGACCCTTTAGGGGACATAAAGACATTTTTGAGTGAAGAGGATCTGAAATCCAAACATCATGAGTCGATCGAACATCTGTGGTTTGCAAGATTACTATTAAGTAGATTTCAGAGCTGCCTGCTGCTGCTGCTGCATGTTGTGAAACATTGATTTCACAACTGTGTTTCATCATTGCTCTGATGAAATTGCTCTTTTATAAAGCATTAAAAAAAAAAACTAATTTACAACAAAAACTCACCTCCTCAGCAGAAAATATAGGTCTCATTTTATGGTGTAACCTTCAAAACTGTTGTGCTTTAATATTCTAATGAGCAGCTCTGCAGACAGAACTGGGACAGGGCACAAACAGAATCAAAGCTGCCATCACTGTTAATTAATTGTAAGGCAAAAAATGTGCACGGTTAACAAAGCTGTTTATTCAAAGTGTAATTGCTCTGCTTTCTTTATATCTGGTTGACTGGCAGATTTGTGACACCGGTGTCCAAAAACTTGGATTTATTACAGAGCAAAAGAAGAAGCGGTGGTCTATGCACTTTTAAAACTTGGGCCTCAAAAATGGATCATGTTTCTCTACTTCTGAGGATGAAACCATAATGAACGTGCACTAGAAAAGCTTTAAAGTCTCTCCAGCAGTTTATGACGCGACAGTCTCTAAATGAAGACTATGTGTGTGTTTGGACCCTTGAGGTGTCTTTTCTTTGGTACCTGAAGTGGCTTTGAGGAAGAAGACCTCCTGGGCCTGGGCCAGCATGATCTGGCTCAGGGTCCCCACAGTCTCGGGAGAGATGTCCATGGTGGGCTCCCTGTTCAGCGCCGACAGCACCGTGTCCTTGATGTGGCCAAACGCTCCGCTGGCCAGCTGGGTGGTGAGACAGATAAACAGATGAGACACAGCTGCCAAAACTGTGAATGATATCACATTTGTACGTCCTCCTGCAGGCTCGTGCCTCAGTCTCAGGGAGACATTTTTAAAATGATCAAGGAAGGAAACAATCTCATGGTGCACATTTGGTGAAACATGGTCTACTACTGCCAGAGCAGCTTTTATCCCAGGAATAAAAATTCTATGGAAATTTGACGAGTGATTGAATGTAACTAAGTGCATTTACTCAAGTACCGTGCCTAATTTTGAGGTACTTGTGCTTTCCTTGATTATTTCCATTTTACCTGACAGCTTTACATACTTTTCAGGTGTAAGATTTAACATGAAAAATAAGTAAAAAATACATTTAAAGTGATTTGACATTATTTTAGTTAAACCTCATAACAGTATTTTAAGTAATTAAAATGAGCCCTCCCTTGAGGAAATTCAAACGTATGTAAATATATCAAAAATATCAATCGAATAGTATATTTGAAATATATATTAAAACAATCAGTGTGTCCATGCTTCATAACGAGTATTACTTTTGCTCTGTAACCATTCTAATCATAAATGCAAATTATCATTCAATATGCCTGTAAATCACAAAATTAAAAACAGTGAAAAGTAGATCTGCATAGATGTGACAAATAAAAATAACAGTCTGATTCATACAGTATTTTTTTTACCAGGTTTTAGACTCAGTGCATGTTATTGTGTGTCAGTGTACCAACCTGATAGTATCTGGCTGCAGCCTTCAGTCCCTCGTCATTGTCCAGATTCTGCTCGGAGGCGATCTGGCTGGCCAGAGCTGCTGCATTAAACAGCACGCACGTCTTCTCGTAGCCCAAACTAGCCAAAGCTGTAAACAAAAACAAACACAGTAAGACAGAGTGAGACGTTCTTTGTCAGAGTGTCTTTTTGTTGTCCCCTTCTTCTCAATATCAAAGGCATTGTGGTTCTTTTCTAGGACAACTTGAACTACAGAATAATGAGCTTTCACTGGTTTCAACTGCATCTGATTTTAGTTTCTTTCCCACAGTTAGAAATTGACAACAGAGGGTTTGGCATTTTCTTCAACCAACACTTTCTACTGCTTCATTCTGAATGTTTTCCCGCCCAGACCAAATGGAAAAAATCCCACAGTCATAAGCTCCTACAATTCAACACAGAGGACAAAAGACTAGAGTGTGAACAGAATAAAAGTGAAGACTGAACATAAAAAAGAGCAGTCTTAAGAACTGGAAGGGTTTTTCTCTCCCATTATTATTATTTTTTTATGCGTGTGTTTATTGCTGTTAGCAGCTCTGTCATGTCTTTCTCCTTTACACACATACTTCAGTCTCTATAAGGCATCTTGTCCGGCCTGTTTGTGGATACAAAATAAAGCCGTGACCCGTTTAGTGTGAAAAAGATTTTGTCTCGTTGGGTGTATGTGTGTACGAGAGCCAGACGGACACACAAAGACACAGGTAGAAAGAGATAGTATGACGGTGAGTGTGCATGTGAAGCTGCACTTACCGAGCTTGACTGAGCCACCGAACAGAGATCCTTTATCAAAGGCATCCTTCCATGTGAAGGTTAAGCAGAGCTGTGGAAACACAGAGACGCTTTGTGTTCAGGTTCGTCTGTTTGGGAAGGAAGTGTAACCCACGTGTGTGCTGCTCAATCCCTTACCTGGTTTTCACAGAAGGGAAACTTTGGCTCGACAGCACACAGCTGGTCATAGTATCTGTAGAGAGAAAGACATGGTTTGATCAAAACCTGTTTCTTTATGCATCTAAAGCCAAACATAGCTGCTCTTAATATTTTCTACTAATCATATGTCATTGTAGTCAATGAGTGAAAATACTTTATTCAGATAATTACTGAAATTAAGTTCAGTAAAAGTTAAGTGAAAAACAAAAGACAAGTGATAAGGTACTCAGTAATGTCTTTGGTGCAGTATAACAGTTATAATAAACCATGAAAAAAGAAAATCTGCAAGTTGAATTTCTTTGATAATGTACTTTACAGAAACAGTAAAAAAAATATACATATATTTTAAAAAAAACTGTAATCTATATGTACAACTTTTTTTCCAAGTGCCCACACGTGTTACTAATATTGGAAAAAACATGAGCTCCACATGCTACACATATTGAACTATTTATAATTTTACAACCCGTCTTGTCCCCTCCTCTCTGCTCTGTGTAAACAGCCTGCAGTTCAGTTCCCATAACTGTCGACTCAACAGACTTGTTAATGGCTTCCCAGTTACACAGAGGTGTGTCCAGTTTAATGTTTTACAGGATTTGGTTACAAACGGTTTATTTTTGATGAAATTTTAAATAAGACATGAGGCACAAAGTGATTTTGATGAAAGATCACTATTTTAAGCTTAGATTTAGTTATTTTTCCTGATGTTAGCATTCGTCACACATGATTCTTTCAAAGACCATCTGAAATGTGAAATCTAATGATATTTTCTCTTTTATAGATATGTTTTTTTTGTCATTTTCTTAAGAAAACATGCCTTTTAAACTCGCTGGTGTGTTGTGGGGACTAGAGAGTTAAATGGCGGTGATTATTATGACATAACTTCAGCTCTGTGGAAGCTCTGCTATTTCACAGACACTTGACAATGAGTCAGGAAAAAATATTAGGTCAGGCAAACCGTTGCAGTTCAGACACACAGACACACACACACACACACAAAAGCGCATGCACACACAGAGTTTGTGACGGCTCCTCAGCTCTTCGTCTTAACAGTATCTGTGCCTGTGATCTGAATATCTATTATTAGAAATGACAACATGGAGGCTGGTTCGGGGAATCTCCTATTACCAGTTGATCCACCCTGATTTTCCAGTGCTAGAATGGCAACCTGGAGTGTAAACTTGTACATAAACATAGAAAACAAAGACTGACTTTAAATATAGAACCACAAACATACAGAGTTTGGTATCCTCATGTTTCAGATGCACAAGGACACACATGCACAGAGGAAAGCTGAGATGAGGTGTGCCTACTGGTTAACTAAAGAGAAAAAGAATCAGCCTGGACAAAACAATGGTTACCATGGTGACACAATAGCTGTGTGTCAGCGCGGCTTTGAAAAGGATCGGGCCCGTCGCTGTGGCTACCTGGCACATGGCTCACAGACGACATGTGCAGAGAGCCAAGGAGCAGCAGTGCTAGCAGTCAGCAATGCAGACATGTGTGTTAGCTTCCACCTTGTTGCCAATTAGCCAAGACCAGACATATACTTACTTAAAATCCCTGCAGATTTAAGTTTAAATCTCCAGATTAAGACAAAGTGTAAATATTTCAGATCCTGCAGGAAGGTGAAAGGTTATAGGGTGTCATTGGAAAAATGTTATACTTTATTTTGCTAAATTTCTGCAGGAAATTGTATTGTTATTCTTGTTTGTTGTTTTTATTCCATCTTATTTTATCAGAATTGTTTTTTATTATTATTACTATAAATATACTATAAATATTTTGTTTGTTTGTTACATGTTCGAATGAGGAGAGATCAACTAATCAATTATCTTTTTTCAGGCAGTGTAGATTTTTTGTCAATATTTCTCTCAAACACTGTCCCTTAAAACTGTGACATAAACCAAGGATGCATTTATCCAACAACTGGTCTCCAAATACAAATGCTGAAGCCTAAACTCAGGTTTTATATCAATCTCTCTTTTTCCAAATTTTCACTGTGTATTGCAGTACTTATTTTATGGAAGGGTTACATGAGTTCAGACAGCAATGACACCTCAAAGTGGGGCCAACATCGATACGGTGTATAGTATTAACTGGGTGAAACTGAAGCTGGTGAACAGACATCATGACACATCAACCACTATCATGGTGTAGCAGGTAGTGCGGCTCAGAAAAGCCTCACAAAGTCACATAAATCAAAACAATCCATTGTTTTAAAGCTAAGTGAATGTTTCTGCAATCCAGTTGGCAAAGGTTTTAATATCTTGGCACTCAATTGACACTTCCACTTTGCACTGCGGCTAGAAAACTGCTCACATTGGAGAAGCACGCTGCAAGTGCATACCTGACTGACGTAATTCTGGCAAACCCTGTACATTGAATAACTCATGAGTCATAGAGGATAAAGACTGAAAAAAGAGGGTCAAAGTCTGCACCAGTCTGCATTCAGCATGTTGGTTATTATTAAGTCACACAACAATTATATGGTTTTCATACATGATATGAAGGATAAGGAGCAGGGTAGCTCAGTCAAAACATCTGTGGCTTTTTACAAAACCTCTGTGGCTTTTTACATTAGTGCTCATTGATTTATTATAAGTGTGTATAACTGCATAAGAGCAAGTCGGCAGTCGACAGCAGCCAGGCGGGATAAAGGAGCATGGGGCACAGAGGAACTTTGTTTAACAAACGTAAATCCTATTTCTGTCACAGTTCCTCCATGCAAAGTGGTTGGCACTTCGTAAACACTTGTTTGTTTTTATACACCATGTGTATAAATGTCCTATATATACACACGAACACCTATTTAAAATGTAAAATCTACTAGAAGAGTATATACAGTCCTACTCTGTAGCTATCTGCTTGATATCTAGTTGCATTTCCTTGCTTCTCACACAGTTGTTATGCTTAATCAGATTGTTGATATGAAAAGCTGTGGTTCTCTTTCCCAGCCACCACGGATGTCTGATCATGTGGCTCCCAGTAAACTGAAGGCCTGCACTCATGTGAGTGTGACTGACATCTGACAGAAGGGCTGGCTTTGCTTAGACTTTCTCACTGGAGCTTTGTAGATACATAGCTCATGTAACTATACCTAAAATGTGCTCCTGGGCTGCTGATCTTCTGGGTACATTAATAAAGTTATTGTTGACCTCTGTTAATGTCATTACACCAAACTCAGGCTGCTCTATGTTTCACTTTGGGGACAGAACAGTTGAACGTTGAGGCTGATTCTAATGCTAAGCTTATCCATGTAAGAGTTTACCTGGAGTCCCTTCGATGAATAAGGCAAGGCTAAAGATCATAACCAGCTCGGCAAACGTAGCTAATTTAATTTAATACGCATCTGACAGTTCAGTTAAAGAAGTAAACAAGCCGTGTCTGTGTGAGCCTCTTGAGGAAACTTGGCGTGAATATCGAATGAGTCAGTTATTATGGTGAGAAACGTCTCTTAGCATATTAGCTTAGCTTTAGCTCCCTGGTTAGCAACTGAAAGCCAACACATCTGGGCGCGGCAATGACTGGGCTAACTCACCGCGACAGGTGAGAAGGTTGCTCTGGGTGTAAATAACATGGCGGCTAATTCAGGTGTGTCATGAAAGGGGGACTTTTTACCTGAGCAGGATCTCCAGGGAGCTCTCGTGTTTGTCCAGCGGCCTTCCCAACGCGTTCCTGCGGAGCTTGTTCAACTCCTCCACGGCGCGGATATACTCCGCCTGCTCCTCGCCCGCTGGGTATGTGGCTGTTACAAATTTCGACAGCGGTTTCACGAGATCCACCTCAGAGGACTTTTTCAACGGGACTGAAATAAACGTCGCCATTTCGGCCCGTGAAAGCGATATAATAGAGCAGAAAAACAGAGACGATTAGAGACCAACGAACACAAACAACAGCCAGCGACCACTTCCTGGATCTGACAGGGAACGTCAAATTACGTCATGGGAAACGGAGAGGCGCACCGCGCAGAATCAGTATCGCTCTAATGAGAAACTGACCAGAGTGGAAAAAATTAGCTGTATCTGTCCACAGCCACAGTCTTTTATCTTCACGACTGAACACCATGGCCGGATTATTCTACTATGCGGCCCAAGGGCAAATACAAGCTGGTGGAGCGCCATACATTTCCTGTTTCTCTTCATCTTTGCGTAATGTGTAAAATATTCCTTTACCAGCATATTACATGGCCCCTGGTCTGCTGCGAATGTATTTGATTTAACACCAACAATTGGCAATATAGATAAACAAAATATGCTCCTGTTAAGGCCCAAAGCGTCCACAATTAAACAGTCAAATGAGAAATTAATAAATTTAGATAACATATAGTATACACACAACATGTTGAAAGAATCATTTACCTTTGACCCGTGTAAAAAAGGTACGTTATATCTGCTTTGATTCAATTTTGTGAGAAAATAAAGAGTGAAAAAGTCCATGTGGGTAAAATCTTTTGATAGGCACTGCATGCGTATAATTTGTTGTTTGCTCATTCAACCCAAGGCAACAACCATATTCCTTTATTCCCAAACTGTGTTACATTTGTTTTAGATAATTAATCAATTTACCACAAAAAACAGCTGCTACAAAATAAACCTGGGACTTTGGGGGCCCAGTAGGGGACATGGAGATCCAGGATGGTTGCCCACTTGCCCAGTGATGATTAAGCAGTATGCACCATAGAAGCATAACATATTTACAATAAACAAAGTTATGCATGTTAAACCAGATGGGAAATTAAAAAGGCTATCACGCGGAAGCAACTGGGTGACCTGTAAAATAGCTCATGCACTCAATAACACATCCTTTGAGACAATCATGGGTGAACTACCAGCTGTTTTGGTCCACCAGGATGCAGATAAATTGTTAGTTTTCTTTCGTCTGATAATTGCAACATCTGTATTCGCTGTTTGTCCCAGATGTGAGTCAGCCTCTGACACAATTGCTGGAGAGAAAATTAACACGATTCTGGGTCCTAAACATCTGCTTTGGGAGAGACTTTTGGCAGATGTTTTGTGCTCTCAATGTGCTCAACAAACTATATGAGTCACTGCACTGTCATCAAATTGTCATGCAACAAAAGGCCACTGTCACCTTTGATATCACGCAGTGGCACAACAGACATTAATTGCTGTTGATTGTGCCTGAGGCAGTTCCAAATATGATTCTCCTGTATAGCCACTGAATGCTTTCATGGGCCATTAAGACAAAAAATGCATCCTTTTGATCGATGACTGCCCAAAAAGATGTATAAACAAGTCTAGTTTGTCTGTTTAAAAAAAAATAAAACACCAATAAAGAGGCACTGGGGTTTATTTGCATACTCAGCCTGTAAAAACAGTTTAACAATATCCTCTGTGACTTTGAAGGAGCTCTGCAAGTCTGAGAAAATAATCCAGATATTGTCAGGGTTGTCTCGGATTGTAGACAACATATTTAACAGAACGCTAGATTTACAAAATAAGGATATGCAGTTATTAAATTGCCCACATTTGTATTTCTTTTTTGTTTGAACACGTGTGTGTGTGTGTGTATATTTATAGCAGTGTTGGGAGGAATGAATTGCATGTAATCTAATCATTTTGCTACATTTTGCTGTATCTTGCTGATAGTTCAACTACATTGTGATTGTATCCATCTGTCAAATTCAAATGGCTTTATTGGCAATAAAGTTTTAAGAACAATGTTGCCAGAGCGTCTTAAATAATTAGTCCCAGTAGTGGGAAAGTACACAATAACATGTATTAAATATAAATCAATGTTATATTAATTACTATGTCTTATGCATGTATTTAATATTAATGTTATGGATGCTATGTGGGAACACAATCTCTCCAATTTCATCTCAACAAATTACACCGTACGTGTGTGTGTTCAGGTTTTCGCATGTTGATATATATCAAGGGTTAGAATCAACTTATTAAAGAAAACGTTTTTACATCTCAGGAGGAAGTTCTTCTGTCCATCCATGACACTGACGCCTTTTCATCTTTCTGTCCTCTTAAGTTTAAAGTAAGGAAATATAAAGCAGCAGGACACCAGAGAAAGTTATGAAATCATTTATTCCCAGCACATGTGGTTGTGTACATCTCCAGCATACGATACTGTGCACATGAGAAGCATCATCATTGACATTAGGCTGTACATGAACAGTGGTCACCTCTCCTGCTCACACTCTCACACACACTCAGTCACGCAGACAGACAGACAGACGACTGGTCAGGCCTTCAGGGGACCCAAACTGCTCACCAGAGTTTGCCTGACTTGGTATCACATCCGCTCTGTTACTGAACACAGTTCACTGTGCTGTGGTACTCGTGTCCTTGTAAACACCACAAGAGCTACAGTCCCGGCTCTGGCGCACGGTGAGACAAAAACATGGACGCTTTTGAGTCTCGACATTCTTTTTTTTGTTTTGTTTTTTTTTGTTCTCCTTCTTATAGGCGGGTAAGAAAAAGGGCGTGGCTGTAGGACTACTGACTACACATCGAGCTTGAGTTTTGTGATTTCTCAGTGCAGACTTGGTCTCTAACATATGGAAAAACAAGGAGGTGTTACACTCAACAAGAACCAAATTATCCCTCCCTCCCTTCTTTCCCCAGCTTCCACATGCTCTTTACTAAACAGCAAGCTAAACACGGTTTCATCATACCAACAGGAAAAAGTTTATGACAACTACTGACAATTTTCTTTGCAAGAACGAAAAATGAGACACATGCACACTCACACACATTCTGACACTTAGAGGCGTGCATACTGTATGCACTCGCATCACTGCCAGACATCGTGTACCAAAATTAAAGGGGGTCAACTAAAGCAACGGCGACTCCGAGGACCTGTGTGAGATTTCCTGTCACTTTTTAAAAAGGGCGCTGGAAATACATGACCTGTACTTCCTGTGTTCAGCTACATTAAAAACACAAGATTCTGATGATTAATGCAGAGCTGCCATGATTTTCTAGTCTACAGGATAAGACTATTAAAACCAGGCTACCGCTGTGATACTTTCCCACCAGCCTGCTGTGTGATGGTTGTTTCTTGCAGAGCAGAGCCCGGAATGGAGGGTTTATTATTATGTACATGCAACGCACAAGCATCTACACTAGATGAGGGTTTAATTCGCCATTGGATCAATTCTATGAATGCTTCTAATGACCGAGATGTACAGAGCCAATGAGGCTTCTCCTCAATAAATGCCTATCAATCTGAAACCCGTTTGGTCCACTTTACAGAAGGTTTTTGGATAGGCGTTAATGCTCTTCATGTCAGTCTTCCACAGAGGTATGTTCCTCTTTTTCTGCATATTTATGGCCAAAATCCCAGAATACGTCAACCGCATTCCACTAAACCAGTGTTTCAAAGTCAGCACAGAAAGCAGAGGAGTCAGAGACGAGGTGCATGTGCACTGTGTTTGTGAAAGGTCGAGCTAAAAAGCCAATATGGCACCAGAAACAAGTAAATTCAATGACAGCAATAGAAACAGCTGATCCATAAATAAAGCATCAACTAAAAACAGAAAAGCGCAGGCCAAACAGGACGTACATGAAGAGAGTTGAGCTGAGTGTGACGTCGTGTCGACAGACAGAGAGATATGGCTGGAAATCACAAAGGATGACTCTGTGTGTTAATTAAAT
>CAFUXE010000312.1:341466-356285 GCA_903364295.1 Serranus cabrilla
ATCTTAACCTTAAGTGCTAAATGGATCTTAAAGCAATTGGAGGCGCACTGTAAACTCTTAGTAATCATGATCAGTCAGAAACACTTACTGTCTCTTACATCATGCCTGTAGTAGGAAATTATTGAAGAAAAATACCTCATTTTATTTCCAAAAAAAGAAGACCAGGTGCTTCAACAGCTGCATAAGAGAGGAAGAAGTGCTGGAGCCTCTGCCACCTTAAATTACCTCTTTTGCGAGCTTTGCCAAACCAAAATAATAATAGACTCATCACCTTTAACATAATGTACAACTCTTTGTTTCCACACACCTCTGGTCCTGACAAACAAGGCCATAGACCTGTTCTGATAACCAGTCTGAGGGGCAAAAACAAGGCCCTTCCTGCAGACTTCCTCTGTGTTATCTCGACATGTACACAAAGTTTAGGTCTCTTTTCTGACACCAGCACAAACTGATGCAATGTCTTTGTCCCTCCCTTTGCTTTTGTGTGTGTTTAGAGAAATTAATCTTTGTCCCTGATCATGGCACCCTGCAATGACTGCCCTACTCCGAATCCCAAAACAAAGAGAAGCCATCGCACTCAGTACAAAGGGAATAACACACACAGGCATGGGGGTGTAATGTTAACACTTCAAGACAGAGTGCTTGTCTCTATCGGCCCGGTAGTGTTATGAAGCTGGGGTTGTTGACTCTGTCTCTAACCTCATGCTGTAGGCTCCAGCCCCCAGCTCCTGCCCGATGCCGGACAGGCTGGCATCGAAGTCGTGCACCAGCCCCGACTCTATGGTGGCGTCGTCCATCTTCAGCACCCAGGCCATCGGCCCCAGCTCCTTGTCCTCGGCTTCTACTCGGAGGGCCGCCAGCTTGCTTCAGGTACGAGAGGTCGGCTAGCGAGGAAGTGGGCTCTGCAGCTTCTGAGTGACACCGTGAAGAGGAAAGTTATGCTGCTAGCCCGTTAGCCGCTCCTTGGCAAGCTGGGCAAGCGAATTGGTAGCTTTCCACAGAGACTGGTTGCATCGCCATATCTCCACTCGGGTTTTTTTGGTGGCTTTTGTCGCGCAGCACGCTGCTCCACAACTGTCTGAAAGTAACGATAAGTTAGGGTCCACTCAGCAAGCAAATGTTAGTCGTGACTGAAGATGCGAGCTGATTGTCAGCATGCTAATGTTAGCTACCAGCTAGCTAGCTTCACAAAGGCAACTTAAGCAAGCTAGCATGAATCCATCAGCCGCGTTATTATCACCCAAGTCTTGAAGCAGTCTAGCTAACGTTAGCCCAACAAAATGCAACAAGCAAGAGAAGGTGGTTTTTGTTTTAGTCCACTCGCCGCATCCCACGCAGCGTCCGCACAGCTGTTGCTACCTAGCTATCAGGCTAACTAGCATCAACTTCACTTGCTTTGAATCAACCGTGTGATGTCCGGTGACCTAGCTCTCCTCTGGCGCTCCCTGTACCATCACAACCCGCTCTCCTCTTCTCATCGCGGGGCTGAAATCACCGCTAAGGCTCCCGGTCCTCGAAGCGCAGTCCTCTAACCATCCAAAGTGCAGCGGTTGACACAAAACCAGGCATCAACATGGCTCCCTCAGCATACAGACTGTCGGTCTGTGAAGCCTGCAGGGCTGCCACCGCCAGCCTCAGGAAGGATGCCAGCGCGGGGATCAGCCAATCAGAGGCCGCAGTCTGTGCCCAGCGCAGGGCTCTGAGCCAATCAGTGGCCTCCGAGCTTCCGTCATTGTGTCCAACTGTACTTGCGCTCTGCTTCCATAAAGTATAATAATGCACCTACAAATCATGACTGTCACCCCAGATCAACACTTTAAAAGTAACACTTTGGATATACCGGAGTTTCCACTGGTGCTGGAAATCCCTGAAAACGCTTGCATTTCTTTTTCTTTTTCTTTTTGCATTTTAATTATGCAATGAACATGATTATGTAACAAATACTAGAGTCACACACACACACACACACACACACACATAGTAATGCTGTAGTCAAATGAGTGAAAAGTAAATAAGGTTTGAAAAGTTCTGGAATTTCGAATAAAGTGCTTTAAACTGCTTGAGGTAAACCTTCAGGTAAACAAATTTAAACCTCCTCTTCAGACTTTTATAATATATACTATTTTTCTTTACTGTTGATATTTGTTGTAACAGTTTAAATTGTTGTCTTGTTCATATCTTATATTCGGTTCATTACCACATCATGGTATTTATTGTAAAGCACTTTTAAACTTGTTTTTGACAAGTGATAAATACAGTTCTAATTATTATTATTTACAGTTAGGTTATATAATGGGATGCTATTTTGAAATATGAAATGTTGTTTTCCTTTAACTTGTCACCCTTCTGTAAAATGATGCAATTAAACAATGTTTTTTCTTTGTTTATAACACAATAACATGTAATTTAATATTTTGAAGACGTGAAATAATCAGTATACTGTATATAAGGCTGCTGTATGTGCTGTATATGCTTTGCCAGCTGTAAGGTGCTTGAAAACCTTGAGAATGCACTTTGAAAAGTGCTTGAATTTGACTTTAGAAAAGGCTGATATTTAAAGGCCCTCTGTTACACCAAGGCTACACACACAGTCACATGTAAAAGGAAGCAATACCCCGAACAGTTATTCATTAACATATAGCTCAGAGGGCATAAACTAAACTAAACAAACATTTGTCTTTTAGCTCCGTACCGTGTGTAGCTACTGCCGGCGTGTCTCTGCACGGGGGCTCGGAAGTTTTCAGTGTAGGGCTGCCAGAACAACATCGTGTCCGTCAAACAGCTGTCTGTCGCCGCAGTCCGTCTCACTCCAAATAAACACGACTCAGCCCGGCACCGAGGAGGTCCAAACGGGAGCTCATGTCTGCTCCATGTTCGTGCTGAAGAGGAGTTTGCACCGCAGGAAGGCTGCAGACGTGTTGTCTGGTCAATAATTATCCACCGGTCGGACCCTGGACGTGGCGCGCGGTCAAGTCTCTGGGTGGCAAAGTTTTTCCGAGCAGGGTACACGCGCTATTTTGGCTCACGGGGGAACACCCGTTTCAAGACTTAATTACTGTCTCCCCGTCTGACTTTTTGTAAACTCCAGGGCTTGGACTTCAACACACAATAGTTAGACTTGAGTGTAAGACGCAGAGAAGATAAATCATATGGGGGCAAAAATAAATGTACTTGCAGCATGGACGTGCACACACATTTTGAGTTGTTAATGTTGTTACCTGAAAAAGGCCACCACGCCCCCCCTTCATTAATAATTAATTAAATAATGTACAAAAATGTAAAATGCTGACTTTATAAAGGTTAACATAAAGCCTATGTCCAAAGTTAACAGGATTAACATCATCACAGACAGAGGAACAGCCCCTGGAGCAAAAAGCCATATGAGACTAATGTGTAATATGTGCCAAAGATAAAGAAAATTAAACCTTCAATGGAATATTTTGTAGATATTTTGTAAAAATGAAGAATGAAATAGTGAATGTTGCCAGCTGTCAAGTACATAAATTAGATTCATTTGAGTAAATTTACAGTACTTGAAGTGCACACAGTGCAGTTGTATTATTGAAGAAAGAAGAGGTATTGATCAGGACTTGGCATCAGAAGTTACTCAATATTCAATTACTCAGATATGGATTGCGGAAAAACTGATTTATGCTTTAATGTGGAGGCAGCATTTTATTTTGTAGCTTGTTAAAGTGGACTCAATTTAAGTACTTTAAGTGTTACATATTTCATAACAGGACATCATCTTTTATAAACTGGTCATGATTTGCATTGATCCTGAAAAGCAACAAGTAACTCTCTCAGATTTGTATTGCAATAGAAGTATAAAGCAACATAAAATGCAAATACTAGTGAAAGTATCTTAAAACTACTTTGTTGAGGAGACCGAACATTAACTGCAGGGACTCAGCAGTCAGGGGGTGACGGCTTCAGGTTGGTGCTGTATCTGAGATCCTCTTTAGCTGCAACTAAATTTACAGCCACAGAGAACAGATGCATGGATGAAATTCAGCACCGGTGTCTTAAATAGCTATGTTGCATAAGACATAATCGTTATATTTTAACCATGTTTGGATCAGTTAGTCCACTGTTTAAACAGCTGAGCACATTTTGATTTTCTCAGGACAGCTCTCTGATCTACAGATTAATGAACAACCCTTAGTATAAACAGAACAGGACAGCGGTTGTGGAGCTGAAACAAATTAGTTTGACAGAAATTAAAGTGCTGATTCAGCAAACAACTTCCTTTTTTTGTTTTTAATTTCAAATGTTTCTATACACAAAACTATGTTTTTTAAATGTAAACATACAGGTACGTGCAGATGTGCATGTATATACAGCATATGCATGTATGCATGTGTATATATTCTGTATATTTATGCACACCACAGGACTCTTCTTTCACTGCAAAAATCAGCAGACAGGGCTTATCATGATCTGTACAAGTTCTTTATTGTAATGTAAGCACAGCTTTGTAAATGCACGGAGGAAACACAACAGTGAAAACTAGAATGTTACAAGAAGAGGAAAGAAAGAAAGACACGCTGGAGAGGAGAAGAGAAAAAAGGGTGACATTTTTTTTTCAGAGCTGTAAATAATACATTTCTACAGATTTATCAGCAGAGAAAACATAAGTGTGAGAGATAGAGAGAGACTACGGCTAGCGCAACAGAGAGAGAGAGAGAAAATAAAAACAAGGATGGGCAAAGGTGCGCGTGTGCACCTCCCCGGGGAACTCTCCTAAATGACACAGTTATTGGATATTCCATTTTAATATCATATATAGATACATATCCACTATGTGATAATAAGCCATGTCCTGTCATACGTCATGTAGTAAGCAGCATCTTCCTCCCCATGTTGCCCAGAAGTGGACTGATCCAAGATGAGCCGGGAGAAGCGGAGGATGCCATGAATTTCTCTGAAAGGGGCGGACATTGTTCACATTAATTTAAAACCCCGGTCACACGACGGCTCTGAGCGTCGATCGGACTCCAATAAAAACTTTAAATTTAGTCTCATGCATAGCCATCACATAACACCTCCTATACTTTGGATCTGCCTATGTACTGTATTCGCTATGAGCAGGCATGTGACTCGTGTTAGTGCTGTGCACGGTTGGTTGGTTGGTTGGTTTGTTGGTCGTACCTTTTAGGCAAATCAGCACCTTTTTTGAACGAGAGAGTGTGTTTATGTGCGTGAGAGAGAGAGATAGAGAGAGAAAACTCCAGACATTAAAAACTGCTGCAGTAAAACCTCATTGCGTAAAATAAATCCAAACTATGACACAGTGTAAATTTACATTCCTGTCTAGCTGGCCCCAGTTACTCACTGTTCAAGAAAGACACAAGACGGCACCATTCGTTCGTCTCAGCCCTGTTCTGTGAACCTTGACCCCCTTAAAAATGAGAACCATGCACTTCCTGTTGACATCAAGATGGTATTCAGAGGGGATACTGTAGTGTTCGGGAAAGAGGACGGACATTTCAGATCTTCATCCTTGAGTGATTAGTGACAAACCTGGGCGTGACTGATGTTTGTTATCTGTTTAATCCAAATTTAAGGGTTCAGTTCAGTCGGAAATCAGGGTCGATGGTCAGGAGAACAACCACACTCCTCTCTTCTGCACCACCACTCCCATCTTTAGTGGGAAAGGAAATGTACGAGGACTGTGTGTACCTGTGTGTGTGTTTGTATGTGTGTGTCACTCTGCTGCCTGTGGATGTAAGCAGTTTGCTCCTGTGAAAGAGTGTTAGGATGTGTGTTTTGTTCTCGGTCTGTGTGGGTGTGAGCTCATGAACTGATGTTTACGTTTGGTGGGCAGAGCTGCAGTTCTGTGGTTGCCCTGTGGGAGGGCGCTGTGTCTCCTATAGGCCCTCAGACGGGGCTTCACTGCCGCTGGAGCCGGACTGGGCGCGCTTGATGTACAGATTCAACAGCTTCAGCTGCGGACAGACAGACAGAGGATAGATAAGTTACTAAAGATTGTGAGAAAGTAATTCCCTTGAGCATGTCCCAATACATCGCAATGCAGTATGCCAAAAATACCAGGATGTTCTACTACATCCAGCCACATTTTTCAGTCCAGCATGCTTCTCTGGCTTTTCTGACCCACAATCCTCTGTGCAGCGGAAGAGTCATCACATCAGCTGAGCACAGACAGATGACAGCTTGTTGACACTTCAATGGCAGAAGCCGTGACGGATAAATGAGCAAGTGGGTCAAGATCACGACCCAGTGTTATGATGAAGTATTTTGAATACTGCATGCAACAGTACATACTTAAAGTAAAAAGAACAAGTATGGGATTTGGAAAGCAGCTGATTAAAAACACACAAAGACAGATGGACAGTGTTATGGTTTTGCATTAAGAAAACCCACTATGGACACAGGAAGGTGTTTGTTGACATTTTTTTGTCCGTAACACATTAAAAAGTATCTCAAGATTCCAGATTTCAGCCTGTGAAGACGTCATAACTTGGATTGTTAACAAAAAAACTTGCAAGTACACAGCAAGTATTATTCTAACCAGACATTTTTTGTCTATCTTTAAGAAAACCATCACATGACCTTAATTCCACACACAAAAATGCAAAAACGTCTCCAAATGTTTTCTGGGCTAATAGGTGACGATAAAGGCGACATCAATGATACGTCAAGTACGAGAGAAGAAGATTCTGAGCACACACAATGAGCTTACATTCCTTTGGCAGTAGTAACAAATCCCACAACAGAACCTATCCTTTCATCATCTTTCCAGCACACACCCCAGGGTGTTATGGCTCAACCAAACTCTGACTCATACGTGTGGACAGATGATTAGGTGGAGTTGCTGCTTAGTGCATGCTCAGTACACAAAGCAACTACGGGCAAATTGGAAACCACCGACATCATTTCTGCAGACGTTTGATGTGTTTTAAAAAATCTACAACTTAAAAGTTGTTTTCAAAAACCTGTTTTAGTGATCTAAAATTCCATTTGCATGTGTGGGAGAGGCTAAAACATAGAGGGTAATATCTGTTTACAAAAATATCTCTATGCGTGTGGACAGGGCCTAAGTGCTGACAGGTCAGGTTACCTTGCTGCTGGAGAGTTGGCTGAGGTGCGGTTTGAGGTCCTCTCCGATCACTGCGTAAATGGCCACCAAACAGAACACACAGGCTTTCCTCACGCTGCTCTCAGAGTTGTCGTAACCCTGTTCAACCAGATCGAAAAGATTACAAACCTGCAGAATGCTTTGTTCCAAACAAAGGAGTCGGACAACAGGATTCATGCATGAATGTGTGGGTGGAGCGTGAGGACAGGAGTTGTATTAGTTTTAAAAACTTTATCAAATAAATGACAAAAAAAGGCGTTTACAAAGACTTGAAAAACTACACTTCTGATTGTGCTAGATGGTTAAAATGATCTGATCTACCTGTATGAGTCCTGGTACGATCTCAGGCAGCAGGCTCATCAGGCCCTCGCGGGGAACTCTCTCCACCACCTTAGTCTGCATCTTGATGGCAGCCAGGTTGATGGGGTAATCAGCTGACTGGATAATGGGACACAGCACTTTGACGCACTGGTCTGGACTGATGGACAACGCCAACATGGCCGCCGTCTCCTCTGCTGCTCGTACCACCTGCAGGAACAAACGGATACAGATCACACTCAGTATGTAATAGGAGTTATTTAAATGTTTTATTTTAAAATAAGTTATAATTACTATTTCATAATCATGTAGGAGATGTTTTCATTCATTCACTATATAAACTAAATACAACTTCTGTACCGGTCTGTGACACTCTTCATGATGAAAACTGACAATCTGAATCAAAGAAGCCAAAAAATATAAAGTAACTGACTAAAGGTAGCTAGTTTGTGTGTCTGGGTTTGCGTACCTCCTTGTGTGGGTCTTTGTGAGCCTCCAGGGCCTTCATGATGGTGAGCTCTGCGTAGTTTTTGAACCTCCACGGCTGCTTGCTGAGAATCTCCCTAAGCACACGCAGAGCCAGCGTCCGGATCACGTGCTGCGAGGATCACAAAGATTTTAAAAGTTTAGTTTGGCTTCTCAGCGCGGTGTTATTACAGAAATGAATCAGGTGTGTGCGTGTACCTCTCTGTCACCCATCGTTTCCAGCAGGAGCAGCAGGATGGTCTTGAAATGTTCGTCCCACACCTGCAGAGTGTTCTCGCGGATCAGCTTCAGCAGCTCGCACAGCGCCCCCTTCCTCTCCTCGACGCGCTCGTTGTGATTGGACAACTCTTTCAGCAGCTCGGCCACCAGCTCCGACTGGTCCAGGCTGCTGTCTGTTAACAGACAAGTAAAAAACATGGAGCGGTTATCACAGGGTTTATTTTGTAGGGTGCAGTGTGTGTTTGTTTTTCCGTCAGAACGTGTTTGTGTACCGTCTGTGAGATGCTCAGAGTCGTCCATGCTGGTGTCTTTGCGGCTGTGTTTGAAGGGAGAGTCTGAGAAGTGCTCGCGGGCCCCTCGGGGGCTGGAGGACAGCAGGGGGGTGTTGAGGAGGGACGTCTTGTTGTCCAGAGCCATGCGGCCTCCGTCCACAAAGTCTGACACTCTGCCGTCTATCCCGCTGTCTCCCTGCATTGATGCAATGAAGACGGTTAAAGAGTTTACAACTTTGAGGTCACTTCAACAGCTGACTAAATTTAAAAAAGTTATAACACTGTTTCCAACCAGCAAAACCAAAGAGATGTCACACAGACTGAAAGGTGACTGATTCATCAGTACTACACCCACGGAGGATAAATAAAACAAGCCTTTTCCATTTTATTGACTACAAGTCACACAGCATCTTGTGCTTATATTTTTGTCATGCAGATCTCAAAACAATATAATCGATTATGACAACAGTGAGTCAAGATTGCAGCTTGACCTCATCACCTAAATGTCCAACATTTGATCTGGTTTGTTTGGGTTTCACATTGTAATGATGTGTGCACAGTAAAGAACTGTTGAGATAAGTTTGAAAAGGCCCATTGCTTCACTTTCCAGATTTACTCATCTGGATCACTTTAAGGTACATGAACAGGAAAGTTTGGGTGACATTTGCTCTGTTGACAGCATGTTGTTCTGGTGATGTGACAAACACAGTGCTGTGACTGTCACATGATGAAACACCAGGTGAGAAGTGGAGCAGGGTGAGCAGGGTGAACAGGGTTACGGTGCTCTTGTTTCCGCTTATATTTACACCCAAACCACTAAATGCCACTGTCTGAGTGGTGGCTCTGCGAGTCAGGTGTGTTGTGATTGGCAGGCTGATGACATGTGGGCTGGTTAGATTTCAGATGCATCTCAGGCAGAAAATGTCAAGAGGTCACACCTCTGTACTAGAGTACACTGTGTCCTTAAAAGGGGCCGGGGTCGTTGGGAGGGACTGCAAGAAGACCCGGCATGAAGTCTGAAGTCATAACTTTGGACTGAATAAACACATGAGCACTTGTGAAAATATTCAAGGAGAGAAAATCCTCTCTGTTTGATTTTCAGCCACTGGGATCAAAACAAATAATAAACATGATTTTATCAGCGCCTGTTGAGGATTAAGTTTACCGACATCAGTCCCATAAACACTTAATGTCTGCCCGTCTGTTCCCACGCTGCAGGGGGAGCGGTGGAACAGATCGGATGTCAGGGTCACATACAGTTAATCCAGCTAGCCGTGTTTGTGTGTGTGTGTTTAGACCTTTGCAAGTTCTGGGAAACATGCTGATGGGCTAAACAAAACTATGGGTGAAAACCTGTTACTGCATGCAGCTCTACAGTGAAATTCAAATAGATTTTACCATTCTAAAGATCAGTGATGATAATGTGGCGGACTGCCACCGATAAATCAATGTATGGGAAACACTGAACATCGGCAGATCTACACTCTGCTGTCAGATCAATACAGCTTACGTCAGGAGCATATAAACAGTTTATAATGTATAATTCATGCATTGCTCACAGGGTGTGAGGTTTGGATTTTTACAACAGCTGTCATGATGTCTGTACTGTGAACATCAAGGCAGCTTCTTCTTATAGCGAGCTGGTGGTGTTTCATTTAATACTGTTGGAAGCCTGGTCAGTGTACCATCAGAGTGATGATGAAGTTGATATTTTGAGGTTAAAAAGTTGCATTATATTGACACTTTTTATCCTTCTGTGGTGAAGGTCCTGTATGGCTGCCTGTGTTAAAGTATCTGCAAAATAGTTTTGGTGTCGAGCCAAAAAAAGTAATATCTTTTTTTTATATCAAACAAGTTTTAGTTTCAATAACCCCCCTAAAGAAGACTATCTATATCATAGACAAATTAGCATTCAGTGTGTAAAACTCACAGCATTACTTAAAATTTTAATCAATCAGCTTCTATATCAGTGAGCATCACTGCATGACACCTGCTGCATAACACAAAGTTCATTGTATTTCTTACGAATGTAGAAAATGATGAACACTAAGGATTGATTGAACATTAAATAGCATTCAAGCTAATTTCTGTTTACTACCACTTTCTCAGACACCTCAACTCTATTTCTTAGTGTCAGTGTTATGCTTAAGTTTAATAATTGGCTCCTTCACAACAAGCAACAAGATTGTGAGTGCAAGAACTAGTTCTGTTGTGTTTCATGAACAAAATACCTAAAAGTTGGCAGCTTGTTTATTTTTACGCCTGTTCTTCAACACCACACTACTTGTAAATCTTGGCTGTGATTCCCCACACAAACGTCTGTGAATGTTTCACCTTTGTTCTCGCTGAAAGTCATGCCTGAGTAAGAAAACGTGTCACACTGCGTAAAAGGATAATACTGAAAACCAAAAACTGTTGCAGACAAGTACAGGGAAAAAAAGCCCTTAATAAAAATATCTTACAGAAACAACCGTACAGCTCTAATAGTTCCATACCAGCCTTGATAGACACTGATACACTCATCAACACATACGGCTGCATGTCGTCCATCTGCTCTACTGACCTCGTCTCCCTCCCGCCGGTGGACCGGTTCATTCATGTCCTCTTGGCTGCGGACGCTGAAGTTCTGGATCGCCTCAGTGACGCCTTTCAGCGAGCTGTAGATGTCCTCTGAGTTCATGTTCTCTGTGTCGTAGTCAAATGCACTGCACACAAACAGGGGAAATAAGGACAGCGAGTCAGGGCTGCACGACTACAGATGAAATGAGTCATCAAACTGTCTTGATAAATATCACCCATGGTACTGTTTTTTAAAGAAGGATCCATATTTTAGATGGTATTACATGTTTTTCTTCTACACAGTCAGCTGTAGTGTTTATAATGTGAATTCCTGGTTGTTAAATGCTGATCCTCAACTATCTGTAGCATATCATGATTGAATGAAATTATCAAACTACATTTAAGTCAAATATTTGAAGACTGTTGTGGGGAAGTATTGTTCTCCTTTTTTAGTTACATGCACACAGTGGGGAAAGACAATGGTTTGCAATACTTTGTTAAACAGACCAGACTAAGTTGCCCGAAAAATTATTAAAACTAAAACCTGTACTAATCATACATGTCATTTACATATAAATATATATATTACATTGTGAACTAGGGATATAAAGGGAAGGCAGAATCAGCACACAGAGCAGAACTGTCTTGAACGTGGTTTAACATCTGTAGACTTTACTCTGATGTCCTGTTTCCATGCTAATATATCAATGATTGTTAAATGTGTTTTCCAAGTGTGTGTGTATTACCTTGGTGAGGGGGTGTTCTGGGAGGTGTTGGTGGGGGATGTAACAGGGCTGGACCAGCTTGCTGGAGACCGGGGCGTGTGGCGGGTCAGAGGGCTGCCCATTGGTGCCTGAGGAAGTGACAAAAAACGCACAAGTTAGACAGAAGTATGTCATTATTGTTACAGTATAATGATTCACAGTCACGGTGTGTCTGAAAGAGCGCATCTGAGCTGAGGTAAGAATATACGCTCTTCATTCATGGAGCTGTTTGTTTCCTCTGCTTCACTGCACGCCCAACTCAGATTTCACCAACTCCACTCAAATCACACACAAAAAAAACAGGGAGAAACCCTTCGTAAACTCCATTGTCGAGCTTTCAACAGATGAAGTTTGGCAGAAAACCCTGAGTGCACACTACAGTGGTGTGTTCTGGGTCATACATGCTTTGAACTCGAGTGTATAGGAGCAATACTGGAGCAGGAATGAGTGGGAGATAGGGGGTTAATTTGTCTTTTTTTCTTTCTTTTTTAAATCTGTACCCACATCCCGTCCATCCTCCACTCACATGCTCTGGTCTGAAACACTCTGTTACCTGGGCTGCATTGCCAGTGTTCTTCAGATGGTTTTGAAGCAGCTTGGTGGCTCCGTCCTGAAAGGTTTTGGGCAGAGCTGCCAGCAGCATGGTGAACTCCGGAGTGTTGAGCTGGAACAGTGCGATTAACACTGATTGAGCTGCCTGTAAGACACAGAAATACATCTCAGTTAGAAATAATGACAATCTCGACTGCCTTTATTGTGTCGTGCTGTTTGTGGGTATTAGTGAATCAACTCCTATGGGACTAATGTTTTGAGCTGGTGGAGGTTTGTGTGTCAGTACCTTTCTGACGTCAGAGCTCTTGGGTTCAGTCGTCCAGGTGATGATGCGGGAGATGGCCAGCCGAGTCTCACTGGAGTTTACAAAGTCTGGAGCTTCCATCTGTAACGTCAGTGTCTCAATATACTTCAGGATGGCCACCTTCACCTACAATGTGAACATGTGCATTTAGACAAATCATTAGTGAGTTGACTGATAACAAAGACACAGAAAGGCCAATATTCACCTGCAAAAACACAAGTATGGTAATAACCAAACTACAAACGCACACTCACACACACACGCATGAAAAAGTGACCACCAAAGTTCACAGCATGTACAACCGCAGCAGATTGTGCATCTCCTGCAGCTCTGAAAATCAAATGATCTGATGAATCAGTGAGAGAAGATCAAAGTGCATTCGTCGTCATGCTTTATTATATCCAAAATCCAAAAATTTATCCAAAAGAAATGCGATGACGGATGACAAAAGAAAGGAACCAATAAATGAAAACATTCACCGCAGCCGCCGAAACGCCACAACAACTGACTCCTGCCCTGATTTTCCTCCATCTCTCTCCATATGCACCTCAAGGACCAGAAACGTCCTCCAAATCACTTACAGCAGCATTGCGCGCGATATAATTGCTCCCCCCGGAGCGCACTGACCTGGGAGGACTGGCTCCAGGCTGCTGCCTGCTCGTCTATAGAGCAGGCGTGGCGCCGCGCTCTGGGGGGGAACAATTTTACCCCGGACCCTCCCCTGCCTCGCCCGCAACACGAGCTCCGTACAGGCTTCAGAGAAAAAGAGGAGAAGCACCGCGTCAATCACCGGAGACAGAAAGGGAAGGAGACGAGGACAGGGGAGGGCAGGGGGAGACAAGGGAGGAAAAGGAAGTGGGTGGAGGGAGGAGGAAGGGAGGGTGCAGAGAGTTTAAGAGGAGTGAAAAGATTTTAAAGTAGGCTTGGGCGATATTGAAATTTTATGATATTATTTTGAAAATCCGGCAACACATAATATACTTGTCTAGGCCACATGATGGCAGCAAAGAGCTGTGATGCTATTTAGTCAACAGAAGCCAGAGGTTCATGAAGCTTCATGCAACACTTTATAAGATGGATAATGAATGCAAGTAAAAATTATATTAACACGTGTATTGTTGACTACTTGTGTTTGTATTTATAATGTGTGATGCTGTTATATTTAACTTGAAATTCTATTAAGAAACCGTTTATAGAAAGAATAACTGGATCAGAATTCCACTTAACCCCAAAACTTTTTTGTTGTTGTCATACTGACCTCTTTAAGTCAGTGATGTGAGCTGTACAGTGAGCCAACAGTGTCTCATATGAAAACTTTTACTAACTAACAGATCAATATGGAGAGAGATAGGAAGAGATTCATGTTTAGATATCAGAGGGCAAAAAACTTTGTTTTCATATCAAACGATGTAGTTGTGGTCTATTTCAGGCAGGCTTTGCTGGTCTCCTGTCATCTCTGTGCATGCTGACTTTTGCTGGTGGGTGAGTTGGCTCCAGACTGGGCGGCATGGAGGGACTGCCAGGCTGGATGCTGTTCATCTACATGTGCTGCAGTGACCTGGAGGCGGATGAAAGTCAGCTTTCATCTCTCCCTCCTCCTCCGGATTTAACAGAAGGTGTGTGTGGAGTCATCTATAGCTTCATATTGTGCTAAACTCCAAGCCAGCCAACTTTTTAGTGGCCCAATCAAATGTGAAGAATTTGATTTAAACCCTTCTTGTGACAGCAAACCACTCAAAAGCAGCATTTCACCGGGAAAACTTCACTGCACATAAGCTAACGACGCTCAAACTTCAGTTTCACAGGAAATTTACGAGTTTCCTCGGGCCACGGAGTTCTTCCAGGTTCCATAACTGTGCTTTAGTGGCCGCTTCTTACTGCATGAAATTTGTGACTACAAAAACAACAGCTGTCAGCCATAATAAAAAGCAACAGCAAGGTGTTGAAACAGTAGTGACATTTTGCCAAGCCACATGAAGAAGCAAGAATAGCCCTGAGGAAATTTATATCAGTGAAGGAGAGAAATTGTGTTGCTGATAATATCTTTCAATGCCCAAGGCTAGCTGGAAGGCAGAGGAAGAGAAAGGCTGATAAGGAATGAAAAAGTCGTGAGAACGTTGTGAAATATCAGGCAGGAACGGGTGAGAGGGGGCAGAGCAAAGGAGAGATAAACGGGCAAGATGAGCAAGGAATGAAGAGGCAGAACATGAGGGGAAGGTAAGGATCGGGGAGGGGGGGCTCGGGGA
>CAFUXE010000312.1:356344-389113 GCA_903364295.1 Serranus cabrilla
GTCATTTAAGTACAGCAGTTACCATGGTTACACAGTCCCTGAGTTTTCCAGCCTCATGTCCATCCTTCCCGCTCACTCCTCCCTTACACACACCTTCACACACGCCTCTCTCTTTCTCATGTAAACACACACACGTATTAAATGAACACGTCACTTACCTTGAGGTTGGGCGTCTGTGTCTGGTCCACAGTGAACCTCATGAGAATAGTAAACTGGAAGTCATTGGGGAAAGACTCTCTGCCAGAGGAGGAAAAAACACATTTATTTCCCAGCTCAGGCAGAAACACATCTCAAGAGTAAAAACAGGATCTTTGCCAGGTGTTTTGACAAGAGATAAACAATGATTTGTTTTATTATTGTTTCTCTTCATGAAACAGATAAGGCAGCACTGATCCTCAGAGGCCTATGTATTGCTTTTTAAACCCTAAATCCAAAAGAGTTTGTGACACTGGAAAACGTAGTAAAAAACAGAATGCAATGATTTTCACATCCTTCGCGACTGACATTCTATTGAATACAATACAAAGACAATGCTCCAACTGGAAAACATAATTTTTTTGTGTGAATAAACATTCTAAATTTGATCATATAAGTTTGGACGTAATCTTAGTGCAAAATACCTTTTTGGACCTTTCAAACACATCTCAGTCTGCTTGAGATGTGTTTGAAAAGCTTGCAAGTGGACCTTTGAGTAAGTTATTTGCTTAACAAACTATAACCAAGTTATGGAATAAACCTCCATGCTCAAATGTCAGTCTGTACTATGATGTGTGTGACACCCACCGTGTGACATCCAGGGCTCTCTGAACTTTGGCCTGTACGGAGCCGAGCAGGTCTGCTCCCATCTTCTTCAGCAGCTGTGTGAGCAGGACAAACAGCCAGTCCTGCAGATCTTCCTTATGCACCTGGATGAAATCTACCAGTGTCTCCAGGAACATACTAAACACCTGAACACACACATACACAGTTTGGATCACACAGTGACTCAGTCATTCAGCTTTTCACGTTTCATGCACACATGCATGCATACAAGTCGTCCTTCATTTACAGCGTGATTACAGGAAGGTAATACTGAAGGTTATCCATCATGTGAGAGTAGCATTAGTTAGTGGTTATTCACTCATCACCACAGCAGCCCATCCTCATTCCCAATCACCACTCAAACCGGAATCACCAAAATTTATATTAATATCAGAAGACAAGTACAGTGATACAGTTAACCACTCGACAAACACTATGAAACTGTGTGGTCACCACCTCGACATGCCAGTGGTTAATTATAGCCGGACAGTGCAGTTACCATAGACTGTATGAAAGAAGTGGATGTAGCCTCTGGGTCTGAAAAGTAATGCCAGTTCAAAAATGTCTTAAACCTGCATTGTTTCTAATGGCCAGCAGGGGGCGACTCCACTGGTTGCAAAACGAAGTCAGATTGTATGAAAGTCTATTAGAAAATGGCCCTGCTCCTCACTTTTATACCACAGTAAACATTTTCCTAACAAGTTTATGGTCTAAATCACTTGTTTCAAGTAATCTTCAATACGACATGATGTTCATTTTGTAAACTAATTTAGAGTAAAATAGAAGACATCACTGTAGGCCGTAGCTCCCTTGTGATTGACAAGTTGCTACCACTGCAACCTGCCAATCAGGTCAGAGGCATAATGTGTGTCCATGGCAGACCAAGCTAGTTAGCGAGCCCTGGCATCAGCTGATATGGTCATTTGAGGTCATTGAGGTCATTTCAACAACTTGAGGCCAGAAAGAAATGGGTGACACTACAGCGGCTAAGTCTTTCAGACAGTCTATGGAAGTAACAGGTTGTCTGTGAGGTAGGTTAGTGAGTGAGCTTTTCATCCAAGCACAATGTATAAATACAATAATACTGATTGGCCAAACTTACTCTCTACAGAGAGTTCCAGAGTGAGGTGGCATGGGGGAGAGAGAGACACATCTGTTAGCATCCTGACAAAGAAAACCTGAATGAACTCAGCGTTTGTGTGTATGCTCAAAATTTCCACTTTGAACCCAACATTAGCAAAATGGAAACAGAGTCACATAAGAGTACCAACATTTATAAACACGTGAAGTGATGTTTTGTGCACACTAGTAAAGAAAACTGAAAGAGATGTAGAAAAACAAAGGGAGAAGGAAGAAGTGGGAATGTTGTGAGAGAGATAGATGGAGGCAGGAGAGGGATCCACGGTGAGATGCAATACCTTGAAGGAGGCTGAGCTTATACCGGATTCTGCCGTGCCGTACACTCTGCCGGAGTCTCGCTGAAATTCATCAAATCGTCAAACGTCAAATGAGGGGGAAGGGGAGTGGCTCACACACCTTACTACTTGTGTGAGGCAACGGGCACTCATGAAAGGCCGAAAGAGAAGTGGCAGTGTTAGAGAGGGCGAAACGCAGCTGGTTAGTCAGAGAGAAGAGCTGGCAGCCCAAATAATTGTGCATATTTAAGTGAAGTGTGTGTGCGGTCAGTGTCGTCGCTTCAGCTTGCAGGGAGAAAAGAGAGGGAGTGGCAGTGAATGCAGTGAGCGCAGCCGGCGGATCGGCTGCTGAACGGTGACAGAGCAATCCCTCAGATCGGCAGAGAATGTGAGGTCACTCGCAAACTCAGGCGTGGCATGCCATTAGGAAACAGTCTGACACACACTCTGCATGCCTGTGATGTGTGAGTGTGAATATCCGTGTGAGTGAGCATCTGAGAATAAACTACGACCCGTTTATCCCGCCTTTACCTTTAAACTTATTCAGAGGACTGTATGTAACATCTGTGAGTGTTGAAATGTGTCTGTGTGCATCAATAAGTAGATCCTCGTGTTTGTTTTGGCAGAATCCGGTACAGTGGGGGATGGCGGGGATAAACAGAATTTTAAGAACCAAACGAAAATAAAAGTGAGTGAATAATGAATCGATTTGGCACGGTACTGAAAATGAGTGAGAGGTGTGTGTTGTGCGTTGTGCACTCATACCTTACTGTGAGGGTCTGCAAACATCCTGGTGAAGATCTCACAAAGCCTCTTCAACTCTACCCGACTGCAGGTACAAAAAAACACAGTTAGATGAAAATCACCAATGAATTTATCCTTTAAAAACACACCAGTCTGTGCTGTGGTTCACCTGAGGGTGCGCTGGTTCTTGAGCAGCGCCTGTAAGCCCAACAGCCCCTCCTTCCTCTCTGACCAGTTTGCACTGGCACAACGGTTCAGCACCTGGCGAGAACCACAAACACAGACACATACAACGGCATGAGACTTCTACAGCACAAAGGAACTAATGACATTAAGCCTGATATAAAAAATTCTTCTTCACTGCAAAGCTGAAATTCAGCTAACTAAACTTGTATGTTTGTGCTCAATCATGGCCTCAGAATTCTACACTAAAGACATAAACTTCTAATCATCAAAATAAATAAATAAATGACTTTTTGTCAATGGAGACTGGTGAAGAGAGCATACATTCAGTTCCCTTTGTGTAACTTACGCAGTGCTGCCTGTCAGCAAGGTAAATCAGTGAAATACTCTAAATACAATGTACACTGATACGGATTCTTTTAGGCATATTAACTTTTAGACATTTTAGATTCTGCCCGTGTCCTCAGAGGTACACTGCTTCACGTCTGTGTCAGTACTCCTGCCTGCTTCTCCAAACTATCTATCTATCTACTGATTACACTGACTATAACCCCACTTAAAACAATTCTCTACCTTCAAATGTGATGTTCCTCAAATAAAATTAATTATTATTTACTTAGAACTTTTATACAATATTCAATACATAGTGTAATATGTGATTGCTGTTAAGAAGTGTAGTAAAGCATCTTCTGCGTGGCACAGTAAGGAAAAAAACATGCAGTATAATGGTGCTTTTGTATGTAGTTTAGGAAAATGTCAGCTTCATGACTGTGTGGTTCACAGAGATTTCTGCTGTACTGTTGTTGATGCCAACCTCGGCTACGTCTTCAGTCTGTCTCATGTAGGTGGGGATGGCTCCTCCGTTCCTGGAGCTGTAGGATCTCTCTGAGCAGGCGCTGGATGCGTCACTGTTGGCGTCATCGTCAGAGTACATGCCGTAGTTTTCGTACCGCCGCCTTGCTGGCTTCTTCTGCGGGTGAAGGACAAAAAATCCAAACAGAGATGAAATTAAACTGAAAATGAAGTGAAGGGAGTAAAACCATTAACAGGCAGAACACATGCACTCACACACCTGCTTCAGAAAGCACAAACACAGCTAAACACACACACAACACACAGGTAAGAGGCAGGAGGAGATGCTGACCTTGGACCGCATGTCTCCCAACAGCTGACAGCATTAAAAGGAGGTAGAACCAGGGGTTAGTTAACACACACATACACACTCCAGGAGGTGTGAGCTGCACATGGTGACAGCTGACTGGAATGTGAACAGAGTTACTGTGTGTTTTTTACGTCTGTGTGCTGTACATGTTTTCATACCAGTGCATCTGCGAGGGCCTCTTCCACGTCTGAGCCGGTGTTGAGGACCCTCATGGCGCTGACTGAAGAAGAGAGACGACTGGACTGACTGATGCCAAAACCTGTTCCTGCAGAATCAGACGGATAGAGAGATGGACAGAAAGACAGAAAATGTTAGACTTGAGATCTTAAATGAACCCTAACCCCCCTCTCTCACTCGTCCTCTGATGAGCCACCATTCGCCTCATCATCCATTATCAACCCCCACACACACACACACGCACTAAATTTCCCATGAGCCAACCCTGTAAGTTGATGGGATGACTGGTTAGGTGACATTGCAGGCGCCGCTGGGGGAGAAAGTATGGTTGACAGAAAACACAGAAGAACATGTTGGTGTCCTTGCAGAAAAGGGACGGAGCTAAATAAAGAAAACAAAATGGTAAAACTGGCAGAATGGTTGTCAACTGGCAACTGAACGGGCGGAAACATGCGATTCCACTGGCAGGTTCGACATCCTGGAGCAGAATAAAAAAAATAAAAATAGAAACACGGAGGCTGATGGACAAGGAGGCTGACAAATAATAAAGGAGGAGATGCTTGGCACTAAAGAGAACAAAAAAGAAAAAAACGGGTGAGCGAACACAAATTGAGGCGACGTGGGTGGGTGAGGTACGGAGAAATAGATGTACTCAGCCTTCACCTGCAGCCCCAAAAACATCAGGTGTGTGAAGAGCTCCGGTGGAGCGAGAGTAGCTCCGCGTTGCTGCAACCAAGATTAAAAACACACATATAGAGTTTAACACTCCCACACACACACACAAGAGACAAACACACACACAACCCTAACACTGAACAAGGTGTGAGCGCAGAAAGAAAGGCTGAGAAACATGCACGTGATTGCTTTTTCTTCTTTTTATCACCTCAAAAGATTTTTTTAATGTTTAAAGCAGACACTGAATTAAAAAAAATATTTGGTTTAAGCTAACTTTATGTGTTTCTCTTCTCCTTTCATTGAGAGTTTACAACTCATCCCTCCTGGGTATCTTTCTACTACTGCTGCTACTCACCAAGAGGTGTGAAGGAGCGTACGGGGCTGGTGTCCCGGCTGCTCTCCCTGCTGGCCTCTCTGCTGCAGCCCTGACTCATACTGGGCCGAGGGATACGACTGCCCCGAGCTAACGCCACCCAGGTTACAACACCGCACCGCAGCAGAGGGAAAGATGAGAGGGAAACAGGGGAAGGAAGAGCAGCGGAGGGAAGAAAAGTGGTAGTAAGAACACAAAGGAGAAAAGACAAAAAAGGACAACAAAGAGACAAAGAAAGACAAACATGAGCAGTGACAGAGGATAGAGAGAGAGGGTACATGGATAAAGACATAAATAAGACAGAAGTGACAAACTGACAGAAACAAGAGTTACGAGCACAGGTCCACGGGCTCTCAGGGGGCATCTCAACAGATTTTAGTCTTTTTTTTTTTTCTTACTGATTTTCAAGCAGCAAGAAGTTTAATTATCATAAAAGCTGCATGAGACTTTTTTTGTATTGACTTCACACTTCTGTTTGTCTATAACATGTCCACAAATATTGAAAGCACCCATGAAAATCATCTTTAAACTACTTCATTTGCCTGACTAACAGGCATATATTCTATTTTGGTTCACTATTATTATACGGTAACACTTGTGGACACTTGGAAAATGTCATATAAATACATTCCCATTTATACCAATGTTTGTAAATGAATGATAAAAGATAAAGGATAAGATAAAATCTAACTATTCTTTTTCTTTTCTTTAATGATTTTTGTCATTCTGACTGTGTTTTACTCTACAAAAGTCTTGTTGAATTCTCTGTGCTTCTAGTCAGAACTTATATTTTGCAGTGGCCAGAGTGAGTACAATGTCACAGGAGCAAAAAACAAAACAAAAAAAACACCCTGAAACTGGTTGGATTGACTTCTTGTTTCAGCTCTGAGATGCACCCAAAAGACGCACATGACTGCTGGACTCACATTTAAATAAAACAGTCTGATAATCACATGCACTCGGGCGGTCACCCTGCGTCTCACACACAAACACACAGAGTAGAAGAGGAAGTGAATTGAAATGAATCAAGCAGAAATCGAGGGATGGGCGAGGGAATGATCTGCGTTCTTTTATCCAGCTGCATCGCAATCAACTTCACTGTTCATTGCTCTGTTCATCAGCTTCAGCATCTACCCAGCCAATCAGGGTTAATCACAGCCTACCCAGAGGTTACAAAGCCCTGATGAAGCTGCGCTGATCCTGCTAGAAGGTTCGTTCATCAGCCACTGAAGACAGGTTAGTAAAGAGAGGGAGGGGTTCACAATGCAAGGACGTCTGCTGATCACTGGCACCAATCACCAAAACAACACAGCCATGAAGTCAGAGACACATTAGAGAGGTGGTGGGCTCTATGAGGCCTGATGGAGGGATTGGTACGGCGGTAGAGGTCATGAGATTTGTAGTGATGGGTGGAGATAAAAGAATGAGGGATGATTTTAAGGTGATGATGATAGATAGAGTGAGGTGAAGAGATGGACAGTGGGATGATCTGTTTGAGGTCGGAGCCTTACCTCCTCTGGTCGCTCCGTTGTAGATGGAACTAATGCTGGAAGGAGCTAGAGGACAGAAGCACCAGGGGCAGGAGGAAACGAGGACAGGGAGCAGGAGGGAAACACAGTTGAGGTCAAAGGGCAAGTAGCCGATTCTGTGTGCTGCTCGTAAGTTACCACAAAGTTTCTAAACCAATCCATCATATAACATTTCAGCTGTTGTTATAGAACTCATTCAGGAAGACAAATATAACCCGAAACAGTAATTGTTCACTAACCAACTGACAGACGGGTGGGGGAGGAGTCTCTGGAGCAGCCCTGGCTGCGGGGGATGCGGCTGCGCCTGCTTTTGTCCCCGCTGGACCCAGCCAGCACCCTGTGGGCCCCTGTGCTCATGGTGCTCAGGGCCGTACTCGTCAGCACACGACCCGGGGAGCCGCTCCTACTGCCAGCTTCAGAGAGATGCAGAGAGAGAAGACAGGGGGAAAGTAAAGTCAGTCTTACTCAGCAGCAAGTGGAACTTAACTGTGAAGGATGCAGAAACTTAACCAACCTAATGAGAGGCTTATTTAAAAAATGGTGACTAGTTTGGTATACATACTAGTTTTCTATACATACATATGTAACACACACTACATACATGAAAATATACAAAACTTAAAGGCATATTTCACAGTGTTGGATGTCACGGGAAAGAGGATTCTTGGGGCGAGGACAGTTAAGAACCACGCCAAACGCCAAGTGCATTTTACACGTGTTGACACCATAAACTGTATAAAAGATGTTGGTTGCATGTTGGCATCATCTTGTTATTTGGAGCCAGATGTGACCATGATTGGACCAAAGGATGGATTGGACTTGCTTCCATAATTTGGGGTAAAGTTAAATAGATCTAAATGTACACAGAGCCAATGAGACACATTGCTACAAGTCTATTCTGTCTGGCAGATTGCTGTCATAGCGCCTTCTTCATCATGAGAGTCACACTCTAAATCATACCCTGCTTTATCATCTACTTTGCTCTAAATGGGACGATAATTTACAAAATGCTGTTTTGAAGAAGACTTGAAACGAGTGACTATGTTCACAATTAATCAAGTTAGAAATATGGGCCGTTATCTCATAAATGTCTTTTGTTACCAGTGGAGTCGCCCCCTGCTGGCTATTTGAAAGAATGCAGGTTTAAGGTATTTCCACTTTGGCTTCACTTTGAGATCCAGAGGCTAAGTCCACTTCTCTTACACAGTTTATGATTGACACCTATTTGTACAAAATAGTTCATAAAAATATATTACATCAATGTGAATACATTTAAAAATTCAATTTAAATAATTTAATAGTGACATTCTGAAAATATGATGATTAAAATGCCTTTTTGAGCAAAACTTTTAGTCAAAATTAAACACATAACTTTTGATAACACAAGTCTTGATTTCCCGTCCCCATGACATCCTGTCTCCAAAATGCAAAGCCCACAGAGTGTCTACTTCTACAATGAGTCACATGATTGTCAACCTGAAGACAAACAGAGGAGAAGCTGCTCTGCAGTGCTGAACATGAAGTGTGTGAACAGTTTTGGGGAGCAAGCTTCAGGGCTTGACACACCTTATATACGTAATTCAACATGACGCATCACTCTCACTTTCTCACTGACACACAAAACTAAAGCCACACACACACAAACTCATCATATGAAAAGTCTGTCTCTATGTACTAGTACCTAGTGACACAGAGCTATACAAACACACCTAAAGGGGAGGGGGAAATACGAATTAGATCTCTTTTTTTAATCTTGATCACGACTTTACTGATGTAAAAAAAAAAAAAAATTACTACCTAAAAAAGGCTTCTTGACTATTCTCAAGAAATTCTTGTTATATAATCAGGTCAAATCTTCCTTCCTTTCATCTCTCATCTCTTAATATTTACAGACAATTCAGTTAGTTAAGATAATGTGGACTCTATAAATGCCTGTAGCATGACAACAATATCATTTTTTATGTAAAAGGTGTTATCACACACACACAAAAAAACAGCTAAGAAATGCAAATAATTGTTTGTTTGGCATCTAAAACTATATATTTTGGTAAACTATTCCAGTAAGGAACCTTCTTCCTTTTTACAGTAAATAAAAAAATCTCAATGTTTAGGCTACATCCAGGCACACCTAAGAGTGCAGAAACACGAGGCTCCCAAAGCAGAGTGCTTAGCATGATCATAGAACAGCCATGTTATCAGTCTGTGACTACAAATCCCAGCATGCCAGAGTGGGAGGAGCTTTAAGTGACCTTTCTGGGTGCATGTGAAGGAAGGGGAGGTCAGGGCAACAGAGGAAAGGCAGTAAAGATAAAGAGAGCGGAAAAGAAGTAGCGTTGTAATCTTACCACCAACAGGGGTAGCAGACTGAGATCCTGAGCCATTAAGCCCATTGGTTGGGAGGAGGGGGGAAGCAGAGGCGAGGGGGAAGGAACAGCAGATTAAACCAGATGAATTATGGGTATTAGCGCAAAAAAAGCGTCATGAGAGGGAGTTAGAACACAGAGTACGATGGGAGCGCATCCTGGTGTTCCATATCAAGAATGAAGGCAAAGCTGAAGCACTTTGATTAAATACATCCATTTATTAATAAAGAGAAAACAAACACACACACTGAACCAGCTGCAGATGAGAGCCTGGGAGAAGCAGTGCATGTTGGGACAGCTGGCGTATGTATGTTCACAATGAGGAAAAGAAAATGCCTCAAAAGTAAATATGCTCAAAAATATCCACACACTCTGTCACAAACACACTGACGCAGAAATCTGTAAGCCTCTGCTAAGCTGCTGTTTCCTCTGTTTCTGATAATCTGTTGCTCGGAGATTTGGGATTTGAACTCTTGATCAGATATTTGGTCCCCAGTGTTTCCCCAACCATCACAAGGATGGGATGGCCCTCTATGCCTGACCAATAAGGAATTATTGAATTATTTACATTTTAAAATATTTCCCATGTTATTATTTAAGCAATATTAGAGTTGTGGCAAGATGGACTTCCAAGAACTGAAGAAACAAAAAAAGAAATTTCTTTGAAAGACACAAAAACAAGGCTTAAATTTTGTCTGAAAATGTCTTCATGTTCATTTTTCTAATTACCTGCTTCTCAAAGGGTGTACAGCTGATCGCTCGTGTTCGAATTTCGTTACTACCTACGCCTCTTCCTCTAGAAGGTGAAATTGCCCTGCACACATTTATTACTTCGGATAACAACAACAAATCAAGTCACTAGTTGCCATCTTGCTCGCAATACCCTTGTATGCAGTAATGATATGAGTCGTCGTTTGGACTGAATCTTTTGCTCAAATAGAGATCAGACATCTGGTTTCACTTGCTCCCCAAACACGTACATCAGTCCTCTCCATTTTTATGACTGTTGGCGTCATCGAAACAACCTCCACATGGCCTGCATTGATGACGTATTTTCCTGTTACGTCCTTATAAGGGATGCAGCAGGACGCATCAGCAAAATCACAAAATATATGTAGTCAAATGTGTCCTAGACCACCTTGGCAAGTGGTTTGAGTGATCCCTTCCCATCACAATGCTCCTTGGACCCTGTTTACATTTGGGGACTAAACGTCCGGATCTCATTAGTGCAATAGGCTGTGGTCCAATCCCTTTCTGTTTTTAAACTGGTTCTCAAATAGGCGCCAAAGCCATCACGCTATAAGAAGCACGTATTCTTAGAAAGCAGACACACACACATCTGCTTTATGTGTTAGTGCAATGGTAGCTCGCTCCATGGCTCGTGTTCCCTCGTGTGTCTTGGAATATTTTTAATAACCCGAATGACAGCCGGAGCCAGCGGAGATAAACGGTCCACCACAACATCCTCAGTGATGACACACAGCATGCATATAAAAACACACATTAAAACACACACACACTCACTCCTCCTTACACAAAAAACCTTAATCTGAATGAGAGCGATAGCAGGTGGGCCACCATTCCCACTGTGGTACGAAGACAGACACACACACTCTGACTCTGACACACAAACATAATACCTGGTGTGCAATCGGATTCGTCGGAACCTGAAGGCACAAAAACATTTACATAGAGCTTATCGTCACCGTGAAGGCAACAGGTAATAAAACTCCACATCAAGAGCTTGAGAAACTACAAGCACACACTCCAGGAGGCTCACACACGCGCACACACCATCTCTGTTGCTGTGTAAGTGGACTTGATACCCAGAACGTTTCACTCACAGCTGTGTTTAAGACATGCTGTGTGTGGGAGCGAGGGGGTACGTACGTTGTGACTGGGAGACCATCTTGGTGCGGCTGCGTCCCCGTGAGTCCACCTGGCTCGACATGCTGCTGGCGGTGGACAAGGGCTGCTTGGTACGTACACGGCCTGTATGTGTGCGGAGGGTAACATAGGTTAAAAACACACACTGCTGTATTTCTATGCTCCTACTCATCTAGTTAGCAGCTGAATAAAGCCCACCACTAGAAAGCACTACAGCTGAAAAAAAGCCACTAATGCTGGAAGCTGCTAAATGAACGCTGGATGCTAAACTAAACAGATTCTGCCAGCACACACAGATACATACACCAAGGATGCTTCAGTGGATTAGGAACCAGAGATGAGCATTTTAGCATACATCTTGCAACATTTGTGAGTCAGTGACTATATTTACACACACAAAATCTCCAAAAAAAGAGACAATATTCAATTAAGCTATACAGCCTAATGGCTAACAAAAATTCCAGTACATGTTTACTTTTTTAAAAGGATGGCTTTACGATGTTTGCTCATATCCAAAAACCTGCTTGTCTTAAATAATATAAAAGTAAAAGTAGGTGTGTTTCTCCTTCTGGCCACAAATGTGTGCTACTCCACATACGTCGTTACACTGACATATATATCTTTTTTTTATCTTTATTTTGGAATTCAGAATAATCATGGAGTATTAGTGTGCATGTAAACATAGTCACTGTGAGATACTACTGCAACCCACAGCTCATTGATATCATCATTTATCCCCTGCAGTGTATCTTAAGAAAGAGACTGCAATTTTTGTTTTGTTTTCTATTATAATATGTGTTTATAAGTACTAGGATCTTTTGGGGCAAATTTCAAGATCTAGAAACATTTTTATTTTTATTTAATATTTGTACTGTTTGATTTGAGGGTGTCACAGTATAAGGATTTCAATATTGTGATTTCTGGGGATTCCTCTGCAGACGACAACAAACATCAACTCAATTTTTCTCAGATTTCCCAACTACAGCATCCCTAAAACATGCCCACATACACATCCACCTAACCACACTCTTACCATTGTCTGACCTGGTCCCTACGGACAGACAAAGAAGGAGCAGGACGTAAATAATACATTTCATGTTTCATACTGCATTTATCTACTGTATTCATTTTGTCCCCATACTGTTTATTCTACACTCTGTATTTATTATGTATTTACACTCTAAATTACTTCTGGTAGGATCCTAAACTTCCTTTTGTCGTCTTAGTACCTGCACTCGACATGAACAACAAAGTCTAATCTGATATTTGTATAATAGCACATACAGTATCTTAATAAAGCCTCAATAACTGAATGATGCAGTAATGCAGGTGCTGATGGTTAGACCATTTCCATGTTAAAAACAAGATTAAACTGTAGTAAAGCAGAAGATGATCTTAGATGTGTAGTTATTTTGTTTCATGATGTGATGAATCGGATGGTGATACAAATAAGGGGTGACAGCAGGGGGCGCTGTGGCCACACTGCAACAAAAGGAGCTGATATGGACGGTGGACTGGTATGAGGCGAGGAAAGGGAAAAGAAGAGAAAGAAAAAAGAAAAGCATGAGTAGGTTGTCGCTGGTGAAGCAGAGTGAGATGATCTTACCATCCGTTTTATCAGAGGCATCATCTTTAGTGGCAAAGAGAGAGAAAGAGAGACGGTGGACGAAGTAAAAGGGAAGAAATGAAGGGAAACAAAAAACAAAGGTTTTTGATACAAATGATTATCAAAAGTAAGAGACACGAAAGGAAAAGGAGCCCAAGATAGGGGAAATGAAAGTCGAACAGAAAGTATCAGTACAGAGGAAACAGAAAATAATGAAAAAGAACATATAATGAAAGAAAGAAAAGAGTGAGGAGAGACAAGAGAGGAGAGGAGCACAGTCTGTATTAGTTACAGAACATCTGTTTAACAGAGAACCATGCAGATGCAGCGGCCGACAACGAAACAGAGAGAAACAAACACAGAAGACGATATTCATCTACGGAACATGCACTCAGAGAATATTCATACCAGAACATAAACAGGATACATTAAAGCAACTACAAGAAGTTTTAACAGGTTATGAAACGGTTTCAATTTAAAATTGATTCCTTTATGTGACCTATACTAGCAAACGAGACCATAAGTGAGAAGATTTGTTATTTGTATATAGTTATTCTTAATGTCAGAGGGTCTGATTCACCACAAAATCAGACCAAACTATTTCAGTGCCATAAATCCACGACCATATTAGTCGGACTATGTTTACATTTTCCCAGGCCAAGTTTCACAGTAAGTCTTACGTTAGCCAGTTACAATCAAGCAGAAGGAGATTTTTCTTGAGGGAATTTAATTTTGACATTATATTTTGAGATTATGGCTGATAAAGGTGCAGGATCAGCAAAGAGAAAAAGAAAATAAGTGACTGAAGAACAACTACAGACTAAAAGGGACGCAGTAGAGCACAGTGAAAACACGAGTCAACCTTTGTTTGGTCATTCAACAGATGGAGCGAAATGCAGGACTTAAAATGATCCAAAGCAGAGCCTGAATCAGCACTATTTCTTCTGGACAGGTATTTAATATGTCTACTTTATCCATGAAATACATCAGAGAGACGTGCTACAGTCCATGAAGTTAAACGTCACACCGGACATAACTGTAAAAAAATTAGTTTATAATACAAAATTTAATGTTTGCCTTGTTGCAGAGCTTTATTTTGCGGTTGGCTTATTAATATTAAGGCAAAATCACCAAAGAATGCTGATAAATTTAGCTTTCTCAGCAAAATATAATTACTATTACTGAGGCTTGGTTTCACCTTTGTCATATTGCAGTTATTAACCTTACATAACCACAAACAGATCACCAGCTGTGCTTAAAAAAGGAAACTACTAGGAAACATTTGTTACGTCTTTCTTTTACTCGCTTTCAAAACAAATGGATGCGCTCGGATTAAGGTCGTTACGACGCAAGGCAGTGGAAAAACGCTTCGACACGAAATTAAAGTTCCTTGTAGTTGCTTTAACAGGCAATGAGGAGGCAGCCGGAGAGGAGAGGAGAGTACAGGAGCGGAGAGGAGAAAGGCCAGTCCAAGCACTGAAGAGTGTGAGTGAGTACGTCCGTCCTTTTACACTGTTTTGTAGATGTGGCAAACTTCTATAGCGATGCTTTCTACTTGTTACATCACCCTGTCCAAAGCTTGAGAAGCATTACTTCTGAGCTGATTTAAGATGACTCCTCGATGGGGTTTCCTTCTCTGTCTGACATCCTGCTGATCACATGCTGACCGCTGTCTGCACTGTCTGGTTATCTAACTTGACTGACAGGGCCCTTACCCAGTGAGGAGTAGGAGCCAGGGGGCAGACGCCCTGCTCCCCTGGTCTGTCCGACGTGCCGGTGCTTAGCGAGTGCTGCTGCGTTTACATCCACGTCGCTACGGGATCGCTGCAGGGAGGTCGATGACACCCCACCCTTTGAACCCACAGGGACTGATTGGACAGGAGGAGGAGGAGGAGGAGTGTGTTGGAGAAGGGATGGGAGGTGATGAGGGGATATAAACATCACAAACACATGCAGGCACCACACTAACCAAATACTGATACAGAAATACACAAACAGCCAGACACATATACGCATATGTGTGCGTACATGTGTGTAGTAACATAAAAACAACGTAACAGGATGTGGCTGTACGGACACAGGCAGATGTCAATGAGAATGATGGGAAATGGCTCTGTAGCAGCTGACGTCTGTCACAGTGTGCGTGTGTTTTTAACAGGAGCGAGTGAGTGTCAGATTATGTGTGTGAGTGAGCTCACACGTGTATCTGCGGCTGTGTGTGTGAGTGAGTGTCTGTTTGACTCACCTCGCCCTGGAGCTGCTGACCATTTTGAAGTCAGAGGCCGACTGACAGAGGAGGGAGAAAAAGTAGGTCAGTCAACAGCAAAACAACACACACACAAATTACAATGTTTATGTAGTGATAAAAAATGTTTTCTTTCTCATTGATACAATAGTTACAGCTGAATATTTCTTCAATGAAGTAGACGGGAATTACATTGCTTCAATCCATCCACTTCAAATGTAAACAAATACACATAAAGCATAGAGGAGGGCAGGGAGAGAGCAAACTGGGTGATTCAGGGAATGGGTGCCAATTGAATGAACAATGATTTCTTTCAGTACTTTTGACAATATTTTGATTATTTATGGCGACCCCAAACAGAGGTCAGCTGATAAAGTTGTTGCATGTCCTGAAGCCAGTTTTCTTACATTCAACACAGAGTAAATTCTCCCCATCAATAATCTAGTTATCTAATTACCTCTGCAAAGGAAGTTATGATTTCCATTTAGGCTTGTTTGTCTGTTTATCAGCAGGATTACAGAAAAACTACTGGCCCGAATTCCAAGACATTTTGTGGAGGGGTGAAGGACGAACATATAAAATCTTCGAGCAGTTCCAAATCATGGGGTGGATACACAAACTGTTTTTTACTTTTGCTCACATTGTGAGATGGGCATTGGTTGCTTGGGATTCTTCTAGTTCCATTTATGTTTTCATTTACAGTTGACTCTTCTAAAACTTAATACGGAGACATAATAATGATTCTGGCTACTGCTACTTTAAACAGTGTACTGTAGGTCCCAAGTGGACATTACTTACTGGCAGTAAGTAAATGATCTAAAACAGTGTAGCAGGAAAACACATCTTTCTTCTTTGCTCTAATTTTACCTTGCTTTGGTAATTAGTTTGTAAGTGAAATACAACACAGAGTGGGCAAAACAATGGCAAATCTAAAATGCTGGGCTTAATAACCTTCTCGGAAACCCTGTCATTTAAGCAGCTCTTTAACAATATTTTTTCTTTCTGAAAACTTTTATTTTATGACAAATAGAAATGTAAACTGAGGAGATTTGATCCATGTGCAACAGGGGCGTGTAGGTCCACAAATCATTTCTCTGCCAAACAAATTCTTAAATATGATATAAATCTTCTTTTCAAGGCTCATAGTTAACCTAGAGGTCTAAAGCGAACGATGGAGGAGCAAAGCTGAGCGTTGATTACTTGAGGCTCTCTTGAGAGGAGGATGAGGATCGGTCACTCTGGGGAAGTGAGGCCACGCTGCCAGAGCTCTTCAGGCAGGACTGAAGGGTCCTCTGGTACGATGACTCCAAAGAGTTGTAGAGAGCGTCGGCCTCCCCTGGAAAGTGGTTCCTCAGACCCCAGTACGCCCTGAGAGGGGAAGAAGGAAGCAGAGATGGAGGTGGACAGAAAAAAAGGAGAGATCAAGAGAGACAAATTAGAAAAGAAAAAAAGATGATGAGGAGGCAAAAGAGAGGAATCGAGGGATTTAGACAGGAGGTGGTGGGATATTTAACACGACTTGTCTTTCATATAATTAAATTTTCAGAAATGCCTGTATGTGCGTGTGTGTGTGTGTGTGTGTGTGAGTCTTACTTGCGGGCCTCTACTCTGGCCTCTGAATCGGCATCTCGAATTCCCTTCTTGATGCTCTCAACCAAAACAGCCGTGTGCCTGCGAGGGAGAGATACGGAGGTACAAAAGGTGCATCAAGTGTGAACAAGTAGAAAAGCAGGTCTGAAACATGCTTTCTTTATTTGTAAACCACACAAATGTGAATCCTGCACAGTCATGTTGTTGCATTTCTGAGACAGCTGTGCAGAGCACATCTCTGTTCTGAACCATGTTCAGTCCTCACCTCTCCAGAGAGTGGGTTTGCCATTCCTGCAGCAGAAGGTCCAGGAAATCATAACAGCGCCTGCAGATGACATGTTTTTATCATTCTCATTATCACAAAACACATTACCTAACAGCATCTTATAGCCGAGACCTGCTCATTACCATACTGGGCCTTTTATTACTGCAGTGCTAACATCGGTGCCTTTGTTAATCTCACCTTCTAACAGACACAGACTTGGATGTGCAGTTACTGGTTATCAGGGGGATGAGCCTCGGGACGTGGGTGTGCTGCAGAGAGGAGAGGAAGCAGAGCGTGAAAGATGCAAACAGGAAAATAATCCAATAATCACACTACAGCAGAAACACAGACCAGAAAGAACGTTAACAAGACTGCTGAAAGAATGTCCAAGCGTGTTTTGCAAAACTCACCCTTATGATGATGCGGATAGCTGCCACACCAGAAGAGGCCATGACTTTGGCACAGTTGGGGATGAGGTTGAACAGGACGGGAACAATGGCTTCTGCCCCATGGTCAAATTTATTTCCAAGCACTGATGAAAGGTGGCTACAACAACAAAAAAGTATATGTTAAAAAATGTTATAAAAACAGCACACAATCAAAACAGTGATACAGATTTAAAGATGGGTTAGGCAGTTATTTGGAAAAAATATAGTTCCCCCTGTCTGTCTATGGCCCCTCCCACCAGACAAACACTCAATGTAAGCACTTCATCCAGTAACCTGTATGAGTACCAGTAATTAATCTGTAAGTGGCATCGTGCACAGCTCAAAATCACTTAATTTGTGTATCGGGGGCACAGAAGTGGAATGATTTAGGACCATGCCCAGGATTTTACAGGTTCTTATTACTTTATGTCCTCTTACTGCACAACATGCTAACGGCAGTATTTATCTCTAACACTCACGCCACAGTGATGCAGGCCTCTCGGACGACTTGTGAGCGCAGGTCTTTAGCTGAAAGCTTGAAGGCTCCATCCAGTAGCCGTAGGTGCTGGTAGAAACAGTCGTAAGTGGTTGCGCCTGCCACAATCAGTGAGCGGATCTTCTTCATCTGTTAAAAAACAAAAATGTTTCAGACACCACTAAAGATCATATGAGGTAGTGTCAAAAAAAATAAAGCTAACTACATTAACATAACTGAAAAAAAGAGGAAACGTGTTAAAGGTAAAAATACTGACAGCACTGGCTCTCTGGTCCCAGTCGTGTTTGTCATCGGAGCAGATCTCACGGATCTTATTCAGGTTGTCTTCAAGATCCCTCGATGAGTAAATCTGCACGGAGACACAGTGAATGAAAACAGGAAGGCAGCAGGGCGAATATGTGAAGGACAGATAAAAGTCTCAGATAGTCTGGCCTTGATAGCCTGTCTGGTTTGGTTATTAAATGTGTCAGCATTTATGCTCCTGTGTGTAGTGTACCTGGACAGATGGGACATCTGTGAAGGCTCTAATAAAGTCGTCTTCATCAACTCCCCCGGTACTTTCCTTGGACACTAGAACATCAGAGCACAGTCAGTTAATATGCTGTATGTGCCTGCATTTATACACTAGCATGTCAGGATCCTTCAGGATTTAAAGATTTCTTTGCTGGCTGGTTTTGCCAGTCTGGTTTAACTCTCCAAAACACGAGCACACTTCCAATTACACCCACACACCCACACACTTAAGTCAGTGGGAGCAGCCTGTGTTTCTAATGGACTTCCTGGCAGTAATGGGCACGTCAATCATATTTCTCTGGGGGCTAGATGCTCCGTGAACCACGCCTCCTACAATCAGTACTCGGGAAGCAGATAGTAGAGGGAAAGACGAGACAAAGAAAGGAAAAAATAGAACGCGAGCAAGGAGGAGCTGGAAGCAATCCTCAACGACGAGAATATTACATTATTGTAATAAGTGACACAGGTTAGAGAGGAGATGTTCACAGGACAAGAAAAGGCTGAAAGGTGTGGCACAAAAAGAGAGAATAACAGGAGAATTATATTCTTTCCTTCTTTCCCCCTGGGTTTGTTTTAATATCAGGCTGTTCAACAAAGTCATGTTATGTCAAAACTCTACGTGTACATGGCCCTTAGAGAGCAGAGGATCGATGTAGCCTGCTGGCTATCTGTAAATACCTCTGTTATTTTAGGCAGAAACATGGCAGCAGTCTAGGCATGAAACAAGCCATTGAACCAACTACACTCTATTACCATATTTAATGATTTTTATTGCCGACTTTATAGAATGGAAATGTTCATGGCATGTTTTCAGGGTGAGCAGTTGCAGCTGCAATAATAATCATAATTACTCCGATAGGTTGATGCTCACACAATCGTGAAAAATAACAAGCACGTATTTAGGCTGAATATAATGTAGGCAACCAATAATCTGCTGTACTTTGCTTTTTGTATAAACAGATTTGGGAGATCATAATGATGTGATCAATAACCAGCAGCATACTGTTGCAATTAAAGAGTGCCAACATGATACCTGGGTGTTTCAAGCGAGATGGGTTGTTGCAACAAGACTATAACAATGCTACTGTTATGTTCATCTGTAACTGACCTTGGTCTGCTGCAAATGTTTTTATTTTTAATATGAAGGTTTTAAAAAAAAAAAAATGAAAAAGAAAAGACTGCCGTCATAAAGCATGCACCTCGTCCTTGAGAGCATCATGCCCCTCTTTTCAGACATGGCTTTCAACTTTTTTTCCAGCTGAAGACTTTTTATTGTGTCAGTTATTGGCAGAAGTGAATCTGTCTTCTGTCCGAGTATTGCTGTCGCGTGTTGCCAGAGTGTGTTGGTGTACTGTCATCTAAATGCAAATACAGATGAACGGACCTCCCATCGCCGCCATCATGGAAACTAGCCTTGTTTACCAGAATAAAAAATGAAATGAGAAACAAAATGACAGAAAATATTTACAGCTGCTACCCCTTACTGAAGGGTCATCAACATCTGTGGCAAAAGTCAATTCAGGTATTTTCCTTTTTATCACATTAAACTTAACAAAATCAAGGCTTAGAGCTGTGGCTCTGTATGTGAAAATACCCAGCATGCCCTTGACTTCAGCCTCTAACAGCCGCTGCTCGATCAATGGGATTGTAATGATCCAAGTGACGAGAGATCACAGTCTTGTGTTTCCAACCAACAGAGCATCGTACCAGGACTCAGACAGACTGCTCGCTTGTTAAACACTCAAACGTATGAGTGTATGTGTGCGTGTATATGTGACATTGCTGACACAGATACATCAGTGGGGAGCAGGAAATTGACTGTGCGGTCGTGGGAACATAGCTTTCTTTCAATGGAGAGACAGGAAAAATCAATACATGCAAAGACGAAGCAAACACAACGGTCCGGCCATCTCCAGCAGCAGAACACTCAACAGAGAACCGAGGCTCTCTCTCTCTGTCTCTCCACAGGAAGGATGATATAAACTGTCTCTGCTGGCCTGAGTCGGCCACAAATGAGAGGCTGATAACAACATCAGAGTGCATCAGATTTCTGAGGAGACTCGGAGGGAGTGGGTCACTGTGGACTGCAACGGTTTCTTATTCTAGCACATGCATGTTGCAAAAATATATTGACATGTGAATTAATTGCATGAAAAAAAGGAAGAAAAACTGTGTAAAAAGGCTTTAAGGTTGGACACAAACTGATAGTGGCACCAAGCTAGTGGTAGCTTGTTCAGGCTGTATTAATAAAAACAATATTACAACAATAACAAATATTTATTCCTCTTATAGTGGTGTAGCTGCATATTTTGACTTATGTAATTCCAACCTGGCAGTTTCATTTCCTCACAAAAAGGGGCTACTGGTAAATTAATAATGACGCTTTACAGCCTTGGACTCTTTGTCAAGCGGCAGGATTTCTTGTGTTTTTACATACAAAAAGCTCGAATATAATCATATAAATGTGTGATGCATGCTAGAAAACTAGTTTGGTGACTTCCACATTGATAAAAGAAAGGCCTGAAGTCTACAAGTCATGAATGAATTATATCAACCCCACTATCTCACTGTCTCTCTTCCAACTGGAGGAAACAGATGGACTCTGTTGCGCGTCTGCATTCATTGTGTGTGTAAATGTACAGTAAGTTTAAATACCAAGCTTGCCACCGGTAGCACTGGGCCTGCGTGCAGCGGAGGTCTCTGCAGGCTTCTTGGGAACTTTTGGGACCTTGAAGGCAGCCTGGGCTGAGGAAGAACGACTCCCATCCACGCTGTCGTCATCTTCAAAACTGCGGTCTGAAAAAAAGACAGGAAAGAGATAAAAGTGTTACCATCCACCCCGTCGGCAAGAAGGAGTGTGGTGCAAACTTTCAAAGACCAGAGTAAAAAGCGAAAGCATTACTACTGGTTTTACACAATGTTGCAAATCATTATCATCAAACACAGGTCATAACTAGTCTAAACACAGAGGAATTATTATTTAAATAACCTGCATGCCATTATAAACCACCAGCAAATACAGAAATACAACTGAATTCTTTTTGACAAAAAAATCAACCTCTACTCTCACAGTTACTATGTTAGCAGTAGTTCTAAAATGTTAAATAAAAACATGTGAATTATTCAAAACCTGCACATGCACTTCTTTAACACTGAACAGTAAAAGTAAAGATGAGAAGTAAAGAATGGAGGAGGCTGTTTTCTACAGAGAGCTTGGTCAGGAATCACTAAATCAATACTAATTACAAACGCACTGCTTAGATGAAAAAGGCAAACCCACACACATATATACAATCACTTCTGAGAGCCAAAAAAAAAAGGGCCAACAATCAAGATGTCCACCCATGCAACCAGTGACTGGCAGAACTCTCTGCAGCCCAAACCTCTTAATCTGCATGCTAGTAGAAATTAAGCTAGCTAGAAGGCTAGCCCTGAAACTTGAGACACACTTGCAGCAATAGTGCAGCATATTGACCGTGCATCTACCAGTAAAACACATGAGGAAGACAATATGGGAGGACACACACATATACACACACAGACAAGTCAACTGTGGAGATGAAACTGTTGGCATAGGAATGCAGTTGCGCTCTGGTCGCTCTGACAACCAGCCGGTTATGAAATGCGCCAAAGCCACCACCCTGCACCTTGAATCATACATCAACTTACCTACACACAGTCGACATGCAAATCAATTGACAGGCAGGCGTATGTGTGTACATGCAAGCCTCATGTTGACAGTGATTGCAGAGTCTATTGTGTCAAGCTCTGTAAATGTTACAGAGACATGTAAACAGACATTTACATCCATTGCCACATTTTTCACACACACATCATCGACACACCAACACACCCAGGTCCACTCACAGTCACAGATCCGCTGGCAGATAAGTCGCCTCATGCTTGTAGGAGGGCGTGGTATTGGGGTCCCCCCTCTTCTCTGAGCCGTACCCCAAGACACATACACACAGCTCACACAAACTTCATAGTGAGGCTAAAGCTGCACACACACACACAAGCCTCACACCGCTGTCCGAAAACCCCTCCACCCATACAAGTGCCGGCATTTTCTTTCACTCTCTCTATCTACCTTCTCTCCCTCCCTCTCTCTCTCTCCCAGCATCTCTCCTCCTTCCCTCAGCAGCCTCACAGCCAATCGGACGAGAGGTGACATCATAGTGTAGCAGCCAGTGCGGAGGCAGGACTATGATTGTGTGTGCGTGTGATGGGAGAGAAAGGGAGAGAGAGACACACACAGACACCCCAGGAATATTAACAGGGCTTCTCGGTGTCCCTGCCAGACCAGCTAACCTAAACTCATTACCATTGACAACACACTCTCCAGCCTCTTACACCCTCTCTACTGGTCTCTCTCTCTCAAACACACACAATTATCAACAGCCTCTTAACACACTTATTATGTTGCTACATTTACCTGTGAGACCAGAAATATATTTATTCATTCACTCTCTGCCTCTTCAGATACACAAAGGAACAAAGGATGATGGAGCAATGATCACAGGAGGTCGTGTGGGGAGGGTGAAGGGGGAGACCACACCCCTCCAGCTGAGGCCTTGACCCTTCTGCGCTCACACAGACCTCACACATACAAATACAGTGCAGACTGCGAGCATGTGGACATGTTTGTATTTGTTTTGATTCTGTAATCCAGGACATTGAACTGATGTAATGACTATGAGGTTCCAACTTTCAGCTTGCATCCACATCACATGAGCAGTAGATAAATTGGAGCCATTTAAATACAAATATACTGTACTCATATAAATCCTTTACATTAAAGTCTACAACCTATAAACATCAGCAGACATATGACATCTTGTCTGCTGAACCTCTGTCAGGCCTGTACTGCAGCCATCTTCACTTCTGGCTTGTTCTGGGGAGTTTTTGCATGTAGTCTGGTCCAAAGCAAGTAAAGATCATGCTGCCTAGAGTGAAGAAAAGTAACTGACAAATCCTGCAGCACAGTCCTGTGCAAAAGTAAGGTGCTATGGATAAAAAGGGTCACAGTATATTCTTGGTCATTCCAAGAGACTGGGTCATGAAAGCTCTTCCATGCGTACAAGAAAGCAGGTTCAACTATTACGATAGCAAGGTTTAAGTAAAATCATATCCAATGAGATTCGATATATAACTAACGATATATAGTTAACAAATTGATTGTTGCCTGTTCAGACTGATTAAGGAACAATAGCTGCAGTTAACACAAGTGATGTTAAGTGTGTGATAACAGACATGAGCATTTAAAACAACTTTCAACAAGTAGCATGCTTTTGATATTACTGAATGCTTGTATTGTTTTGATAATTGTACTTAGGCTATAACACTAGGTACATATGAAAGGCTACATTATGCAAACAGTAAGTGAGGGAAAAAGGAGAGCTTGTAAACCGTGCCTAAGCGTATTTCTTTGAATATATGTGAATATGTTTTCAATTACATAACAACAAAACAAAATTGGGATTTATCAATATCTTTTGAAATTGCCAGTTTACTTAATCAGGATAGTACAAGGTATGGGTCCGTGTCTGGGTCAAAGTTTAAGAGTCAAGAGGACTACAAGATTTTCCTTAATAATATAAATAATATAAAAACCATCATGAGACAGGTTCTTAGATATGCTATTATTCCATTGTACGCCCTTATTACTGCACCCCTGCATTTACAGGTACGCACACATACACACACCTCTACAATATCTAAGTACAACAAGAACCACAATGGAAAGAGGTCCTGTGACTTTCTTGTGTTATCCTTGATTTTCTTTTGATTGGGCATTTACATTAATGTTGCAACCATGTTCACCAAATGTCTTTTTTTAAACACACTGGCAAATAAACAAAACAACAGAATACACAACAAGACTGCACAAGGAAAATACAGCGATGTTTACAGTTAAATTTGACCAACAGGACTGAATGAATTCACAGATACCCATTTAGTGAATTTAATTGCTTTCTAACAAAACCCGCGGGTCTATCAGCAATATGTCAGTCGTGCATCGAGGGTCTTAGCATTGATTAGCATCACTGTTAGCAAGATTTGCATCTCCAGCTTTTGTCTAGTCAGACCCCATGGGAGTAAATGTCTCTGGGTGAAGGGCAGAGCAAAGACACCAGAGGGAAAGAGAGAGAGGGAGGGAAAGGAAGGGGGAGAGACAGAGAGACGAAGAGAGAGAGAGAGCAGACTGCACACATGCTGTTGCCATGACGACCTGTGCAGATCAGCTTCGCAATTGAATAGAGCAGCAAACAGAGGAAAAAAAGACGTCCAGTCAGCTCACTTGCACACATGCACATATCCAATTTAGTTTCATCAACAGTTGGATTTACTGTGTGTCCAATGACTTCATGTTAGTTTATTAAATTAGGATGGATTCTGGTTTGATGAAATACACAGCATTCACCAGATAATATGACAAACAACAAGTCCATATACACACATACAGACACAGACAGTGACACACACACACACACGGTGAGAGATAACAGCTCCACCGTGAACCAGGCAGGCAGCGTTGCCATGGAAACTCCAGGCCGAGATTCGCTCCTCTCTCCATTTCAGAAGACGAGTCAAAAAGAGGAGCGAAACCGTGAGAGACGACTGGCTTAAATATATAAATCTGATAGGTGTCCAGAAATAAAAACGACCCGTGTTCAATTTAAACACATTTTAAAAGACATCTGCACCCACGTCAAAGTCTGTCAGACACTAATCTGTGTGGGAATAATCCCAGAGTTATTGCCAGCCAAAAAAAAATATAATCTACATGCAGGCAGACATGGGGGAAGTGAAATGCATGTAGTTCATGTCACTATCTAAAGAGAAAAGTTTAGAGGAAGAGTAATTGAAACATACAGATCTGATCACAGTCTGGTGAAAGCCATGTAGTGTTTAAACCACAAACCTGTGAATACAAACACAAACAAATATTCAGTTTTGACCACACGGTGGCAGCACCAGCTCTGCTCAAACCAAATTATTTCTATGGTTCAAACATGCCACAAAAACCTCAAAATACAGAGGGACAAGGCATCCCAGGGAATTACACATAATAGTCACCACAAATCTTTTCCAACTCAGCAGTAACAACTCAATCATAAGGTTAAGTTTGTATTGAAGGGTAAATGTTAATGACCCTCTGGAGATATACTGGGCTATAAATATTTCTAGCCTATTTAAGTACTCAACATAGAATTTCAAAAACCAATAAACTATACTCAAAATCAAGGTAAAACCAACAAAGAATAACCATTTCATATAAAAACAGCAGTCCTGCACGGCCAAACATGAACACAGCGCACATATAAATCTATACTTTTGCTTGCTTAATAATATTAACAATAGCAAATAATAAATCAGAAGCAGATTATCCTCGACTGGAATAAAAATGTAGACAGTCTTTAACAGCTAGAAGCCTTTCAGTAAAGCAACACTACTTGTGTTGATATATTAGACTGATCATAGGAGTTCATACGGCGGTGTGGGAAACTATTTGACCCCTTAAGCCAAAAGCCCACACAGTGCTTCTTACAGTCCAAACCAGTGCTTCCTATTAATTACCCAGACTGTGAAGGCCTGCACAGTCTAATTTCTTCTGCCACAGTTACATAATGGACTGAAAACTTCTCAATGAGCGGGGTCTGCCCTGTCTGCCCAGGGGATTTAACTTGGTGGGTCAGGGAAGGTCGCTCGGTGTAGGAAGAACCCCTCTTGGGACCTCTCCCCGACACTGGCTGGTCTCTAGGTCGGCTGGTAAAGGCAGGGGGTGAGGGGGGCTCATGGCTCTGGCCGTGACAGCACCCCACACCACTTCCCGGGGCCTTGTACTTAGTGCTCGCTGCCCCCTCTCTCCCTACCAGGAGGGAAAAGTCTCCTGCTCTCAGTGCGACTGGCAACCGGGGCAGACTTTCCCCAGAGCTGCAGGGACATGACCCGTCTGGAAACGCAGACCCCGTCCCATTTAGCTTTTTGTATGAGATTCTTTTGTGCCTGTCATATTGATACAACCAATGTGTTTTCTTAAGAGCATACATGTCTTAATAGATGTGGCATCCTACTTTTGCTCACAAAAGGCACCAGATTGATGCATTAAACTTTAACATGTACTGATAAACCTTATTATTCAATGCAAACCTCAGCTGAACTGACTTGATATTTCTTCTCTTTCTGTTACTGTTTTTTAAAGCATTGAGACATCTAATCAGCAGGAGCTCTGCAGCAGACCAGCCACCCTCTTACGAATTACAACTGAAAATGTAAACATGCGTCTGAGAGTAAAACCAGATATTCTTCTGAGGAATTAGACTTACTACACAGAGAGCCTGTGTTTGTGCTGATCTGCTGTTAATCTGCAGGGAAACAAGCAATGTCACATATTCCCCACTCAGACCATGTGACAGGGTGCAGAGTCCCATGCAAAAAGATGACACACAGAGAGATGACTGCAAAAGTGAAACATGAGTAGCACTGCAGAAACTGGGACAAAAGCTGTTAAAAAGCTCATGACTGCAACAGCTCCAAAGTCAACGAGTAGAAGTATGTGTGTCAACACAAGAGTAGACGATGAAACCCACAGCTATTCATGCAGAAATCTACAATGTTCAACTAAAGTTTACTGGCATCTAGAACGAAAAAGTGCATAATTATAAGCAGGCAATTTCCAATCAAAACAACAATCTACTCACAATGAGATGGTTAACGACACAATATAGTATAGAAGTAAATACAAGCTTACACAACAGAACCTCGCTCAGTGATGTGTAGTAATAGGTTATTTATCAGTATAAAAGGGGATTTAAACAATGTTATCTTGTTGGAGAAATGTCTTTCATACTCCCATTTTATGCACTGAAATTTTTCTGATCAATGCTGATCGTGTAGTTTATTTGTAGGCATTGATTTGATGATCAGATGTTTCACTTTCAGCCACCCAGTTGTTTCTGGGACAGAGAAATAACAGAAAAGTGGGAGGAAAGACAAATGTGGGAGACACACTTGAGGTTTAGGCCCAAATCCTCCAAAGAGAAGACTGACTGCTCCATTTCCAGCGGAGCTCAGAGAAAATGAGCTTCTTAAATGAAAAGACACGCACACACATGCACGCACGCAAGGATGTGCGCACACACACAGGTATAATTTGAGTACCAATTCCAAGTCGGGATAAACCATAATATTCAGAGGAAAGCTTTGCCATGGCAACCAGCCTAGCCTGGAAACGGGGTCATGGTTTCCTTTGCAGAGATGGAGATGCACTGAAGCAGAATGAGCATGTCTGCGAGAGAGAGTGTGTGTTTGTGTGTGTCAGTCAGTCCCTGTCAACACTGAGGTACTATGCAAGCAATGAAAGCTGCTACTGATGGTCCGTCTGCAAGGCACCAAATATCTCTGGGCTTGTATGTGTGTAGGTGTGTGCGTGTGTTTTACAGGACCAAATGACATTAAGTAAGGCGCCAGTGGCACTGATACGTATGTAGCTTGTGTTTCTTTCACATAAACACATGCTACATACGTCACAGTAGAGGATGTACACAAATCATAAATTATGTCAATTTCACTCAGGTAACTGATCAATATTGATTATTTCTATTTAGCTTTAGTTTAATTATGTTCAATCTGTCAATCTGCCGGGGAATTACAAGTGTTCAGTTAAAACCTGGCATTACTGTGTTGAAACTGGACGGTATGTCAGCCGAAAGAAGAAAAAAATGTTTTTCTATTGCCCTCCTTTTATTGGAACCAAATATATTGTTTGCTATTTGCTAAATTTTATTTATTTTATTTTCTCAGTATAAACATTCTGCTTGTTATCCTGTTCGATGCATGCATATTTTATTATTGATTTAGCATTTTCAGTATATACAACATTACGATGAATACTGTTTATTTAGTACGCGTTATCTGCTGATTTCTTTTTATATTTTTGATATTCAACATATGGCCGCTTCTTGTAAATCTATTTGGAATAGGCTACATGTTCTGCATGACACAGAAATGTAAGTAGTAAATAACTATTACAACAAGACAGTGTGTGCAAAAGGTATATCATTTTGTATGTATGTAACTGTTATGCCATGCTACATGACATTACGCTGCATGATGGGAGTTATTTTCAAAACAGCAAGAAAGTAGAGTCAAAATACTCTCAGCCGTGTTAATTATGTTTCATCTAAATGTATCATCCATCCAAAAAAATGCCCTTTTTCTGTTGTCACACTCAGTGAGATATCTCGGACTAATGTGGGAGGAAACCTACTCTTCAAGACTGGTGACAAGACTCTGTGTGAGCTATAATAACCTTATATAAATAATTGTCCTTAATAATAGCCCACATTGTCATCGTCATCTGACCACTGACTTGTTTCTCAAAAATCCTGAACAGTGAAAGTTAAAAATAGGAAAGCTGCTAAAAGAGAACAACAGACTTGACGTAACGTTGCTGCAACAGAAAGAATTGAAGTAGGAGAGAAAAGGGAAGAGAAAGAGAGGCTATTTCACAGCAGAGTCAAAGTTATTCTTTTTTCAGTCACTTGAAATATGCAGCTCAAACTAAATAAATGGTGGAAAATGTTTTCTTTCATTTCAAAATCAAACCAAATGGAGAAAACGTACATGAATCCTGGCAGAATATTCAGTCCAAGCTTTCAGTTTGCTTGGGTAGCTCAGGTGCGTAGTGTTCCCATGATGTCCTGGGGTCATTTCAGGCCTCAAGACTGCAAGTCATAACTGCAACAATATGTCCCAGCTCTCTTTCATGTTATTTAAAAAAATTATCCAGGCAAAACAATGAATTGCTAGGACACAAACACGCTCTTGCACATGTTTTGTTTATCCAGACACAAAAAGGTACACCATGACGGAGACATTTTAGGACACCCCCGTTTTCCCTCGCACACACATACATACACATGCGGATGTAACCTACATCTGAGCCAGTGCACGCGGGGTGAAAGTGCCTCGAGTTTAAGCTGATTTCAATCTAAAACCATATGCTGACAAGCCTTTGTCTGAGTGCCAGCATCCACAGCCAGATGAGATTAAACACACATACACACACTTACCATCGCCATCATCCCCAACTGCCATGGTTACAGTGTGTTATGGATAAAAACTTCCTTGTCTGTGTCTGTATTCGCTCCTCTCTCTCTGTTGTCCCGTTTGTTTTCTCCTCTATCTCCTTTCCTCTCTCGTTTGTTCAATCTCTCTCTGTCTCTGTCATGATGAATCAGGGAGAGGCAGTGATAGGCACAGCGCTGTGACTCGCCTACTGCGAGATCTCTGTCAGCTTCCTCCCTCAATCCTTTGCCCTCCCTTCCTCCCTCCCTCCCTCCTATCTCCTGTTCTCTCTGCAACAGCTGCCCCAAACCCTTAGAGCAAACGCCAAAAGCTGGCCTAAATGAGATGTGGGGCAAGGGCAAGTAGGAACAAATTTGTTTGTGTGCAAGTGTGTGTACTCGTCTTTGTATTCAAAGGTTGGATTCTTGATAAGTTATTGGAGTGTTTATAGAGAAAAACACCAGCTCATGCTCACCTTACTCTTCCTTATGTTGGCAGATTTTCTCTTCAAAAAATAGAGCTGACTATGAGCCTCAGGCCGATCACTGTTACTTGTTGAGTGTCTAACATGAGTTCAGAAGGTAGGAACAAGTAGCGGAAACTAACAGACTCCAACATTATTTGCTTATTCAACAGAAATATTCAAATGTGCATTCTCTGTGAAAGAGTCTATTCAGTTTAGTACACAAAAACTTTGTGTCATTTTTTTGTTAAATAAAACCCATTCTGTTAAATTTCACATATCAACACCCAAGTTCACAATGAATAATATAAAATGCTCAATTTAGTTGGTGTTGTCACAAGTTTATTAACAGGGAGAAAAATGTCCTCACTGTGGAATACCTAAATAGTCGCAGATTACTTTTCTAATCAACCAATCATTTCAGCTCTAAAATGCATTTTCTTTGTACTTCAGAAAACATGATGGTAAATGATACAGACTGAATGATAAATCAAGAAAATGATCCACAGATTGATCAATGAAAAACCAAGGCATGGATGAGAATGCACCAACAATTTTCATTTGTTTGTGATTCAACCATCCGTGACAAGACGAGCTGCAGTAGCTGAGAACTACAAAAGAAAGAAGCTTAAGTACACTTGAGGTAGCAGCGAAGGCCAAACAACCAGGCACGCAGCCAAAGTTCACCCTACTGAGCATCTGTTGCCACTTTCTCCTCACGTCTAGGGGAGTTTAGATATGTGGTGAGAATGCAAACAGTTTTTAAAGGAGCTTCCTAAGGAAGCAATAGTTGACACATAACCAGTGGGTCAGCGGCCCCATTAGTATCTGGTTGTTAGGTGGTTTGTGAACTGCTTTCTAGGCCTTTTCAGGCAAGCAGCGAGGTGAAGAGTTTTCAGTGACTCAGGTTTGAAGGTCGGTTGTGCATCAAACACCACCACATACTTTGTTGAACGGTTTCTTTTAAAACTTTTCATTGGACTGTTGCAATGCTTAAAAAAATAATTCTATCTACATATTAAAACAGTGCTTTCATGCCCAGCAAAGCACATGACTGAAGAAAACAACACCACAGAGTAAAAAAAGACATCACATTACCATTTGATCACAACAACTACATAATCATGGACCCAAAACCTTGCAGTACACCCTCGGGAGGTTAAAGTTAAAAGTAACACTCCCTCCACCCCTCTGCTGCCCCCAGAGACGGCATCATGGCAACTACACCAACTACACGCCCTGAGCTCTTCTCCGTGTCTCTCCCCATATCTCTCTCTCCAAGTAAACAGACTGCAACAGCCGACCAGGCACCAACCGCTGCTGCCGTTTTCAGATAGATAGAGACTATGACAGGGCAGCCCAGAGGTATTAATGACAATGACAGGCTCAGCTTGGCACCAAACTGACCTCACAGAGAACATACTCAACTTTTCCTCCTTTGATACCAATTCTGATACCTCAACTCGGGGTGTCTGCTCATAACAAATGACAATCCAAAACCAGTGCTTTCTATTGCCCAAGTTTAAAAACTGCACTGTGATTGGAATAGTTCCTATACAATGTGACATTACATAAGGGATTGCAGTGGCATAAAGACTGATTCTGCACATCGGATTGTTACATCCACATAAAACAAATAATTTGTTGGTGGAAACAGCACAATAGATGCTAGAAGCTGCACCCGAATCGGAGTCCACTATCTGGCAATCTGGAATTATACTTTACTGAGGATTTCAACAACATTAACATAGTCAGAATCGGCCTACCGTGGTTTTGCCAGTTTCAAAATTAACCAAAACTGATTTCAAACTTCTGAATGTGTGGGCGTGTCCCTGCAGTGTACCTGGGGAATTCAACTCAGCAGGTCTGAGATGGCCACTCAGTATGGAGGGAACAACTGGTTCAACCTCTCAGTGCTCGCCATGCACATTAAAACCGTGGTGTTGCACCACACCAGACAGGACCTGCTGCTCCTGGTGCAACTGTCAACTAGGCTACGGTCCTCAACGCATCAGGGATCTGCAGCAATATCAGCAACCCACCTGATCCGTCTTTAAACACTGATTCTGTCTTGTTCACCTTCCTGTTTTTACAGTTTATCACCATTGATATCTTTAGCCTACAACTACCTGTGGGTAGACGCTATTCACATATCATTTAGCACAAGGCTCACCCAGCAAAAATATAAATATATAAATATAAAGTACACTGACAGATAATAACGATAAAAAAAGAAGATGGCTCAACCTAAAGAATTGCAAGTCAACTAAGGGGGTCAACAATGGGTGATTCAATTCATAGACTTTCAGTGGAAACCCTAATAGAAGCTAACAGTTTTTATTACCAGCTACCAAAGGACACCGCTTTGTAGATCATTATTCAGTTAACACTTTTCAAACAGACAATCCTCAATTGTGAAAAGCACAATTCCAATACATATGCAAGAAGGCAAAGTTAACAGTCTCATTTGTGTCAGTAAATCCCCAAAGGGGATCCACCTTTCCACCTTTTATATTCTGAAAGGTGAAAACACAGAGAGAAACATTGCTGTAAGGGGTGTTGTCAATGCCATTTTAACTTTCCATGGTCAAACAATGATGTTTGAGCCTGAGGCTCCAAGAGAGCCACAGCAACACACAACCTACTGCTGGACAACAAAACCCTCAGCAGCAGTGCCTTCAGCTCCGGTCTGGCCCAGCCAGAAAACCCAGAATCACACACACACGCACGCACGCACACACACACACACAGATTAAACCATTAATCCTGTTAGGTCCTCTT
>CAFUXE010000312.1:389119-424401 GCA_903364295.1 Serranus cabrilla
CTGATACAACTGTGGCAAAATAAATGAGAGAAGGCACTGACCGTGACTCGGGCTGAGAGCCATGTTGCCTGAATTCAAGGCTTCATCAAAACGAGCGAATAACGTCTGTAACCTGGAGAGAGAGAGAGAGAAGAAAAAATGTTAAAGCGTAACATAACAAAGCTAATGAGGTAACTAACTATAACTGCAGAATTATATACATTACAATTAGACAGAATTAGGAGCAATCATTTTCATTGACAGGAACATGAAAAAGAAAATGCACACACACCAGACACACACGCACACTTGACCTAGAGATGGGCAAGGTGCTTTGAATCCTAAGTGAAAGCATCAGCAGCTGCAACATGTGGACAGCCTACCCGCCTGTCTGTCTGCTTGTTGGCAGGTGGGTGTGTCTATTATGCCAGTCACACTCATGAGGCTGCAGCAGCAGCATGACAGGAGACAGACATCCTACTCATCATCAGACACATAAAAATACGCACAATCCCAAGCCAGATCTGCTCAGTCATGAGCTGTACAGGAAAGACTGTCTGTGATTTTAATAACGCAAAGATCTAACAAAATCACAGACAAGTCCAAAACAATGAAAATAACATTGTTGCACAGGTGATTACCTCAAAAATCCCCTGCAAGCTCAACAGTGTCTATACACATTGGTACACTAGACTGGTATGACAATAACACAACACAGACACAATGATGTTCAGTTACATGCCCTAATGTCGCCTTGCCAGAAGAAAGAAGATGAGCCATAGATGTGAGCACACAAGAATAAGAGTCATACACACCTTCCTCTGTCTGTCTTTTGGTGTCTGAGTGCCGGTTCACTACTACAAGACAGCTTAGCAGCTCCTGATAAGTGACGATTAGTGTTGCAATGGGCTCCTCGGCTGTGCAGCGTTTTCACGTGCTTCCTTTCCCTTCATTAGTATTCTAATTTGCCCAGGCAGTTCTGGAGTAGCTCAGCCTTTAGTCTTCTATACTCATTTGCCTCAGAATATCCCAGTGGACTAATTAATAGGTTGCTGCGCAACGTTGCATTAGCTCCCATGCTAGTGACACACTCTGGTCCTCGGCTTCCCTCAGCTCTTTGTATCCAACATGGTGCAGTGGCTCCGAGAAAGGAGGGAGGGAGGAAGACAGGAGGAGGGAGGGAGGGCGTGAGATACAGAGAGAGAGCCAAACAGCGAAAGACCAAAGCATGCTACGGGCATACGACAAAGCACCACCTACTGTCGCACATACGTACTGTATGCTGAGCACACACACGCCACTGAGAAATCTCCACAAGGGTACGGAGAGTTAAATCCCAGGGCAGGGACTTTGCGTGGATGTGTGTGTGAGACAAACAGGCCAGTTTGTGTGACAGGCAGCGAAGATATTCAGTTACCCTTTACATAACCTCCCTCCCATACTCAGACCGGCACACACACACACACTCGTCAGAGGGGGAGGGGCTGTACAGCTAGCGGCAGACAGAAAGCAAGGCTGCTCCTCCCCCCTCTACGTCTCTCCTTCTCACCCCACTTGCCTATATTCCCTCCCCTCTAATTCTCTTTTTCACTCCCACCTCTCTCTTCATATCTCTTAATTCCAGGATCCCATCTTCACTCACTGAGCTCTCAATCTGTGGTGGACACAGATCAACTGTCATTGAAAAAGGGTCACCTCGACTCCAGTGGATATGACTCAGACCTTTCAGGTAGCTCAATTCCCTTTCCAACAAGAAATGTGTGCATGAGGCAAGTCTACTGAATGCTCATCAAATGATTTGACCTACTTATAGTCTAGATGGTCTTCACAGCTTAATCCCATGTTGTTATCCACAAATCAAGTCTATAACAGTATTTCTATACAAATCACTGTCACACCATAGCATTATACACACTAATAATGCTATGGTGTGCACAATAATGCATAAAGTTACCTTTTAGTAAGTTAAGAGTCAGAGCAGGTTTAACTCGTGTCACTGTCGATCTGAACGAGGTCATCAGGTTCACTGTAGGATGAGTGATGTTGTCCGACACCGGCTAACATAAAGAGTGTGCAGTGTTTTGCGCTGAACACTGACCACATTAACTGACCTGAATGATGAAATTAAACTATTTTCCAATCCTGTTCTGAACAGTCTGGGACCCCTTAGGGGACAAACCTAATTTGGGGGATAACTTTCCTTATCATTCAACTGACACAGTTTGTAAACTGTGTATTTTAACCTTCATTGCCAGGCTGTATTTCTGCAATGGTCTGCTTGTATATAATACAAATTTGAAGCGAGACGTGAGCACTACTGAAGCATTCAGCCCATTCAATGCACACTGACCTCCATTCGGCCCATCTCTGTTGTCAGAACCATCAGCAGTCTTTCAGCAGCACAGCTGAATAATATTGGAACAAAATGGGTGCTCCAGATGCTGTACAGAGTTAAAACTTAGAATGCACATTTTTATAACCTCATCCTCCTCTCTTTGCTCTGTGGAAACAACCTACACTCTGTCAGTTTCAATCATTTTTGTCACGTGACTGTTAATCTCAGTAAAGTCATTCATGGCCCGACAGTTGTGCTGAGAAGTGCTGAATTTAATGGTTTTTACAGTATCTAGTTTGTGTACGCTGATCTTTTTTGGCCACATTTCTAACGAGACATGTAGAAGAAAGTGATTTTCATGAAATATCACTACTTTAAGCTTAGATGTTAAGCTTAGATATTTATTCAGAAGCCTTCAGCATACATGATTTGTTCAAGGACATTTGAATTTCTGTTTTTACAGTTTCTGGCTATGATAAATGGTGTGACTAAACGGTGCAATTTTTTAAAAGGAAAAACACGTCTTTCAAACAGCCTGGTGGCTTGTGAGGTTTAGATGATTAATATTACAGGTTTGGATACAATTTCAGGCTTTTATTCAAAATAAAGGGGTGGGCGAGACGTAGACCAGAATCTCAAATGTCTCTTGGAAAATTGTTGATAGTGCAGGTGTCACAAACAGCTTTAGTCCAGACATGTTAAGGATTTGATGCAGGCTAATCCTGTTAGGAAACATGGGTTGAACATAATTCCTGAGTGTTTATTGGATATAATAAAAGACAGTCCTTACTTTTCGCCATTTCGCTCCCTCAACCTTTCCACCTCTTATTCTTGGCCTACACTCCATTTCTCTTCATTATCTGATGCAAGCTCTACAGAGTTGATATGTGATCTGGTCAGTAAGACCCTGGCCGCAGCCCTGCATTCCACTCTGCAACCATATACTAACACAAACACACTCAGGAACACACAACTACCTCCAGCTTAACTTAATTCCAATGCTCCAATAAAACCAAATAAGTAAGAACTAAAAAAATGCATGCATATTTTACTGTTTTTATAGTATTGTACACTACATCTACAGAAGAAGAGCAAGCGTTGGTTTAAAAACCCCTGCATCTGTTAGACCTCTACACATAACAGACACACACCCATCTGCATAAATCCCACATAGACAGACAGTGTGTTTACACTGGAGACAGGCTTAATATGCGCAACACATGACACATGGCCACGGCCAGCATTCACAGACGCAAGACTCATACTGAGCAGTCAGCACACAACACTGGCTGCTGCTCCGATAGAGAGGGGGTCACTGTGTGCTCAGAATAACCCTCAACCCAGCACATGTAACCAGGACGACCAAAGAAGGACGAAACCACTCGCTGGACCTCTTCAGATGACATGAACACACACATTCACTTTCTCCAATTTTTCCTCAACTCTGTTACTCCAGCCAACGCCTTTGTACCCCATCAGCCCCCCCTCCCACCCTCCTCCCCCGGTCAGTCAGCATTGTGCTCTGGATGAAAGTGTCTCTCTGTGTGTGTGAAGGGCAGAGTGGTGCATGGTGTGGACTGGGACAGACTGAGTGCCAAGGCCACGGGACCCACAGGCCCTCTAAACAACTCATCCCCTGCTGTGCAGAGTAGGGACGCACACACACACACAAAAATATAACCAGTGCTCACAACAAAAGAGCTCATCAATGACTGACACATGCAAAATAACTCACCGTGCAGCAGGCAGTCCTCTCTTTCCCAGGTCTGCTCTGACCCGCTCTCCAACATGACGATAAACATCCACCAATGTTGTTATGGAAGCCTCACGTACCTACAGACAGCAGACATCAACCAATTTAAAAGTCATACACACACACACAGGCTTCCACACTACACTTGCACTGGTGTACTATGTAAAGTGGTGTGATTGCTACAATTATGTTCAATTTTCTTTAATACTTCCATACAGATTACACACAATAAGGGTTGTAAATGTAAACAAATTAAAAAACAAACCCTTAAGGGCCCGTACTCATCCCCCTAATGGGAGACATCTGATTTGCTAGTTATGTTGTGAGCACTGTGGTGATTTGGTGGTGGGATGCTGTTAGAGGGATTCTGTGCAACTGAGGGTGGGCGGGCCTTTTGAGGTTTTTGATTGGTCGGGACAGTATGTGGGTAGATAATCATTGGGTAGACGAGAGGAGCAGATTTCAGCTTTGGGGTGCAACTCCACAGGAGGTTAAAACCAACCTCTCTCTATCCCTCTCTCTCTCACCAGCACACACATATTCAGCTAATACTGCTGTGTGGGTTAATGGTTGGGTGTTGGTGCTCATGATTCAGCAGTGAGGGAGGGAGGTGGTGGGGGGACTGAACAGAGCCCATCTCCTCTCTAATAACAGTAATAATCACAGAGCTGCTTTAAGATGCCTGCCAGCACACTGTGGATGCTGAGAGCTAAACCACTAGCTGAGCTTCAGACTGATAGCAGGAGAAACACGAGACCTGTGCCCACTCACTCGGGACGGGAGATTTTAGCAATACTGCTGCTCTATCTATACTCAGTATTTATGCTTTAATGGTAAAGTTTATAAGAACGAAGTTACAATATAAACTCAGATATATCAGTAAAATAAATGATATTCCTGACATGACAGTACTGAGTTTAGACAAATGAACACAGACATCAGCCAGTGTCCTCCGTCCTCCCTCTGCTCCTGTGACTCACTGCCTGCAGACACTGCTGGTGGAGGGAAAAGGGGCTGTTTTCTCTCAGCCAGCAGCGTAGTTTATGGGAATTTGTCAAATTTTAAGAAACGCAGCAAACTAAGATAAACAGTTAGACTTCATACAGCTTTTGTTTCGGACAGTTTGTAATGTGTGATGTTTGTGTAAAACATAGCAACGGTGGATGAGAGATTGCAGAGAGCAGATTTAAATATTGCTTTTCAACATGTTTAGATGCGTATGCTTGTTGAACGAAGTTCTGTCTTTTTACTCATATAGGTGTTGTTGCAACAACAGTAGCCTGACCCAGAGCGCAGAGGAGAGGCTGCAGCAAGTTAATGAATTACACCAAAACATTAAAGAGTACTAGAAGAAGCAGAAACGTCAGAATTTATCAACACTATTATTAGCCTGTTCAGCACTGGGTTCCTATATCCATCAAATACACTTACAAACACATAGAAATGACATTCTATAAGATATGTAGGCATGTTGATCATACTGTTAAAAGTGCGGTCTCTTACCTGTGGGTTCTGGTCTGCAGTCAGAGAACAGAGATGAGGAACTAGTTTACTGAGGCTCAGTGGCTGAGCTCCGTACCTGAAAGAAAACAACAAGAAGACAAGGAAATGAGGGATGATATTTATTAATCACAAGGCGAGGAGCTGTAAAATATCTGCTGTCTACTGAACACCAGGCCCATCATTCAATACAGATCTTTAATTAAAACACACACACCTGACAAGTCAACTTTCTCTCCAATTCAACATAATAACTATTAAAAAGAAGATGTCTGGAGCTATGCAACTATTTATGTGCAACATTTTACTTCATCTACACAAGCTTAATAGATACATGTGTATGCCCGGTAAACACTTTAGCTTTACTATCAGATGGCAGCTTAACATTTGGCACAACAGTGTCACTTTCCATTAGCAAAAAGATGCTAAAATTAGCGCGGCTATTCTAACAGCACAGCTTTGCTGTGTGTGGTAATCTGAAGGTGGAAAATATGGTAAACTACAACCTGCACAGATCTGAACTGCTGCCGAGCGGCTGCGAAACAAGCTGAAGTAAGCAAACTTCTGTCTATATGTATGTTTGTTTTGCAATGAGCTTGCAAAATGCAGATTAACTAAAGCCCCTTTTTCATACACATGCTTGACTTGTCTTTGTTTCACTCTGCGTGTCAGCCCAGGGCGGCAGGGATTTACATCTCCATCACAACAGGGCCCCCGTTTGAATGTGTGCCCGTAACTGATGCAGCGCTTGTCTTGAGTGGATGATGCTTAAAAGCAGTGCCCTCTTTATCGCTGTATACTTTTGCTTTTGGTCAGCTAGTTATCAATTTGGATGTTCAGGCTGATTTTGCTCATCATCTACCGCTTACTGCTTGAAAAATGGATGCAGGTGCAGCAGAAGCTATTTAAACAAGTCACTAAATGGTGACCTGATTCAATGCCATCTTGGGCACAACTCAATACAACTCAGTGCGCTAAATCTGTTAATGGAAACGCAAATCCCAGCCAGAAGCGCCAACAGAAAAGCCCTATAAGACAGTGGTGTTTCTACCATCTGTGTCTGTGTGGGATTCTACAAGTGGAGAAATCCTGTAATAACTAATTGAAGAAAATGAGAACAAAATATTTCATTTAGAAATGAGCAGAAGACAGAAAAATGTACATAGAAAGCAAAGAATACGTCAAAGGCTGTTAATACAGCCCCAAAAGCCATGTGACATAATATTAACTACTGACAAGTCACGATGGGAGAAAGCAACTGTGAGACAAGTCGAGTTAAACCAACAAGCCAATTTTAATCAGTCCTTTTTCTTTCATTTTTCTACATACGATCTCTTTATACTGCTGTGCCTTCTGGAGAACGTTTCTAAATGAGCCGGCATATTTTCTTTGACCTCCAAGTCCTCCATCAGGCCTAACATCTGAGCATGAGACTGTGTAAGAGTTCAGGTCAGGGTGAATCGAGACTTTTAAATCTCTCTGAAGGCAACTAGCCAACATGTAGTCTTTAAGGTGGTTTACCTCACATGACAAAAGCGGTGGTGCCATTCACGGCACGTGTGCCAACGCTACAGAGTCCCACTAAGAGTTAAGAAGATTAACCCTGGAGACAGAGACTGTGTGTGTGTTTCCTGAACAAACTAAATGGGGCGCTAATGGAGAGTAGGAATAAAAACACAAAAATTTATAAAAAAAAACAATCCCTCTGTGTACAGGATATTAATTAACTCATTCAGAAGAGGTATATCGTCAGTATAGTATTAATATTGCAGAATCTCTGTCAGAAAAATACCTTCTGTGTATAATTAAGGAATAGCTTAATTGGATTATTGTAAGTATAATTAGATACTTAATGACATTTTTTTTCTAATTTTCTAATATCTTTTGCCCACAAGAGGAGAAGAATTCTGCATACATTTAATAGATTTACATTTTACAAAGTAAAACAATCACAATTCACATTTCACCCTGGAAGTGATACAGAAATAGAGGGGGAAGTTACTCACGTGCTGAGCGTGGCACTGAGACAGAGGCAGATTCCTTCTCGACTGCGGAAGTTCTTGTGTTTAAAACCAGGAAGTAGCCTTTCCCAAACGTACTGAGAGAAGGAGAGAGAGAAAAGGGAGGGATGAGGGACAGGATGAGAATGACAGGAAGACCGTGCCAGTGTTAATAAGTAGAGGACAGTTGTCCAGGCAGCTCATTTCAGCAGATTACAGAGTACAGAGGAGGTTACAATCTGTGGAGATGAGCCTGTGTGCTGTTCCTATGCAACTCGAAGCAGGCTGGAGATGTAATCTGTAATTCCTTTAATACCCAGAAGAGGGAGCACACAGCATAGAACACCTCTCAGCTGGAGTGAAAATCTACTGATGTGAAAGCGGCTGTGATTTGTCTGCTGTTTTGCATCTTGATCGTGCATTGTTCAGAATAACTGGAATAATTTCAACTAATCTAAAGGTTGCTGCTTACTGACTCTTACTGACAGTTTTTCACAGTGCGACCTGTCAAATCATCTACAGTCAGTGCCTGAACTTGAACAGTCCTGAAGCTATTTTAAGGATCGACATCTTAATAAGGCTGGGTGATGTGGCTTATAAATAATAGGTCAATATTTTTAGCCTATGGCACAATACACCATATTCATCTCAGTTTGATTTAACCCTTTGATGAATATAATTATACAACTGTGATCATTCTAATACAGTAGGTTTTTAAAAATATCATTCAATTTAGTTATTATTTAATATTTATTCATATTAATTTGTGTTTATTGCCAGTTGTTAACTATTTAGGTGTTTTAATTTATTTATCTTTTTATCTTTTATTGACCTATTACCTAACGTTCAACAAAAGATCAATATTTCTTACATGCTCTAATCATAATGCCTATTATAAACACAGCCTTTTTATATCCTATGAAACATTAAACCAATGTTATTGCACACAATGTGATATGGCACACCCATACATCTGAATGATTTATGTGTGACAAAAAATAATAAGCAAAATAAAATAAACTAACTAACTTGTTTTGATGTCATTAATGTTATATGTGGTGATTTAAATCAATCACTCAAAGTAATCATTTGGCTGATAGACTGGTTTCAATCTCCATTTATATAACATTTATGATAAGAGGCTTTTTCTGGCCCTGAGGCTAACAGTTTTATGAGCATGTCTGTGTGTGCATTCTCACCATGGGCGAGGCAGTCTGCTCCATGCAGCGCAGGATGAGAGCTTGGCTGTTCTCCCTGACCTGGTCCTTTCCATCGCCCATTCTGTCCACCAGCGCTGGCACCACTACAGACAGAAAAAGAGGCAGAGAGGGTAGGGTAGTGATGAGTGTCAATGAATGAAAAATGCTGTTTAATGAGCAGTATTTACATCAAGTATGGAAGGAATTAGGCCACACATGGCGCCAAGTCTCTACTGGATTGAAACACCAAAGACAATAAAGACTGCCCCCAAGTGGAGTGCTTTTAAAACACATAAATACACAAAGATATGTGTTTATCAATAGTTACAGTCTGTGGGTGTGTGAGAGAGAAAGACATAAAAACCTTGTAATGTGAGTGCTTAAGCAAGCCCACCAACAAAACCAAAGCTCTGATAAGATAAGGGGAAAGAAGACAGGAAATGAGAAATGGACCGTAACTAAAATAATATCAAGATCATCAAATGCTTGCGTGTCAGTTCCACTTTATCTAACACACAACTGCTCCAGTAGCTCGGCCTATGTAATGCAGTGACACAGAATTAAGAGTAAGAGCCTTTAAACGCTGGCATTGGAGTCAACTATAAGGATTTTGGCAACTACACAAATGTTTCAGATGGTTACTCTAATCCTCTATGAAATGTGGAACAGAGTTAGAGGAGGGCCCTCAGCTTTAAGTGTATTTTCAGCTTCAATATCAGATGAGCAGCTCCTCGACAGCTTTTTATCTGAAGTCTATTTGTGGGTGGCAATATAAAAAAAACAATTCAGTGAGGAGATGATTTTAAGGAAGAGTCTGCTGATATGGCATTCTTTTCTTATTCTCCACACGTTGACAATGACTTGATGTCATAACGAGTTTTCTTAAAGCCTGATTTATCTTATTCCTCTGTACCACAGACTTCCATTGTTCTCCGAAAGCTATTAAAAACACATCAATGAGCAAAAATGCAGCTACTGCAGTCTGTGATTTGTAGAAGAAGCCGCTGGCTGAACACGACTTTGGCATTACGTAAGAGGGCAACAGGGTGCCTGTGTGCATGTGTGGTTTGTTTATTATGGATGGAAATTGAAAAGACTTTATTGATACCAGTGCCATTATTGATTCTACTTATTGTTTTATCGATTCCTTATTGATTCCTGATCAATTATCTGCATGGAAAGTAGACCTAGGGTGTAGAAACAGAGGACGAGTGTGTTTCTGTCACATTAGCTACGCTATAAATGAAAGTGAAAGAAAAATTTGATCACACTGTTTTGAAGAAAAGATCAGCGACAATAATGTTTTCCAAGATAGCCTTATTTATGTTTGCAGTTGCTTAAGATATAACATTATATTACATTTAATTTGTGTGGGCTATGCAAGTACTGGAAATTCTTCATAATGAGTAGGTACTTTTACAGCATACTAAAAAAGTTTTTGAAGCAGTTGTTTTTCCATTTAAAAGGAGTAATATTAAAAGTTGATTCATTCATTTGTATGATTGAATTTGTGCTCAATCACAGACTGTGTAATGAAGGGCTGAATGACTTTCTAACAGTTCAGTTATTATATTTTTAATTATATATTGTTTTTGTGATTTTGGTTCTTTCTCGCTCAAGACAAAAATAATTTACAATAAAAACATTACAACTAAAGAACATTGTTATCAGCCAAAACCTTATTTAAAATATCAGCATCTCTACAGAATTTCAAAATCAGTGCATCTCTCCTCACAAAGTCAAATATTCACAACATGTAATAGTTTAAATGGCTCGTCGAAACCCATGAACCAGTTCAAACAGACAAAATGCCAAATGTGGTAAATCTTCCTCTGTTTGATGATTAAATGGAAAACGTTAAACTTTCCAAGTTACATAACTCAAAACCTCCCTTTGACATTCACTCATTGAGATAAAAACAAGTACACACAGAATTGCATCAGCACACACACACTCCTACCCACATTCCTAGTCTAAAACTTCAGCATGTAGAGTGATGTCATCTGTCCCTTTTTCTCGTGCTGTGTGTGTGCGTACATAATGTTACCATAACAGCTGGTTGCCTTGGCAACAAGGACAATACCCTCAAACAGAAAAAATGACAGGGGGGACATTGTTGCACACAACGTCATCTGCTGTAGTAAGCACGACAACACACACAGAAACATTTGTAGCAAGATGACTGATTTTCATCTGTTTTTTACAGGACGATCAAACTGGCTCACAGCTGCTGGGCCAATCATGTCACTATGATTTATTTATTGCAAACAATAAAGTATTAAAAAGTCAAAGTACAGGCCTGTGTGATCAGTATGTTTCACTTCCACATATGGGAGTTACTTTGCAAACAGCAGTGTCAAAGTGCACACACCAAATGGTGTAATGGCAGCAGCACTGAGTCAGTCCTGTAGATCAATACAATCGCTCATTCTCAATGATCTCATCTTCCTCCCCTCTGTGTGTGTGTGTGAGAGAGAAAGAGAGAGAGAGTGTGTGGGAGGGTGCAGGGGGAAGGAGAGAGAGCACAGGAAAGGAGAGATGTAAGTCAGACGGAGGGAGGGAGATTCCAGAGCCAGCGGTGGCTCAGAGAAATGTTTTTACCATCAATCTGAAACACACACTCATACACAGAGCCGGGCTAAGGCACCGTTCGAGGCAGAGAGCAAGCTACAGTCTGTGTGTGTGTGTGTGTTTTTTTTGTGTATGTGTGCGGTGGCAGACTTTGCACAGTGTGACAGGTCCAGTCATCCCAGGAGCTGCACTGCAGGATGGAGTGTGTTTGTCGGTGACAAGAGCCAGTCTGGCTGACAAAGACAGCTGGTGACACCTTCAGCGGGCACACATACACACACAAAGGCTGGCAGTGACATAACACACACATACACACTCATACAGCACGAAATCTGAGACAAGATTCAGTGCATGAGGTCATATGAATGTGAGGTGTGGTTTTGGGGTGTAATAGACTGAGCTGCAGCAGGGCAGACAATTCAGAGCCTAAATATAGAGACTAAAGGATGTACTGTATCGTAGAGAGGCGGCGGTGCCAGGCTTCAGAGTAATGCTGCTGGTCTGTCTCGGAGGAACCACAAAGTGGAAGTGAGAGACAAAATGGAAGGACATAAGCCAAAATGCTGAAGAGCCTAAACAACAATACAAAAACAACCACACTTCAAGTAATAGTACAGAGTTGTGTTGTTCGGTGCAATTTGGGAGATTGACTGATTTCTGCCAACGTTTTCCACTGCAGAAAAACTACTTGGACTCGAGCTAAGAGGGCAATTTACCTTGTAGCCTGAGGACATTAACAAAAGATTACTTTTTTATAACCAGTTTTTCAAGGAACTAAGCTAAAACAGTAAGCGCTGGCAAATGTCTGATAACGGGTTTGTTATCCATTTCATGAACAAGGAAATTGCCACAAAACATAACAGCGTTTGTGTGTACCATAAAGTTGCTTTTACTCCAGCAATTCAAGACCGAGCAGAACATTGCGTTTTTATGTTCTTTATATGCAGGCTTAGTTTAATAACAAATACAAACACTTGATGAATGGAGCCATTTTCTTATATAAACTGCCGTCATTGTCCGGAGTTGCCCCTTTACACATTTAGTCAACAACAGGAGATCGTCTGTGTGAGACACGTTCTCACTTAACTGAAAATATACTGTTTGTTTAAAGCGAGGAGGGAGCTTGGGTGGAGCGTGCAGGAGGCAGGACAAGATGCAAAAAGCATGCTGTAGAAAGCAGTGTTTTATTTATCTTGCTGGTTCATTAACAACCGAATCGTTTCCAAATCTCCAGTAAGACATAGTCCCTGGAGACAAATTAACCTTCCTCTTCACCCTTAGATGTGTGTATACTTTGAGATATGCGCAAGTTGCATGATAGAAATGTCAATGACCTGCTCTATTTTACATTACACAGACTTTTTACTAAGGAGCTGGCAGGATAAAGTCTGTTTAATGTGGATTTTGACATTTGGGTTCTCACAGCTCCTCCAGGTAATGTCTCGATAAGTTCAGGGATGCAGTGCATGTGTGAAAAGGGCTTCAGTTCCACTGTAAATAGAGCAAAACCTTAAAGGAAATTCAGGTTGGGGGATAGGTTAGATATCTCACCTGTGCCCAGATATCCTTTGAACCGATCTCCCAAGCGGTCCACAAAAGCACCACAGATGTCTATCCCCATCAATGCCACCTAAAAGAAACATAATGAGACGGAGATAAAGGTTATAGTGGGTCATACTCAATAAATATACACACTTATTACGCAGTATACCTGGCAGGTATATGATATTTCTCAGCAGTTTCCCAGTTTTCCCGTGTGAACACAGTGTCACTGTCTGCTCACATATCAACCTCAGTGGCAGCAATGATAGGAGGACACATAAGCAGAGGATTAAATCAGGATGTGCTCATTGCAGAGGTTTAACAAAATATGAAGTCTGATCTTGGCATCCTAAATGGATATAAAATGCTGACTCAAACGTTCTCCTGAGTTTTGCTGACTCAGTAAACAGCAGAGTGTGAAGGGTAATTCTGTCATGTTCAAGGAATCAAAGTCTCCCCTTGCCTCGCTTTTAAAATGCAGTCTAGTCAGCCTGCCAACAGCTTTTTAACTGGTTTGATTCCCCAGATCTGGGATACTTGGATGAGCCTTGTAGCTACACAAGTACTGAACCCAACAGAGACGGGCAACAGCACATTACAGTTTTAGTACAAACAGGAACTGATTTGTACTGAGGCCACTTAAGTGTCATGTGGAAAAAAAGAAAATTAAAGATACAGGGGAGGAAATCTAAGCATTACAAAACGTAGCCTGTGAGATGACAGTATATCTTATTTCTACCTGGTGACCTCTGCAGATTTAAAAGGCTCAATCGATGGAGTTTCTCCCACCTGGTGATAATTAACTGGCCTGGGGCTACAGACAGAACGAGCAGCTCTGTACAGTACACAGTGTCCAGTGTAATATTTACTCTGAGCTTTTCAGTCTGTCACACAAATTATCTGCAGTATGGTACTTGGCTGATGTTGAAAACTTGTATGAGAAATGAAAGGAGCATAAATGCCACATTTAATGTTAAACACCATTCTGTATTAAAGGTTACGGTGTGTCAACAGCTGTGGCACTCTCATTATGTAACCCTGTTGTGCCCCCTATTTGCATAACAGCATCTAATGGAATCACACATTAACTGTTTTGCAGTTTTTTTTCAAATATGTGGTAAAAATCAAATGACTGATATCAGCATGGTGACTGATGGGGTAGACAGTTTGTTTTGCATTATTGGGCAAAGATTCCCATTTAAACTAGTTCCTTGAACCTCCCTTTCTGCTCCATTTTCAGGATTTAGGAAATCTAGCCCATGATGGGAGAATTTGGCCAATCACTGGTCACTTCAGAGGGGTTCATGCACATGGTGGAAAAATCCTGCAGAAGAAGTTGCTATCCCAGCATTGACAACAACTGCCTGGACTGAAAAGCAACCCAAAAAAGGAAGAAAGATTTATCAAAAAGAGAGTCTAAAAAAAGAGTCTGTCAATATTGGATTTCAGAGATGGAGAGAAAATGTTTTCCACCAGGGGGGAGAGCTGTAGGAGGAGGCCTGTGTATTCATATTCTGGCAGCTTTTTGGGTAAAATGAAATGCTGGTGTGCCATCACGGTAAGACATATGCAATACATTTGCAGTGTTGTGATGTTTGTTAAAGTGGCCCTTGACAGCCCCCTGGACTTTTCTGTTGTCTATCACCACTGTGATTTGGCTCACTGGTAAAAGAAAAACTGGCTTGTGATATGACTTGAAGGGGGAAGGTAGACTGGATTTTTGTCTAGTGGTTAAGTAGAGTTTTCCACTGTGTTTCTGATTAGGATCACATCCCACACTGCGCTGTGCTCCTGGAATGCTTGTTTTGGCAGTGCTGCGGTAAAACTGAGTAGTCCAAAAAGAAATCCATTAAAACATTATTCTCCAGACTCCTCTGCCCTGAGTGAGGAGTCAGCCTACAGAGTTTTCCCTATTTTAGTCAAAGGAAGAGCAGCGCAAGGTAACCGCACAAACAAAGAGGGGGAGAATGTGGGCAATGAGGAAAAATACAGGGACAAAGGCCAAGAAATAGCAGAGAAAACAAAAATCACCTGGAGAAATATGAGCTTCGGGTCACTGTGATGACGCCCCTACACTGACCTAATTAAAGGGGCAGGGAGGGAGGAAAAACAGCAGGAGGAAGATGAAACAGTACAGGAAGTAAGCAGCCCTGAGGCCTCCCCTCTCCCCCATCCTCCACCCAGCACCCCAACAAGCACTGCACCCATAACCATATGGCATAATCACTTGGAGAGAGACAGAGAGGAGAAGATAGAGGTCAAGCGATGAAGAGACAGGCTTGCTATGTACCTTAGATTGGAGAAAAAACCCCTACGTTGATTAAAATTCTGACGAGTGAGTAGAGGATGAGGGAGAAAAGAAATGGGCATTTGGGTATCACCCTAAATACTAAAAACATCAGGAATGTGGACAAAGCAGTGTCCAAAAGGACATGACTGCATCTTTAGACTGCAAGCTTCAAAACAACATTGCGACTGAGGTATGCTGGAGAAGAAGCTGTAAATATTTAGCCCAGTATGAATGGTTCTTTGTGCACACTCAGGTTGGTGCGTATGGTGGCTTAGCCTGCTAATTCGCATACCATGTTCAGGGTTTACTCTGGATTCTAGAGGGGCTTTGAGTGATTTAAGGGTCCAAGGCTCACACAGAAACACTTGGGAGTGGACAAAATGCACAAGGGGACTACTAGTGCTAAAATAATTAGACCATTAAATATGAACCTTTCTGGATTAAAATGCCCCTTGTTATATCATTTATTGAGTTGTGCACTTTCAACAATTTTCACATCCAGAAAAATCTGTATCATTAATCAAAGTAACAGTTCGACTGTCCATGAAAATCCTAACCAGGAGAAGCTGACTGCAACTTATAGAGCAAAACACAAACCATTAACTTGTTCAAGTTCTCAAATATGAAGATTTTTAGATTTTCTTTCTTTTATACAGTTTGCTGAATATTTTTGGATGTTTGATGGCAAAATGACGACAAAGGATGTCACCACAGGGTATCTGATGGTATTTCTTTTTACTAAATTTAATCGATTTATTGACCAATCATGACAACAACAGATACATTGATAGCTGCAGCTCTAATAGATCCTTTAGGTGCTCAAAAATGTTGTTGGGCTGGCTTCTGGCTTACATGAGAGTGAATGGGGGCCTATGTAAGTTCAAATCCCTGCTCAAGCTGTGTTACTAAATATACACTCACTTTCATCTGTGCTGTCACTGTGCAACTCGTCGGCACGAGGCAAATTGCTGTTAAACAGACCTTTGTGGTAAAAATCAATGACAAAACGTGTTTTTGTTTTGTGAAGTGCCAGATCACATTAGTCTTTTTTACTGGCTCAGTTGCATTTAAATTATAGCAACCCTTCCCTTACCCACAGCTGGACTGAGGGTGGTGCCCAACATTACAGAGGACTTTGGCAACAGAATGGGAAAGAAAAAGCAAATCTTTATTTTCTGTATTTGAGTAAACTGCAATGAGCAGGTGGAGTTCTTCTCCTAACTACTAATCTACTGATAATAACGCAAACAAAAAGTTCTAAAAGCTGCAATAATGTTCTTCCACTGGAAAGTTTCCATTATGAAGCATCTGCAGGAAGAGTTGAGTGTACAGGAACAGTGGGCTAACACAAGAATAGTTTCATTGTTTTAAAGAGAAATAAGAACGCATTAAAGCTGCAGCGGATACAATTAACTGGTAAATGCTGCTGAGTGTTTGCTTACTGTATCCTGAAGTCTGCATTGTGATACATTTTGTATGAAGGTTTACATGAAAAATAAGTATATTTAACACTCCAAATTCATAAAGATCAGAGTGTCTGGTCAGTGCAGCCTGGTACAAGTATCTACACTCAATCAGTAAAGTCAGCATTCAGTCATCTGCCTCTGCTGCTCATAAATGCAGCACTTATTATTGATGCTCTCTTGTTTACATTTCTCACATGAGTGCTGAGGCCCTTTGTGATGTTGTGATAGCAAAGTTTCAGAGGGAAATCTACTTTTCTACCTACTGAATGAAAAAAGGGTGAAAATGACTCATTGTCAAAAAAAAGACCCAGACAAGGACACAAAAGCCAAATAGAGAGATGAAGAGGGAAGGGACAAAGAGGAACTTGGGTGCCACAGTCGCCTTCAACAAACATTTTATGTATTTATGATCCTGACTTGTGTTTTCCGCTTACCGACCCTTGCTCCATTCTGAACTCCAGTTCTGGATTCTGCCTCTTAAGCTGCATTCATACCAAATAAGGCGATGTGGCGAAAACGCCAGTGACCCTTTTAAGTTAGGTTACACATTTGGGCTGCAGAGTTTAGCGCTACAGGGGTAGCAAATAAAAACATGGTGGCCTGCAGTGGATGAGTTGAAACAGACTCAACTTTTGACTTCTTTGCCCATTGTCACGCTGCGGTGGCAAATCACGTAACCAATTAGTGAGAGAGTAGTGTAAGAGATTCTGCCTCTTGTTGCCACAGTGACGATGCCTTTAAACAACTGCTGTTCAGGAAAGTAAAAAAAACTATGACGGTAGAAAATAAAACACAAGCACATAACCCTTACCGGCTCAGGAGTTTGTGTAACAGCTAACTACATGGATGAATGCTGGAGTAAATCTGTGGGGAATTTGGTGGCATATTTTCTGCAATAAGCAAATCCCCTCCATCTTTTCTTGTCAAGCTGCTGTGAATGAACAGAGCTGCCTATACGTGTGGTTAGAAATTACGAGATCATAAAAACGCTCTGATGGAAAACAATAATTGTGAAATATAAAAATCTACTTGTGTTTACTGAGTGGTTAAAGTTAACAACATGATGTCACATACATTGGCCGTTCAGGGGACACTGACACCGCCGCACAACCCTGCGGCTAATCACAGCATTGCCTGATTTGGTCTGAATGCAGCCTAACTATTCTCCACCGCTTGTCAACTCTACATCATGTCTCCATTCATCCCTTCCTCTGTGCTGACTCAGCATCTTGCTTACAGCTAACTCCTCCGTCCTTTTGCCTGACAGGAGGCCAATCAGAATCACTAAAAGCCTGCTGCGTGAAGGCCTCTGGGGATCACTCGCTCTCCCTGCCAGACACTGAGCTCAAGTTACTGTATGTGTCATCCACATAAAGGAACAAATCTGAACAAAGGGACACGCTGGCTTGCTGTGTTTCAAAATGAAATCCTTAAAAGATGGTGTTATTGGTTGGCAATGGTTCATTTATACATCAACCATGTTGAGTCTGGTCACTCATTTGAAAGGATGCAAGTGTATGCACCCTGTAACTACATTCATCTTAATATTTCAGACAAAACTACAAACCTCTTCCCGTTTTTATGAATGCTTTATTATGGTTCTCTCTTCTATAATAACGTGTTTTGCTGTGGTTAGATGCAAACCCAAAGCATAATGGCAATGTGCAGAATCGTTACTTAAAATTTGAGGATGCGAAGAGGGAAACTGATTAAACCTAAACAGTGGTTTTGTCTAATACACGCACCTATTGATTGTCAGTGACAGAAAACAAATGTTCAATACATGAATTGGATTGGGGCTTGAAATAAGTCCAGGTAATTGAAACAGCAGTATTGGCATCTATTTGTAGTAAATGGAAATTAGTTCACAAGGTTGTTTTTGCAAAACTGTGGCAACAAAATTACAACAAAGTTAAATGAACCTTTTCTACCACCAGAAAGACTGAGAGGGGATGCTTTCATTATGCTGAACACACATTTTCCACTTATGGTCTTGCTGAGTCCTGCATATCAGTGCAGACAATTTTAATCTGTTCAAAAAGAGATTTGGAGTCAAATTTCAGCATGCCTTGAAGAGACATTTCAGACTGTTTTGACTTGCTGTCTGGATCGGTGCGATACCTTGGCAAAAATGTCACATTCCTGCGTTTTTTAGATATGGCAGTGTGGAAACAAGGCCACAACATACACACACAGAGAACATGAAGAAAGGAGAAAATGTGAAAAATAGTGAAAAGGCAAAAAAGATTGAGTGTCTGTATGAGAGAGAGGGAGAGAAAAAGAGAGCGAGGGATGGAGAGAAAGCATAGAGTACAACAATGAGTCTGGTAACCCCTCCCCCATCTCATCCAGTGCTACAGTAGACTACAGTCCTCACAATGGTCTCCCCTCAACACAGACACACAGTCTCAGCCAATACAAGAATATAAACTCCATCAAACCACAGGAATGCCCTGCAAGTGTCTTATTGTGTCACTGGGATGACATTGAAATATGTCTGCCTCTTGTGATTCAGAAATAGACTGCTAGGGTGCGAGAAAAGAGACACATAGCCTTCAGCTTAGTCTAGGTTTGTTAAGTGGATGTATCAAAATTGAAATTTGTTTTCTCTGAATCGCTGTGGTCAGATAAGAAATGGGGTAAACAGATGGATTAGCTGTGTTTTAAAGGAGATCCGATATCCCTCTGCATACCAATAAGGTGATGACAGCTCGTTTGAAATGCCTTGTGTCTGCTAAAGTCTGTCGCATTGTAAGCAGCCTCTTGGTAAATAGCATAAAAGTCCCATTACTCCGCTCTCTTCCAGCTGAGTTGGTAAACTAGTGGAAAATAATTCATGAGCAGGCCGAGAGGATGACTGCTGCAGTGACACTGCGATACCCTCATATGATGACTGGCCGGGATTTCTCACCTTGAAATTGCTGGAGTTCACCCATCCTGTCAGCTCGTCTATGGTCTTATCCAGCCGGGGTTTGTCCTGCTCCACGTCCGGGGAGCGGTGCGGGTCATTCAGGTAGTCAATGAGGTCCTGACCGACCTGCAACCTGCGGGTGACATCTTTCTGCACTACCTGCTGGTAAAAATAGTCCATGTTGTCATGATCCTCCATTGGGCACTCAGTGCCGTGTAGCCAGCCACTGAAGCCGGCCGAAGATAGGAGACTGTGGTCAGTGGGACCGAAAACGGTTTAAACGGTAGTCCCGTGGATGGGCAGAGAGAGAGTATTGTCTGGACTGTGTCTAACTGGTGTTTGAGCATCAACATGCAACCCCCTTGTTAAAAAAATATTAATTTAATACAAAAAGCATCCCTCTGCTCAAATCAAAACCTCAACTTTGTACGACAAAGACGTAAGTTAGCTCGCTAGCTTCCCTACAAAACAACGTTAGCTCAAAAGGTTAACTTAAAACTTCGAGAAAGTTCTGGAAACGTGTAAATGTAGTGGACCCCAGCAGGTTCCTCCTTCTAACCAACAGCAAAACAAGCCAGCAGCCCTGCTTGGCTAATTGTTATGCTAACAAAAATTGCACCTAGCCCGTTAGCACAGCAGCCTAAACAAGGATAGACCGCTTCCCATCAGCTAGCTCGGCTAGCTAACGTTAGTTATCCGCAGGCCTAACGCCTGGCTCCACTCCGCTCCTCTATTCCATGACCACCGGCTGGAAAGTCTGCTCAGCTCTCTGCTGTCGACTCCTTCTGCGGTAAAGTTGCGCCAAACTTCCACAATAAGGGCTCAGCTCCCAGTCCCGCGGCAACTGGTTTCTCTTTAATCCAGGAATAATCACCGCTGCCGCTAAACCCGTTAAGTGGCGCTCAAAGCTGCGCGCTGCCGGTGACTGCAGTTCACCAGGAGGAGCAACCGATCAACGATCAGGCCGATGGGTCTTCAGGCACCGCACAGCTAGCCAGCAGGATGCCTGATGGAAAATTAATATTAATCAAGTGCGCTGTGGACCGCACGTGTGCTTCTATAGGGAAATACATACACCAGTTGAGTAAACTCCCATTTTGTCACTTCTATTGTCTCGGCAATTCCTATTTTCTGCACCAGACATGAATCAAACAAACCGCACTGTTTGTGTGGGTGTGTCTGCAGTCTGCACGGCTCTCTGCTGACATCTAGCGGCGTAGCTGCGGTGTGGCCTCTATTCAGTTTGCCGCAGTTTGTTATAAAGCAGTGGCTTTATAACTGTGTTCACACTGATGTGCTTTTGGAGATGGCCAGGTATTTATGGCGGCTTTACAGAGAATATGTAAATGTTTTTTTTGGGAAATACTTGTTTTCATTAATGGTGTGCCATGTGGCAAAAACATCTGACACCCTCCGGTCAGAACCGTTTAAATCAGCTCCCCATTATGGACAGTGCATCATACAACTTACAATAATGTACACTACTGCAGAAGTTTGCTCTGATTTAATATTTTCTGTTTTGCAGTGATGTTCTACTATTCTTATCCTTGCTGTGTATATATTGTACATACCTATCTCGTTTTCTTATTTGTTATATTTTTATTCTATTACAATTTATAATTTTCAAAAAATATCCTATAAAAAAGATAGATGTAAAATATGTAAAAATAAACAAATATAAACAGCATAAAAAGTATACTAATAATAGGCCTAGCGAGAGACTTATATGAGAATATGAGATACCTATAAATAGTTTGTGTAATTATTTATAAAAGTAAAATCATAAAATACATGCAGGCTATAACGAACTGTACATTCATATATCATTATTATTAAGTTTCATCTAACTGGGAGACAAAATCTCACACTTGAGAGACAAAGCACATTTACTATTAGTCACTTTTATTTATTCATTTGTTTATTTTTTTCATTTATTTCTTTATTTTCTTAAACATAAAACTGTTAAAACAGCTGTCAAAGAGAGGGCATTAGTATCACAGCCAGTCAAGTCAGCTATGTATCCATCTGAGTCTTTCTTCGTCTTTCTGTCTGCTCTCTTTGTTTCAGTCCTGTCCACTGTCCTGCCAATCTCCCCAGTCTTTGAGCACTTGGCGCTACGCAGCACTTGCCAGTCTCTTGTTCAGCACAAAAAATGTGAGCTGCTTCTGTTTTGTAGTATTTTCAGTGCTTTGAGTAGTGGTATTTCTTGCCCCGTACATGTGTTACACTGCATGGCAAGACGGATCATGTTGATCAGAAGGAGTGTTTGGAGAAGTGAAATAAACGGTTGGTTTCTGGGGCTTTTCCAGTCACTGCATCACATCCCTGTGGTCAGATGTCACATTTTGTAGGATTGGATGAATTTGTTGCTGATCAATTTAATATATTTTACTGGCAAATCTCACCAGACCTGTGTCAAATGCTATTTTAAATAATTTCCCACGTGCTGTTTGGGGCATTAAGTGAGCAAAGTATACTGAATACAGACACTAATTATATCCTACATCATCAGCAAATTGCCAATTACACAAAACTACACTAAATTAAATTTCAAATACATAGATTCATGTGATTGTCAATCGTTGAGGTGCCTTTGCTAACATTCTCATCTCAGCTTTAAACAAATTTCATCTGAAGCAAAGCTGCACCAACGTTAGCCCTGATTGATATCCAAATACACACAGCAATAAATTTAAATAATTGACTTCAGTCCAGTTAAAAACAGTGGGTATACTGCCGTTGTATCCGTGTTACTAAACTGAATAGTAGGGAGACTGGAGACCTACTGATGTAAACAAGTTTGTCTGTGGTGCTAACCTAATCCAGGCTGTAAACAAATGCTTAAGTGGTCAAGTAGGAGCTAGTGCACAGGGTTACTGACAGGATTGGATCAGGGCCTACGAGCCAACATAGCCACGCAGTACACAGGAGAGGCCACTCATCCCAGCAGCATACAGAGTCAACATAACGATTTAAGGGTCTGAATCATAGGTCCTTTTTTTGTTGAACAGCAACAGTTGCTTCTTTTCCATTTCAAAAAGAATGACGAACATATCTCGCTCTCTGGATAGACAGGCATGGACAATTACAATAAGCACTGGAAAAAAAAAAGAAAATAAATTTTTTGTTGGCCTACCCCAATTTAGAGTGAACTGCCATAAGTGTAATTCTTTTTTTTCCATTGCAAAACATTCTCTGTACAAACATAATCTAAATCTCAACAAAAGTTTCTCAGATGCACAAATATGTCACATGTCCCATTCTGTACTTTTTTCTCAACTCTTCCGCACTAGAGAGTTGAGCTGGCTGTGCCAAAGCTTCACTGTTTGTTTTTTTTAATCAAGAGGATCTGCATTTCCCACAATTCAGCTCTCCTCCCCCTCCCGCGTGCTTATTGGTCAAAGCAGAATGAATCACAGGATGGTCACATAGAGGTGTCATGTGATTGGTTGAGATGATACTCCACGGAGAGCAAACGGTTGTCCAAGATGACAACACCATCATTTTTTTTTTTTTTAGTTTGAACATGATGCATTGTAGTCCCCGTCTCGAGCTGTCCGGATGCAGTCCTCCACGCCCACAGGTGGGGAGTCAGGGGTGTGAGGAGCAGGATGGAGTGGAGAGCCTGATTTTGTCTTTACAGTGAGAAAGAGAGAATGAGATCACAAGAGAAAAGTCCCTCCATCCTTGTTCTTTTCACCCACCCCTCCACACCCGAACCCCCGGGGCTGCTGCACTCCTGATTGGTGAGCACGAGGAGAGAGGAGGGGCGGGTTCAACTGATCAGTGGCGATCAGTCTATGTATTGATCAGTGATCAGGAGCAGTGAGTGGGTCCAGCCCCTCCTCTCCCCTACACCTACCCCAGTCCTCCCCCCATCCCCATCCCATTTCAGCCCATATCAGAGCAGCAGGACCTGTAGACAGAGGTGGCCCCCCCTGGCCCTCCACTGTCAGAGGATGATGCAGCAGCGGCACAGACGCTGGCCACCTCCATGTACAGAGGGAGGGGGTGTCACTGGGGCAAAGTAGGCGTGGACCTTGATCTCTGGAAGGTGAGCCTGTGTAGGAAAGAGGAGTGTTAATACAAGCAGCGGTGGAGAAACGATTCAGTATTCAACCAATTTATCAGGTAGTGACTAATTACAGACATATTCATATCTATCAGTAATGTTTTCCCAGCTGAATGAAAAGGTATAGAAAGAGAAAAAGAAAGACGTAGAAAGGAGCATATCATCAGGATTCCCTTCTGTGTCCAGCCAACTTTTACACTTTCCCTCAAACTAATAGTTTGATGTTTTGGGAAATACACTAAACAGTGAATTTGTCGAGAATTAGATGGAAAGACCAACCTGACTGTGCGGGGAGATTGGTATCGATTTTCTCATCTAACTCAGCAGGACAACGAATGATGTTGAATTTCTCTTTAATTCAAGCATGAACTACAGAGTGTGATTTTTAGATAAAATAAGGAAAAGAATAACTGGGCGGATAAGGGATTTTAAGAAATCAATAATCCAATTCTACATGATCAAAAACAGCCTTTATCTGCTTGTGCTTTCCACTGACCCGGATGCGTTTGATGCCGGCCCGGGTGACTTGCTGACAGTCGTAGAGCTCAATGCGCTCCAGACGATGGCAGCTCTTCAGGTGCTCCAGGGTCACGTCAGTGATGAGGGGGCAGTTGTCCAGCTCCACCACAGTGAGGCGCTCTTGGCCACAGGTGCTGCTGCTCAGAGCTCTGATGCCGTCGTCAGTGATCAGCTCGCAGTGGGACAGGGACTGACACAGCAAACAAGGTTGGAGACGCACAGATAGATGGATTAGAGCTCCACAAGCATGCACACAGGCTCAAGCAGCAGAGCCTGGCACAAAATCAGAGCTGCAGGTGTAAATGTTTACCAGTGCTTGCAGGCGAGGGCAGTGGATAGACAGCTGAACCAGGGTGTTATCTGTCACCTGAGAGGAGGACAAGCTTCATTAACCATCTGATAGGACGCAGCATGTTCATGCCTACGCTAAAACTTTCTCCTGTGCCACCCCTTTCCTGCCTCCCTCTCTGCTTTCTGTCCAAATCAATTTAAATACTGGAGTCACTGGACTGCTCACCCTGCCCTGCACACAATCACATCTGTCTTTTTCCTACAATCTAATCTCTACCCAGACAAATCGATCAAAGCCGAGAGTCATTCCAGATTCAGCACAGATGAATACCATGAGAGTGATGTTAGGGATAAAAAAAAAAGGAAAGTGCGAGTTGCCTTACCAAAATACATTCTTCTAAGTCCATTTTTTCAAGCTCGTGACAATTCTGTGAAGTAAAACAGAAATGATTTAATCCAAGAAGTGGAAAAAGAGTGGAAATAAAGAGAGCAAAATGAAACTCACCCTGGCCAGCACAGTGAAGCCAGCGTCTGTAACGTGGGAGCATCGAGCAGCTTCAAGGATCCTGAGAACACACAGACACACACAAGTTGTAAAGGCTCCTCGAAGGTAGAGAGGAAACCGTATGAAACTTTTATATCTCTATCATCGTGACTGAAATTATCATGATTATCACAGTATTATTAGAATGTGCTGAAAATGTTCTGAAAAAGTACTGAAACAGCACAATGATTCACCTTTTGTTTGCATAATAAAATAATATCACAGCCAATACTTTGTATAAATATATAATATGTAAACCCACGAAAACCATATCAAATGTGCATTCACATTCAAAGGTGGATAAACAGCCTGTCTGTGAAATGCTTGCATGAGTGTCTGTCTGTGTTGCTGTAGATGAGGACAAGTTTCCCTCAGTACTCTTATATATAAAAAACTATATACACAACATCACTTCTGATTAAAAGGCTGAAAATCTCCAGAGCTCTGTTGCCTTTCACTACACTTTGCGTCATTGTGTGAAATGACGCAAAGCAAACTCACTTTACATGCAGCATCTGTGCGCCAGAGTCTGATAAGCTGTGAGTAACTTAAGTTGATACTGGAGAGTATTTACTGTGAAATGTTTAAAAGTGCTGTAATCAAACATGGTTTTAATGAGAACTAAAATTTTAAATGATAATATTCTCTACTATTCTCTAAATTCGGTTGCGACAACACAGATGAAAAGGGGATTTTCTTTGTGGTATTTTCAGGCAGCTAAAATGACAAATACCTATGTTAATTCTAGTCCCTTTTTGGAAATGACCATACAGCCTGAGAAGGATATTTTGTGGACATTGAAGCAAGCTGCTGGTGGGACATGTGTGTGTTTCTCACTTGAGTCGGGGACAGTTGAGTCCCATTGCAGTGAGGGAGGCATCAGTGATGTTACTGCAGCCAGACACACAAAGGATCTGCAGCTTGTGGCATCCTCGGCACAGACTGACCAGGCCTTCATCTGTTATCTGCTGGAGGCAACAGACGCACAGGACAAATTACCCAAAACAGAGGCATACAGAAACGTCCCTCATGAATGATTATCAGGCTACCCCTCCCCCCATACCACAACCAGAATGTTTATCTTACAGTGCAAGACTGCATATTGATGGTGGTGAGTTCTGGGCAGTGTTTCTGAAGGTGCTTCAGTGCTCCATCTTCCAGCTGGGTTAAAATAAAACAATAAGCAGTGTTACTAATCAAACGTTATAATTTATAAATACAATTACGCCCTCTTTTTCCAACAAGTTAAATCAATTCACATGTGACGACTGTCCTCAAGGCCCAAAAGATGATTCATGGGGGTTTCATGTAATTTTATTCCAGGCAAGAAAAAACAGACTCGACTTTGGTTAAAAAGAGAAAAAAGACAACAACTGAGTACACAGTCTAGAAAAAAATATTGGCTCTACAGAGGCAGCAGAGAAAGAAAATGCCAGCCTAACACAAACCACAACATCAACATAAAACCAACCAATAAGATTAAGTTACAAAAAAATTCCACGGGATGGAAAATGTACTGAACTGGGAGCAGTAAGTAGGGAAAAGGGCACTTCTCTTCAGTTAGGCCAGGTTTAATTTTTCAGCAGTGGGAAAGAAGTGTGGTTTGGTTTTTATCTTTAATATTCTGGGAATATGTAGGTACGTGTTTTCTGCTGTTTTACCATTTGTTTGTATTTCTTCCTCAGGTGAAGCACAGTGTGAGCCGTCTTCACCACCAGAGGAGCCTGTTTACAGTAAACTAGTGAACAACTCGTGTCCTCTGGCAGCAGGTATGACAGCAACGCCTTGATGCACGGTAAGATAAGTACCCAGTGTCTTTTCTTTCTTTTTCTCTTTTTTACATTCAAAGCTTCTATTGAGGTTTTGGAAAGAACATCTGAATATCTAACCCCTGAAACTTTAAACTATTTGGCCCTGAAAAGAGGATTAAGATATTTTGGTATTTAAGGGCGAAAATTAGTTATAAAAAAAAAAAAAGTAGAGCCTTTTTATTGTCTTTTACTCATTTATTTTTGGGTTTGTATTTCAAAAAATACATTTCAACATGGTATAAAAGCATTCTGGAAATGGTCAAAACACATTCAATTTCCATTAAAGAAGGTATTTAAAGTCATCTGAAAGAAGAAAGGACTGTACCTGTGTGCAGCCTCTGAGGAACAGAGCTCGTAAACCAGTGCAGCCTCTCGCCAGAGCCTCAATACCATCACGTGTGATCTGATCACACCATGACAGGTTCAACATCTCCAGCATTCTGCAGCCATCGCTGAGCATCCGCACACCATGAAGAGAAAGAAGAAAAAGCACAGGACACGTGAACCAAACGGAGATATGTCTCATATAATAATAAATTACAACGTGTGAGTGTGTGCGAGGGCTTGAGGAGGAGTTTGCTGATATGTGTTTGTACATTACCAAGTGTGCGCGTGCTACCTGAGGGCTTTGAGGGAGTGGTTGCTGATGGACACACAGGAGGTGAGATCTAGCTGTTTGAGTTTGTAGCAGAACTTGCTGAGGCTGAGACAGGTGCTATCTGTGATCTTGGTGCAGCCGTTCAGGTTCAACACTTCGATGTTTCTGCAGTTCTGAGCAAATGTCCTGGGAAACAGTCAAACAGCAGAGAGGGAGAAGGGGAATTACTACGGAGTCGCTTCATTGAATAAATAAGAAGTCAGATGCTGGGAGTTGCTCAGGAGCCAATTAACAGAGTCATCTCCAGGCCCTTGGGAGGTTGTTGTACAGCTACTGTACATTTTTACTCTCTAAAGAACAGCTTGTGCTGCTTTAAAGAAGTACGAGTGAAACCATGTAAATGAACAGATCAAGAGGTACAACAGTTTCATGTGAAAGAACAAAATTAAACCCTCATTGTTCTTTTTGTTTTTGTTTTTCGTGTGTACACAGTAAAGTGAGATTAAACGAGTTTCTAGCACAGAGTCCCCTGGGATTGAAGAGACCCAAGCCGATTAAAAACTTCTAATAATCACACATCACACATGAACATAATCAACATGAACTTAAACCAACGAGAGAAGGTAAAAGTCAGAGACGCTTAATATACGAGTGTGTGCCAGAGTGAAAATGACATTCTCACTTCATGGAGGCATCTCCCACGCTCAGGCAGCCCCTGAGGCTCAGCTGCCTCAGGAAGCCTCCACAACGCTTCGAAATGTTCTCCACCACCCGCCCCTGAGAGACAGCGACACAGAGAGAGAGATGGACAGATAGATGAGGAGAGAGAGAGAGAGAGTGATATGACTTGGGCCTCGGGACAGAGGATCAGCTGTGACGTCACAGCCTACCGACCCAGAGTTAAGCCTTGGGCTGGATAATGCTACTCAACAAGCACACACATCACGTGCAGCACGTATAGACAAGCACACACACACACACACAAACACTGTCCTTCCTACCCTGTCACTATTCCTCCTATTATCTCCCATAAACTCTCACCTCTATGTCCGTCTGGAAGTTGAACAAGTCAATCTTCTGCCAGTTACTCCCGTCGAGGGCCAGGACATTCCACGCCTGAGAGGGTGACAGACAGGTTGTGGACAGAGACAGACATGTGGGTCAGACAGAGGCGGCGGCAGTAGGAGGGGTGGTGGTGGTGGGGGGGTGAATTGAGACTCTGTTATCATAATAAGAGGGAGAAATTAATGAACACAGTCAGTCAGCCCTTTTAGGTTCGGCTCTGTGTGCCCACGTACCGTCTGGTTCGGCGTTTGTCTTTATATAAAAGCGGTTTGAATATTTCTACATCGACATAACCCTAACTTGAAGAGGTCACCTTGGGCTCTATGAAATTAGAATGGAGTATTCAAGAAAATGGTTGGCTGAAAGATCATAGTAACAGCCAGGTTTACATCAACATGTGTTGCAAATTTTCACAAAATTGTGGCAGAAGAAAATGCAGATTAATGCTATTATGCGATTAGTTGGGTCATTTTGATATGCAGTATGTAGCATCAATTCAACAGTCGAGAAAAAAGAAGAGGGCGTTATATTGTGACATAAATAACACCTGTCAGACCCAAACGGTTCAAAAAACTATGTCAAAGAATGTATGGAAATATGACGATGAGGACATTTTTTTATTGATATTTTTAAGATCTTCAGTGGAGCAAAATAAGTCACATGCTTAATGTAAATCATTATTTATTCATTAAATCTGTTCTCATTGCACTTTGTCACCTTTTGCTTTTATCAATTCATCAATACCTCCACCTCAGTTTCCACACAGGTTTTTTAATGCACTAATTGGGATTTAAACTGGAAACATACAGGTACACAGAGCACATGCATCAGATAAGCTCATCAGATAAGAGATGAACCAACCTAAAATTATAACACCTGTGCTTTGTCACAGGTACATTTTCCTAATAGAAATGTGTCTGAGCTGTTGTCACAGAAGCTTTCACAGCTCTGCATTCACAGCCCACGTGCCAATCTCTTGTTATTATTCACAGATAGCTCATTCATAAACGGCTTTCAGCTGCAGTGCACTATGGCTAAACTGTGGTCCACTTACACACAACCAGCAGATGGCACTGTGTTATAGACATTTCTGGAGAATTCAAAACTGGTAAACTGGTTTTAATTTAACCGTGGCGTAGTTTAGAATTACACCAACCCAGTGTGTTAAAACAATGAGTGTGTTAGTCCACAGTGGGCGGACTGGAGGTGTAGAGAGGGAAATGCTTACCTTGGATACTTGGGCACACCTACATAGTGTAACCACATCTAGATAGGAGAATATTCTAGAAAGGGAGACAAAAAACAACATGTCACGATCACGCTCAGATAACAGCATCGAAATACACTTTATTTCTTAATCTCTCTCCTTTAGTGTGATTTAGTATGTGTGTTTTTTGTGTGTCCGTAGAAAAAAAAGGAACAATCCCCTGTGGTGTTTGGTTGGTAGCAGGAGAGCCCCACAGACAGGCAGTGTTTGAGCTGTGGGGCGGTCAGCCACAAAGGGCTGCATGCAGCAGGCTACTGGGTCAGCTCAATCCATTAATCTGCCAATGAGTAATCTCTGGCACTCAGACAGGCAAGGCCACAGACAGCATGGGACAGACAGACAAACATACATACATATACAGGAGGACACACACACGTGAAACCAAGCACCTCGCCTCAGTTGGCAGTGATTAAATGGTCACTGCTCATGGCAGTGCCTTAACAGGCCAAGGTATAGAAAATGTGAGGTATTCAGAGAATTGTCATGGTGCCAAAGCTTTGAGTGCAGCTGGGGTCTGAATGTCCTTTTAACCCTAGGAAACAGGAGCTGGCCATTGTTTCCTTCATATAGACGCGGACAAAGGCTGTGTGTTTTGATGTGCGTTGGGCCAGGGCATGCTGGGACATGTCCCTATAATCTATAGCGGAGTCTTGTATCAGGGGGTGTATGCACACAATCGACAAAGCAAAGCAAAGACACATACACACACTCACGAATCGAACACACACACACAGTCCTTGAGTGACTTCAGGCCACCGGAGAAGCTGACCAATCAAGCAGACGCTTATCGATCTCCTTTCTAATAACTGGTTAATGGGTGTGACGCTGATCATTGATTGGCTGTCTGTTTTAATCAAACACAATCTGACTTTCCATTATGAGCGCGAGAGGCCTTTTACTGACCACGGAAGAAATCAGTTAATCATACTCACAGGGAAGCCATCACTCAGTCTGATGTAGTGAGGCCTGTTTCGAGTCTTATTAACCTGTTTGACATTTGCACTTGATAACTAGAAGAGCACCAGCAGACATCTGCCACGACCAGACTGGTTTAAAATGAAATGGGTTCTTCCTTGGCACATGCTACATGCTTTCAACAAGTTTTGTGAACATCAGGCTTAAAGTTTTATGTAATTCTGCTGATAAACAGACAAATAAACTAGTGTTGGGTGATTAGATAAATATATTGGCTATCAGCGATTAGCAGATAGAGACAGTCAGGAAAAAAACAGACTGTACAGGTGAAGTTTGTGAATTAATCATTTATTCTAACCAAACCAGAAACGATTATTGGAACAATGGAAAGACTAACCAGGATGGCTGTGAGTGAGTCTTTTTTGTGTGTCTGTTGAGTTAACAAGGTAATAAAGATCGTCTTACTTTCATGAAAGAGAGAAATGTATTTTTCTACTTACTGACATTTTGCTTATTTCTAAGTTTATTTTGTTCATTAATGCTAAGAGCATTATGCGAACGACCTTAATCGAGTGTAAAAACTGTTATGTGGGATTTCAAAGTCACAGTTATATCAAATTTTGGTGTTTCCATCAAGCTTTTCTCATGTGAATCTTCAAAATCTGCATTGAAGTTTGTTGAGTGAAATATGACTAAAATCTGCAATTGCTAGTTGCCCTAAAACAAACCCCACTTAAAACAAAACTAGCATGACCTCCTTGGTAGAGGTAATAAAAAGTAGCTCTGATGTTGTAGAAGGAGACACATTGTTGAATACAGACCTTTTCTCACAACAGGTGATATAACAGATCCAAATTCAGAGGAACAACATCATATCTTTACACTTTAATTCACACCAGGAAGCTCTGATGTCTGAACACAGGCAGAACATAAAATAAGTGAGTTGCCTTTGATTGCTCTGTCAAATCCTGCCTGTTTCTTCCTGACATGGTACATAATGGGATTTTAATGGAGCACAGTCCCATTTGTTGACAAAATGTACACCTGGCCCTTCAAGCATGGCAAGATAAGAGAGAGTCACAGCCTTCACCGTGAGTCTGGGACTGGTTGCCATAGTAACTCCAGTCAGACATGAATTTGGGTGGTGGTGCTGAGGGTGCTGAGGGTGCTGAGTCAGCGCTTCTGGGTAAGAAGACCCTGAACTTTCTCCGAGGCTCGCCTGTCAGACAAGGATCTTCTATATCACGGCACAGTTTTCACAGTTTGTATCCTTGCTGCACTGGCCTAGATAACAGCTGTTCACAATGCAGCGCCTGAAAGGCAGACGAACGCCAAAACAAGTCAGGCACCCGGGCTCGCTCACAGCGATACATTAAACATAAACAGCAAGGCTGATGAGAACGCTAATTAAACAAATTAACAGACTAATTAGCAAATATTCCTACAGCAAACTACTTGCCAATATATACTCAAGTGGACCCAAACCTTTAATTAGAGTTAAGAGTCTTCTTGCAACTCGTCTTCACAGGTCACAAGCGTAAACAACGAGTCAGTGTCTTCTCTTAAACGTCTCAGATTGTTTCGTTTTAGAGCCATAACAACTGATCGATCAATCGTTTCTTAAATGTTAAGATCTGATGTGTTTCTTTGTCGTATCTACACAGTTTCAAAGGTTATAGATAAATAATTCACTAAGAAATTATTTTGCCATCTATTTTGTGTAGGTTGAGTAATTATTTTAAGAAAAATAAATGTAAATATCATCTGATTCCAGCTACTCTTTAATATCAGTTTCCATACTTCTCTGACAGTAACCGGAATGTGTTTGAGTTCTGGGCAAAACAAGAGATTTGAGGACATAATCTTTGCTGTTGAAAAACACTTATTGACCAAACAACTAATTACTAATTACTAATTACTGCTAACTAATGAAACCCTACATATATACATATACTTTAGGTTTTGGACTATTGGTAGAAAAAAACAAACTCTGTAAATGGATTTATGGTGGGAACTTTCCACTTTTATCGACGCGGTAATTATCAATTAATCAGGAAAGTAATAAGTGGATTAATTAATAATAAACATACCTGTAAATTGTAACCCATGTCTTCTGATAAGTGTTAATGCTTGAATAGTGTCCACTATCTCCAAGAACCATTATTTCATTTTCTGACCCATTAATCATCTCACAACCCCTTAGATTTATCTTGCAACCCCTTGTAGGCGGCTTTGCTATCCCCTACCTGGGAACCTTTGATTCACCCTATGCTGCTAATGTCTATTTTCACAAAAGAGCTGTAAACACATCCTCTATATGTGACTTTTCTGTACACCGAGATGTAATAACATCATACAAATGCACCTGGGACAACTTAAAGTCTCTGCCTGTGGACCATGGTGACAGGGCATAACAAAATTATAAAAAAAATACAAAAAAAGACGGATCCAGTCAACCCACTTTCCATGGTTTAAAAACAAGATTAACTGCCATAACAATGAGTCTTCCTCACAGCTGATGTTGTGTAAGTGTCTCAACATGACACATGTGACAGTAGGTCATGTGTTGTAGCTCGTGAGCGCCTGCGAGTACATGATTTTCTGTCCACCAGTGAAAGCAGCGCTGGCGGTAATGGGTGTACTGGTAGTCTCGGTGGAGCACAGCTGGAGCAGCAGAAGAGCACAGCACTGCGGAATTCCCCACCAGCTAAGACGAGCTATTTATAGCACACGTACACAGACATACAGTTTGCATAGGCCCAGGAGTGTTTCACGTACACACACACACAGACAGACACACACAAACATGCAAGAGCAGAAATAAACCGTCTGCAGAGCAGCATGAAGGTGCAACATACAAGCACACACACCATAATATAAGTCAGAGTGTACGTGAAGCCAGATTTATGTGACATGTGCAGCTGCTGTGGTGGCACAAAACATTAGTCTGTAGGTCACATAGTTAACAAAACCACATTTCAGACCAGTGACCGACATACATCACACAACACACACACACACACACACACACTCCTACACACAACTGTTCAAGGCTGCTTCAGCTAATGAGTAACCCTGACCTCAGCCCTTGTCCCAGGGTGAGTTGTGTTGTATTTTGTGTGCTGGTGTGTGTGTGTTGTGTTTGTGTGTGTACAGAGGAGGGGAGGTTTCTTATTATTAGCCTTACCTAAGAAGAAGCTCTTTGGGGAGCTTCTTGTTAATGGGGGCTTCATCGCTGTTTGAGAACACCTGCAGAGACACACAAAATAAACAAGGATAATAAGTAAGCGTGTGTGGTGTGTTTGAGGTGGTCAACAGCAATGGCACGAAAGGAAAACACAAGCTGTTACAATGGCAACAGAGATTAAAACATAGAAAGAGTATTTTTCCAAAGGAGATACAGCTCTATTTCCTGTCCAACAAAGCCAACAGACTCAAAACTGAGTGAAAACCAGGATATTTTCATTAGTTATATCAAATGATATAAAAAAAAATCTACATTTTATTCACCAAAATGCAATCACAGCTATCTGCAAGTAAAGCTAATTTCCTTATTCTGACCTGTTTCCTGTTACTGAAAAATCTATTTTGATGCTCCAACATCTCAGCAATTGTTTGTTATATAAGACACATATAAAATACAACTATAACAAAGTCTACTGTCCAAACACACAGGACAGTATCTGGTTTTATTTGACAATTACTTTTTTGCAGACACAAGGATAAAATTAAGAAGCCTTGTTTCTCAATTTCACTGTTTCTGTGGTTACTGCTGTCTGCCTTTGTATGGTAGTTTACTTATATATACACAGTATTATTTAGTTGCACCACTGAAGAATGTATTTAAAGGACAAGTTCATCCGTATATTCCTATATGTTCAGAACTAGTGGTCACTTTGTTTTAACTTATTTGGACCAATCAGGTGAGGGGAAACACAATCTATATGCTAATTTCATGTAAAACAGGGCTGTAACATTTGTGTATTCACACCGAACCATCACAGTCTGGTTGGCCGATTGGTGTACAAGTCAAACTATGGTGAGCACAAATGAAACGGCAGAGCTGGAAGGGAGAATGAGAATTTTTGGCCTGTGGGGTTTTCGGTGTAATAGCTAAACTGAAAATAGTTTACTGAAGTTGCCAGTGGGCAAAATGCTACCTCAGTCCCCAGCAAGAGGTTTTTTTCTTTGACACTTGCACTACTATCTGTTCAATAAATGAAAAAAAAGAACCTTATGCATTTGTTTTTTTCCCCTCTGTACTGAACTCGCATTGAACCGTGACTCCTAAACCGGGGTATGAACCTAACCATGACTTCTGTATACTGTTACACCCCAGTGAAACAAAAAAAATCAAAAGATAAGCTAACGGTACAACAATATGAGGCTTTAGTAGTCTGAGTTAGTAAAATGAAATGGGTATCTTCCAGAGTATGAGTATTAGTATGAAATTCCCTCTTTTTGTTACTCTCTCTCTCTCTGTTCTGCAGCTCAAGAAAGAAACAAAGAGAAAATTTTGGTACTAAAAAGGCTGATAAAGGAGTTTCTTTGCAGCCAGCATGAACAACAGTAATGATTACGTCAACCGATAACACTTTCAATGTGCGTATGAGCCTCTGAGTGATGGTTTATGACAGCCTTGAAAAGATGGGAA
>CAFUXE010000312.1:437336-489334 GCA_903364295.1 Serranus cabrilla
GAATACACAAGTGGTTTGGAAGTTTTTGGACTCGTTTCTCCAACATAAAAAAGTGAGATTTTGCCAGAAGATGCTGGATCGTTGTAACCAAACTTTTGTGTCGTTGCTCTTTGGATGCCTGGCTTGTCTTGTGGTGACCTCGGTGGTAAATGCAGACGGTAAGTTCATTTTTAAAGATATTGTACTTGAAATATACTTTATAATGTGACATTATCATATCATTATAAACTCACAATTTAACCCTCAAACAAATGCTTTTATTACCATATGAAGTGAGTTTCCATCACAAAAGTTGTGACCGCAGTAACCGTTACTCAGAGCAGACTGGTGGCAGCGCGCGCTAACTATTGGCACCTGCCTTGTAGTCTCGTGCTTTTCATAATAAAAGTATTTCCCATTTTCTCTGTTTTCCCCCCTCTAAAATTAATATTTAATCGCAATAAAAAAGCATTATAAGTCTAAATTAAGATATGACTGTTAAACATATTTTTCGTTATTAAATATTTAAACCCTTTCTATTGACTTTTAAAAGATTTTAATTTGTATCAAATATAAATGCAGTCGCCCAGTCCCATCAATAGGCAAGAACATGCTTTTATTTTTTCATAAAACATAATTTTCTCTAGTGATTCTGCTAATGATGTGGCAGTGAGGTGATAATGTGTAGGACTGTGTGTGCTGCTGTGATGCAGCAAATTGATCACACCTGTAGCCAACACACACACACACACACACACACACACACACACAGTGCTGTGCTCTCCTGCAGTGCCGATCAATTATTATCAACCTCTTAGCAGCTGGCAGTAAATATTTCTATTATACTGTGGAATTTGTTGGGAACTGTCAGTTAGATTAATTAGCCTCGACATGTCTTGATTAATTGAGGATTTACACCTGTAGTTGTATTCCAATACGAATCTGTGTTACAACACACAAAATTAATAGATTATGGGAAATATTTGGGGAAATAGATTTTCATGTCAGTCTCCATTAAGTATGCCAGAAACCTGGCATATGTGCTGATTCATGCACATATAATTTACTGTTTGATTAGAAACCTTTTAGCTTCCCTTTCTCATCTAGGTGGTTGTCTTTTGTGAAGTCAAGGTTATCCAGTTTATATATAGACAACACAGATGCTGACCTGTGTGCCTTATAAAGAGATTAAATAAATCACAGATATTATTGCATTAAAAACACAGAAATGATAAAATAGAAACATGAATAAGACACTAAAGTTATGAACAGCACAGCATTACAAAACAGAAAATTAAATACTAACAAATAAAGCCAGAGTGTGGACTGACATGTCTTCATAATTATAATTAATAGGCTTAAAAACAGAAATAGGTCTTCAGACAGGTTTTAAATATATTCATGGAAGGGGGGGTAATTTTTGGTGGCAAATTATTCTATAATTAAGGGGCAGTAACTAACAGATACATTATGAATAGATGCAGCTCTCTTTTGTCTTCATATAAGACAGAAAAGACAAGTGAATAATGTTTGGATTTTATCATAAGTGACAAAAATGTATGAATTAGGTGAGGCGAATAATGTTTACAGACGCTGCCATAAGCTAACAGGTCAAATTTAAACCAACGTTCATGAAAACGTGTCACTAAGAGTTCAGTTAGAGGTTATATGAAATGAGGTTTCCTGCTCCGTCTCTTCTCAGGTCGAGTGTTTGTGTTGGACCTGAGGAACTCCTCCGGCCTGCAGGGCTTCAGAGATGCTGAGCGAGCTTGTTCCTCCCTACACGCCCGCTTGGCTTCAACAGAGGAGCTCCATCACGCTGTGGTGGAGTGCTTCTTCTCCTCCTGCACCCGTGGGTGGCTCTACGGCGGCACAGTGGGGTAAGACAGGAAGCATTTGTGTGTGAGAGTCCTCATTGTTTTAAGGGACCTGTAGGGAGACTTCTAGAGATGTCAAAGGTCATTTTTGTGTGTGTGTGCTTCTGTGTGTGTGTGTGACGGCGGCTGCAGGAACGGATGAAAGAGAAAGGAAGTTAAGGCTGCAGCGGCAGTTATAGAGTGAAGAAGAGAGTGACACATTTTAGGGGGGGAAGAGAAAAAGAGAGAGAGGAAGAGAGGGAGAAAGACTCCTCTGTTCCTTCCTGGAGGAGGAGGGAATTCTGAGCCGGGGTGTCATGTCGACAACTGCCTCCATTTACACCTCTCATCTCCACGGTAACATGACACACAGCTTTCAGCACCCGGAGACAGAGACGGACAGACAGACAGACAGACAGAGAGAGAGAGAGACAGGGTTGATTTAGGCCTGGAGGAAGAAGATACACTGTTAGTTTGGAGTGAGCTGGTTGTTCTTGGTCTGTGAGGCTCCAGTAAGAGGAGATTTCAGGGCTGTAGGCACACGTTGTTCAATTACATTACCTGCTACTGTGGTGTTTGTGTTAAGTTGAAATACTGTCCTCAATTCTTTTAGTTTAGTTTATTGATTATTTTTACAACAGGGAACATGTACCGCAAAACAAAAAAAGGAGAAAAGATGCTTAAATATTCAGACACTGAAGAGTAATGGTGTTTATTTAGCTATTTATTGTATAGCTTCTTATTCTCTATTTTCTCAATTATCATTTTGAATTGGCTGACAATGTAATACATTGTTTGTATAATAATGTCTAACAATGTTAGGTTTTTTTTTTTAAAGTTTTATGTCTGAGAAAGTAGCTCTCTGGGTATATTTAGTGGCAAAGTGGAGTGGTGTAAAATCAGGGCACAATCCACATAAATAAGGTCGATTATCATTCTATCTAAAAGAAAAAGAAAAAAAGAAGACATTGGCCACCATTAATCGATTAATTTTACTCTCTAAAATCAGAATTTTCATCGGCCTCAAAAATCCCATATCAGTCGGGCTCTGGCTCTAATGTACCAGATTCAGCTTCTAGCAAACTTCCATCTGTAGTCAAGGGGCAGGTCTTCATACAAACGTGGCTTTTTTGCAACATTTACTTATTGAAAGAGAAATAAGAACATAAAGAATAATTCTTGAAACATTTTTCTCTCATTTACCCCTCTTCCTCGCCCAAGCACAAATAGACACATATTAAACAATTCACCCCAAAGGGGACAAGAGTATCCATACAAATTCATTCAATAGTTGTGAGCACAGGTCCAAGAGAAAGCTGCTAAAATGACAAATGTAGCAGAGAAAAAAAGACACAAAAAAGCATAATTCAAAAAAACGTGAGTGAATCTGTGGAGGAGGGACTTGGACAATTATTATGATTCATGCAAAATGCACATTTTCCTAAATCCCCCTATTAAAAGGAGGAACTATCAGAAACTAAACCGGCTTCAAAATGGCGTCTGCTCTAAAAATGACGACGGTCTGGTCAGAGGAAAAAGCTGACGCGTTTTTCTTTCCTTACGCTCCCTGTTTGGACATCAGCTTTCACACTCGCTTACCATGTTTCACAGTGTGTCACCCATCTATGGCTCTGTGTGTCCACGCTGAGTTCATCCCCGTAGCCCTCTTCTCTCTCTCTCTCTATCTGTCTTAATCAAGTGAGCAGAACACATCAGTGAGGCTGTCATGTGCTCAGAGCAGAAAGTTTCATCAGCTCCTCAGATGAATAATAGCTGCTTTCACTCATTTGAGGTGTGAATTGTGCTGTTTTTCCAGAAGGTAACGCTGTGGTGTTAGTGCCAGTTAACCTGTAGTGCTTGACATAATTTTTGAGATCAGTTGCATAATAACAACTGCGTCTCAGCCTGACCTTAACATCTCCCTCTTACCTGTCAGTCATAGATCTGCTGCTGCTCCGGTAACCAAACACAATAATACCAGCAGACTCATACCTACCTTTGGAGTTTTCCCTGTAAAAGTTATGTCATGCTAGGTGAGAGTTTTGAGAAATGGCTTCCTGTCTCTGATAGAGGTCAATATAATGTCTTTCACACACACACACACATGCACACATAGACACACACAGAGACAGATGCCTGCAGGAGCTGCAGTTTAATGAGAAAACAGCCGTTGTGTTTTTTGTCTCTCTCTGTGTTTTCTTGGCGATTTCTGTCTTGCTGCCCGTTTCTCTCTCTCTCTTTCGCAGATTTTTGTCCTTATAAGCTGAAGTTAACATGGCACAAGCATGCAGTATGACTCACACCGCTTCTCACAGTCTCACTGCGCTGCCAGTCAAATTCTTTCCAATTACTGATGCTTTGATTAACTCAGTCACACACGTACACACACACACATAGAGGCACCTTTTCCATTTAATGATGCTTGATATTACCGTGCAATATTCAATGAAAAGAGACTTTGAATGACGTCTCTTCTTTAAATGTTCTTTCCACATGAGGCTGGTGTCGGGAGCTGCTATGGGAACATGATTTGATTGGCCTGGGAAGTTTGAGTCAGTCTTATCTGCTGCTGTTAGATGACAAATGGGCTAATGATGCTATAAACCTCAACATGGCAACAAAAATAGCCTATTTACTCAGCCTTTTTTATGCCACTGCAGCTTGTGAGTGTCGTGCACTGACCGCATTATTCACTTGGTCCCTGTGGAATCATATCGAGTCTCTAATGTTATGATTGTTCTATATGAAGTTGGCTGTAACTTAAGGCTTCTGCATGGGAACGTCTATTCGTAATATGTGATAATATTGTGCCACAGGCCGCAGCTGCTGATACTGCAGCATGTCTGAGCCGTGATGTCCGTTCCTGCACTCTGATGTCATGCTGGACTAATATTTGAATAAGTGACAAATCGGGCGTTGACCAGGAAAGCAGCATGTGCTGTATATATGTGGCCGTGTGTCGTCATATAACCAGTACAATGTATATAAACCAGAGCTGCTGCAGCTTTACGTCTCCCGTCTGTCACTTTTATCAGTGGTGGAGCAAGTATTTAGATCTTTTACTTGTGTAAAAGTACCAATATATTATATTTTAATTACTTTTTACACTGGAAAACAATGTTAAACACAAATATGAGTCATAGCATGAGTTTTTTTTTTTACATACTTCAAAATATCTTTGTAGGGAGATTTAAAAATATAATGCTTTAAGTGCAAAACATGGACCTACGGGAGTATGTTTCTGTCTGTGTGTGTGTGTGTGTTTAAAGTAAATACACTGGGTTTAATTATGATCGCACTTAATCCTAGAGTCCCAGAGGAGTGCTTTAATGCTTCGCCGTAGGCCATTTGCTCCCATTTCACAATACAATTAATAAGTCTGTCTATCTATCTATCTATCTATCTATCTATCTATCTATCTATCTATCTATCTATCTATCTATCTATCTATCTATCTGTAGGACCACGGTGTGTAATGTTGTGGGCAGTGCACTGAAAGCTGTAGATGTGAGGACAGAAAACGCCACGGAAGACGCTGCACACCTGGACGCCTTCTGCATCAAAGACAAAGGTCAGTGGACGTGCAATACACACAGATTTATGCGCATAACTCCGTTCAATCCTCACATGAAGCTGTGAATAAGGATCAGGATATGAATGGATGAGCTTTGTGTGTACAGAAAGTGTGTATGTGTGCCAGTCCAGAGATATTTACTGAGGTGTGAAAGAGGCTGTGTTCCTGCGTTCCTTCCATCCTCGACTCTCAACACTCTCCATCCTGCAAGAGTGTGTGTGCATATCTGTCGTTATATACCAATCTCTCTGCCTCCTCATGAATATCTGTGTATGTGATGATATTACTTGATCCATGAATGTACGTGAGCCCGGGCGCAGCTGAAGCTAAATTTCACACACCTACAGTATTTCGCTGGCAGGGATCTGAGAGGGGAGCGGGGAGCAGTCAGTGGTTGGTTTTGGAACAGACTATTTATTGGATGCCACCCAGAGGAGGTCTCTAGTCCTTCCTCATAAACAGTAGAGCTACTGTGGCTGTTTGTATATACAACACTTACAACTCTGCTGTGAGGAAAATGAACTGTACAGATCCACTTAAAGTAATGACGCTGCTTCACGGGCAGGGTTGTGGTTGTGGTACATGGTTATGTAGTCATGTCTATAATTATATTAAAATAGAAAGTTTGGTGATATAAAATGCCATGTTAGCCACATTATCAAGTTAACATACAATAAAAATAATTTTAAAATGACTACAGTAAATTAGGTCAATTCTGATGTTTCAAGGTCAATTTGAATGTAACATTTTGACATTTTTTTAAAAATCCACTCTAGTTTCATGCTCTTTTGATGTGTTTTTGTACTTTGTAGATATTAGCTTCTAATCATTTTTGCAACAGAATGATGAAAGTCAACTTAGCCTTGAAATTCACACAATGTAGCTATAATTGATCATAACATTGCACATAAGATCATGTTTTTTCCCCCATGAAGTTACTTGCACTGGAGCTTTAAATCAGAATCTTTGGAATTGTAGATGTTAAAATTTCAATTTTTCTTTTTTGTCTTTTACTTAAAAGACAGTAAACAATAATATGTTACTATCATCGAGGTGAAAAGCGAAACGTGCAGATTCATTCAGTGCTTTCACATTTTGGTGAGAAACTCTGCAGGGTCATCTGTAAGGATCAAGTCAGCCATTGAACTGAAAGCAGCAATGTAAAGGCACCTCATTTGTAGTAAAATGGAATAAACCTCAAATTTCAAGATTTTTTCTGTCCTGTTATTCACAGTAAAGCAACTGTATGTTGGGTAGTTTTATTTTCAAATCAAAAACCTTCATGATGGAAAACACCTAATTTGCATTATACAATAAACAACACAACAGCTGCTGAATGTATTATTGAAATCCTTTTTTTCTTTTTTTTTTGGAGAGTAAATAAAATAACTGAAACTTGTGTAGCGAGTGGCATTTTTGAGTCAATCAGCACGCTATTATGTGTCAAACTGTGTTGCCTCTGTATAATTACCATAAAAAATTAGACCAGAGTCGAGACAATGCACCGCCTTTATCTCATCCCAGTGGCATTGTTCGGGGTTTTGTTCTGTCAAAATTACATCCACATTTTAAACAAAGCCCATTGCTTCCTGTCCCTTGAGTCATTCTAATCTCTTTCTGCTTACAAATGGGATAGTGATGCTGTAAAGCTGGATAATAATAATGAGTGAATGCTGAATAAGGATTGCATCAACTCTATCTAATAGCTTGTTTAACAACTCAAAACTGTTATATTCCACTTTGTATGTTGACTTTATTGTTTGTTGTGGACAGGTGTGCCGTGTGGTGACCCTCCGTCCTTCCCTAACGCCCGTCTTCAGGGACACAGTGGATATGAGATGGGAGACGAGCTTCTGTACACATGTGTGCCAGGTTATGTGATGCCCAGCGGACACAGTGCCTTCAGCCTGCTGTGCGACAGCTGTGGAGAGTGGTATGGACTAGTGGAGCTTTGTGTGAAAGGTAAGAAGGTGTTAAAACTGTTGATCTTGGAGACAGAAGTGGAAAGAGCCAGAAAGAGAAAGCCTCCCTTTTGTTCATCCTTTTCAAAGCTTTGAACTTTGACCGAGAAGGGCAGGAGACATCTCTGGGGTCAGACTCCTTACTTGTTAGCTCCCACTGTCTTTAGGTGATCTGTGCTTGATTCTTAGCTTTTAGGAAAACAGTGTCTCAGTTGTGAGCTGAAAATGTCAGCTATGACACCTTAGTGTTACATGCCACGTGTGGCAGCTCATAGCAGAGGAAGAACGGGGCAAGAAGTAGCCTTGCCTGTGTCTGGGGTTAGCTAACAGAGTCGTGCCCAAAGATCAGTGTGAGGCATCAAGCTTTAGTTTAGAGAGATAACAAAATACATTTCTGTTCCACAAACGTATAGGCTCTGGGTTTAACGGTCCCTTTGCCTCACCCCCGCCGCTTGGGAGATGTAATAGATGGATAGGCTAGCTAGCAAGCTAACCTTCAATCTTTGGAGCTACGGACACAATTTACAACCCACTTCAATGTGTTGGCACAATAATAACAGTGGCCATTTTCTTTTGAACGAGTCAAATGACCGCAGGTAACAGTTCAATGTCCGTTCTACTCTCATAGGCCGGCGTAGCTTAGAGTAAAGACTGGAGACAGGGGGAAATTGTAAAGTAACAAAATCTTCAAACCAGCCCCTCAAAAGCTCACTAATTCAAATATTTTGTTTAGTTGGTGTCAAGGACAAGTGTCTTTTTGAAGTCTCTGCTAGTTGTCAAGCGATGTCAGGGTGACAACTGTACTTGTTGGTCCTGACCTGGACTTTTTAAGCTTCAGAGCTTTAGCTTTGGAGAGAGAAAGGCTAGCTGTTTGCTCCTGTTTCCAGTCACAGTCCAGTAAGATTTTACAGCCTGAATTGTTTGTGTTATCTGACAGATCAGAAATGTTAAGATATCATGTACCTAGTACCTGAGTGTCTCCTCGTTGTGTTTCTGCAGATGAGACTGAAAGTCACGTAGACTACGAGGACAAGTTCATAGATTCCTACGGAGAAGCAGATCGCCACAACGAGAGACCAGAGGAGGCTCATGGCGAGGTGTACGAGGAGGTGCATGGAGCTGCAGAGGAGGAAAGGAGTCAGGAACAGCAAGAAACAAGCTTCAGTGTCGAAGAAGAGGAGGAACATCAAGACCACCATGGAGTACCTGAAGTGGTAGGAGAAGTGATCACCAGAGGAGCAAAAGACGAGGATCGGGCTGTTGAGGACTTTGCAGGCCATCCGACGTGGGAGCAAGAGAGGAGGGAGGTGGTCCGGCCAGATGCAGCTGCAGCCACGGAGGCGCCTGTCTCTCTTCTCTCCCAGAAACACCTCTTCTGGTTCCCCTCCGAGGCCTTTCAGGAGGAGGGACGTCCTGCCTCCACCAATCCAGTCACACAGACTACACAGAGAGCCTCCGGCGCCCAATCAGAAGAAAGTAAAGAGCATGACAGCCAGGAAACACACCACCAGCGTCCAGTTGATGTTGACGACCATGATCACGACCAAGACAGCTACGATGACCATGACTCGGATGACAGACATGATCATGATGACAGCCACCACGATGATCAAGACGACCACGACAGTCGCCAGGACGAAGACGACAGCGACGATCGTGTGAAGCATTACATTCCAGCTCAGCATGATGATCTGGACAGACGGGACCGCCACGAAACACATGACGATCACGTTGACCATTATGACATGGGTGAACATGAAGAGGACCGTGATCGTGTTCGCTACGGCAGCCAGGAGTATGACGACACTTATGATGAACATGAGAGCTACGAAGAACATGAGGATGTGACGGACGATCCTGGTGACGATGACCAAGAACATCCTGACGGCTCTGAGGAACATCCAGACCATGATGACCACGATGACCGTGAGGAGCAATATGACCCGAAGGAGGAGGATAAAGACCGTTACGATCACGATGATCACGATGATCACGATGATCACGATCATCATGAACACGATGACCATGACAGCTATGATGATCATGATAGTCATGAAGATGATGATGACAGCCATAGACATGTTATCTTTTCAATCGCATCCGATAACCATCAGAACGTCACTCAGAAGAGAACAGAAGGAGAGGCGACCACAGATGACACCTGGCTGGATGGATACCCTGTTGTTCCAGAGAAAGCAGAAAATGGTGACACCACAACAGAACAGGTAAGGCCAGAGGATACAGAGAGGGGGACAACAGACAGACCCAATGACGTGGAAATGCGTAGACCCGGACCTTACACCAGCTTGCCAGAGGTCCCCGAGGCTCCCAGTACAGAGCCTGCTGTAGATCAAGGCGTAGTGGAGGAGGTGTGGCCCGGATTCATCCCCACTGCTGCTCCCTCACAGCCCTCAGACTCCCCTTCATACTCCGACACCCTGGACTACGACACACAACAAGCAGCTCCCACCCCCTTCTGGCAGGATGACCTCACCGAACACCCGTTCCTCGATCATGGCCCAGTTCCTCCGATGCATGACAGCGACGGCGGACTGGTAGAGGAGCACACTGTACACCATCTACCAGGTGAGACCGGCGAGAGGGGTGAGACGGAGGGAGAGATGGGGGAGGCGATCTGTACAGGTGAGAACTGCCCTCCCCTTCCTCCGAGCTCCTCCGGCCGAGGTCCAACGGTGGCAGCCATAATTGTGGCGGTGTGTGCGGTTGCCGCCGCGGTCATCGTCGGGGTGTGGTGTTACAGACGGCAACAGCAGAAGAGCTCCATGTACGAGATGAACGGGAAGGGCCAAAGTCAGACCAGACAGGGCCAACAGATAGAGATGCAGCAGAAAGTGTAAGAGCAAGAAAGAGAGAACTAGCAGAGGGCAGAGACATTTTGGGAAAGATGGGAAGATTCAGATGAATTTGACAGGAAAGCCCCTCATCTCGCTAGAACTACTGCATAGTTAAAGATTTTGGATAGGTATGAACAGATGAGATGTGCCCTGTGTTTAAAGAGGAAAACCTCTTGAGATGCAGAAGAACTGATGCTTAACACAGGGAAACCTGACTGAAACAAGATAGTAGATCGATTTTTAAGGATTTTCCACATCTGTGTTATACCTACCCAATATTTTTAAAGCTCTGACATCTAGCTGGACGGGTGGAGGGGCTGTGTCGGGACTGGACTCAACTCCAGGAACTGAAAAAAGGAGATAACCATGTAGGAAAACCACAAGAAGGCATGCCTGCCCGCCTGAATATATAAACTGAAACTTGCTCTTGGACATCGTGGTAAAAATTCTCTGTGTTACCTTTTTGTTGATTTTGTTGACTGCTCGTTTATTGTTGATTTAGCTGCATTGTCCTTGATCGTCAATCTTTTTCTGTTTGTCTGAGTGTTGATAAGAAAAACTGTATTCCACTTGTTACTAAAGATCGCTGAAGTCCAGAACGCTTCAGATCACCACGGCAGATTTGGGCTGGTAGTCCCAAATGAACGGCCAGGTTGCTGTCAAACCAGCAAACGAAAAAAAAGGCAGATGATGATTGTTAGATTAGATGAGAGGGTTGAAGGAGTGGTACGGGGGGGAAAGATGGGAGAAAGAGGGATGGAGGATGAAACATTTTAAGATGTTCCGGCCTCTGTTGGTTTTGACAGTCAGCTGGTGAGAGTTAAAGAGCGGGTGTCCATCCAGACTGCAGACTCAGCCCCTGTGTGTGTGCGTGTGTGTGTCTGTCTCAGGTCTGTGCAATCCGCCGTCAGCGGTACGTCGTGTTTGCTGACGGCATTCAGACCAAATGGAGATCAAACATTATGGTGCTGCCTTGGCAACAGAGAGAAACTGAAATATCAACCCCCCCCCCCCCAATATTTCAGTTTCAACTTAAAGAAGCAGTGTGTCGCTTTTAGTGGCATCTAGTGGGGAGGTTGCAGATTGCAACGAAATGAATTCCCCTCCGCCCTTTTCAAGCATGTTGGAGAACCTACAGTGGCTTTTAGGCAACATAAAAACGTGAATAGCCTCTATGTTTTTGACATTTCTGGGCTATTGTAGAAATATGTTGGGCTACATTAATCCCACTGCATTTCTTGGCAAGAGCTGCATAGCATTCAAACTGTAGGATTGGACAGGTGTCCACGTCACATGAGGTACCCAACCTGTTCAGGTTCTGTCCTGACCAATGCATTCCTGACCTTAAACACTTGAAACTTCAAATTAAGCAGTGAAGCAAATGCAGAAGTACCTTACACCTGCAATCGTTAAAAAATCGTTTAAAAAATGGTTCAATCTATTTCAGTACAAAATGAGACTTAGTTGATTTATTACCTCAGTAAAAGTGCTTGTGGCAATATTATGGTCTGAATCACTAGTTTAAAGTCCTCTTCAATACATTATGATGTTAATTGTGTAAATAATGGTCCCATTTAGAAGAAAATAGATCATAAAGCAGGGAATGGTTTGGGGTGTGGTTATCCTTTGATTGACAGGTCACTAACAGGGTGATGAGCGTACAGAGTCCACCCCTCGCCCCTCCCCAGTCCAAATGGTCTCTCCTGGTTTAAAAAAACAAACATGATGGGCGTAAATTAAGATGGCAACGGTTGTAACGCCGAACTCGATGCTTCAAACGGGCAGTCGACAAACCAATGGGTGATGTCATGGTGACTACATCCACTATTTATACAGTCAATGCTTCAGTCCGGTCCTGCCAAGAAAAGCAGTTGGGCTCTCCATGTAGATATGAAAGGCTCAGCGTCAGTTCTTAGTTTTAGGTGATTGTACACTGATAAAAGTCCCTCTAAATCTTACTCAGTGCTCCTGTGAAGGAATACTAATGGTTTGACGTATTCTGACAGTTTAGGGCGTTTAGTGGAAAATGTAGCTAGATTTCTGAATATTATGTGGAGTTGGGTAAGACTATGACTTTAAATTAAAACTGGGGCTTGACCACATGCCCTAAGATGTATATCATGATAAATTGTTACATTTAGCTCTGAAATGATAAATGTAATGCGAAATATTTCAAAACGTACATGGATTATGCTTTCTTACTTGTGTTCTTCTATGTACGTCCTGATGAAATACAGTATCAAAGGTTTTAGAGGGTTATCCTGACTGGACCAGGAAGGAATTGTTAATTTAACGTTCATTTAACGCTATTCTCATTTTAAATATTTGGGAATTCAGAAAATATTCAAGTAATTTAGCTTGGTTAGAAAACGTTATACATTTGGTTCCTGGTGTACTGTAGCTGTGCATGATATCTGTTCTCGCTGTTTCCGCACTGTGCCAAATACTTGAGTGCAGAAGTCAAATGTTAAAATAGAAAAAGCTGATAAAAAGGTGCAAATGTAAATAAATTCAAATAGCTGTAAGAGGGTTTAGTCTTAGATGTTAGAGACTGAAATTCTGGTGATGTACAAACACTAAAAACATGTATTATATATCAAAAACTTAAATAGAAAGTGCCAAATGTAATTAATGTCAAAAGTGGGTGAATGTTTTTAAAAAGCTCATTAAATTTTTCATCCAGTCTCAGCTGATTACAAAAAGGTTTTTTTAATTGTTATTTTGTGAAATATTTAGTTATTAAATATGGATTTGTTAGTGAATAACAGCTGTTACTGATTTGCTAAAAATATCAAACCAATCCCTTTAATTTCCATAAAGCAAAGGATGTTTTTTTGTACACTACCAGCTCTCATTCACATGATGCTCATATCTCTCCATGTCTGTTTCTTCTTCATCTCAAACAGCCTCATGTGTTTGATGTCAGGATGAAATGTGTACTGTATATGTGCTCTCTTAGTCTCAATAAACTCCTAAACATGTGGTTTAACTCTTGATATGTTTTTTTTTTTTTGCAAGGTCATGGTGTGGATGTCTCATTTTACGGCCCTTTGTTCATTGTTTACCTTTCACGTGTGTGAAAGTGACTGACTGCTCATGCTGAGGTGCGACTTTGACCTTTGACCTTGACTCCTGACAGTCAGCCTTTTATAGTAACGCTCAGCCGAGCCACTTCTATCAGATAATTATCCTTCATATTATCCTCCTCTCTGATGTGCTCCGAATATTGTTTAAAAAGGAGGACGAGAGGAGGGCAGATGAAAGGTAAAGGATTGGCAGGGGAGAAGAAGAGGCAATAAAAGAGACAGGTAAATACAGGCGGGAGAGGAATGAGAGCGCAGAGCCAGAGACGGAGGGAGATACAGTAATACAGCGGGAATGTTCCCCTGTGGGTTTTTAACATCACTGTGTGACAAACTGCACAGAGACTCAATGTTCAAACATTATTAAACAACTCAGTGTTTTCTCTGGATGTCTCTGCTGCTCAGCACAGTCTGAAGGACCCTCGCAAAAACATCCTGCTGCACTGGAGCTCCAGTCAGAATTAACTGGACTGAAACAGGATTATTTGATTAATTGATTTGTTAATTATTTTCCCAAGCAAAAATACTTTAAAAATATATGATTTGCTGCTTTTCTATGTCTTATGTGATCATTAACTGATAGCGGTAATTTTTGTTTCCTGGATGGTTGGTTGGACAGGAAAAGGCCTGAGGACATTAACTTTATGCAACAAAAAGCAAATTTAACTATTTCCTCTAAATTTCATAGAGCAAACAATTAATGAATTAGTTGAAATAATTGCTGGCAGATATAGTTAGAGCTCCTGCTGAAATTAAAGATAAATACAAGACTGAATAAACAGATAATATACCAGTAAATGCACTAAAAATAATACTATAATAAATTAGAAATGAATGTGCCCATTAATTAAATGATAAAATCTAAAAGAAATTAATATTTGTTGTTAATTTATTATTTGTATTTATTCCCATGTTTTTATTCACTTCACTATTTATTTATTTCATGTTGATTTTTGTATGTATTTACTTATTTATGTTTGTATTAATTTTTATTTATCTTTATATATATATTATTATATTACATTTATTTATTATATTATTATTGTTATTTTGTCTTTGAATTAGATAATATATAAATGAAATGTATCAATTAATTTATGCCTACATTTATTTTTTAATTATATTTTTGGTACATTTAATGGCATATTAATTTATTATTATATATATTTATTTATTTTTGGCAGCTTCTGTCCTCCTACACTAAAGGACTTAGTCACAACTGGCAACATCCCCAAAACCAGCAACTGCAGTATTACAACAATACTGTAATAATTACTTGAAAGACCTGATGTTTGGCAAGTTTTATTAAAATCTCATTGTAAAACGTTTTTTGACAGACAACATACATGATTCACAGTGGAGGGATACAGATCCATAAAACAGCGAGTAAAAATATTTCTATCTCTATTATCATCATTGTCTTTAAATCATTTTGCCACTGTGCTGTATGTACAAACCACTGAACTGGATGCTTAGTGCACGAGAGAGAAACTTAAAATATATTCAGGATGAGGATCTGCAGGTGAAAACACAGTGAGCAATCAGAGCCTATTTCAAACACAATAAATACAAACTGGAGGGTTGTTAGTGTTGTTTTTGCTGCGTGTTTCAGAGTTTCGGTGGACCTTCCAGTTCGGGAACTTCACCGTCGTCCAGGAACTCATCTATAAACTCCACCACCTCCCCCTGCACACACACACACGGGAAAAAACAGACACTCAGAGGTGTTTGAAGAGCGTTTTAAACTCTCCCACTCACAGTTCTATCTGGGATTTTTCATACCTGGCATTACTAAAGAGATTACAGTCAACAGCTGAATGGTGTTTACCACATACAGCATGTAATCCTGGCTTATGTTGGGTTGCCCTGATGGCCACGCTCCTTGTGCTGCATCATAATAATATTTTTTAGGAAATGCCAGTGTGGTGCTGCCACCCCATGGCCGTCTGCCATAATGCAGCCTGATAAACACAGGGCCCACATTGTACTGCAGGGTGTCATGTGACCAGACGGAAGAATCCAGGGTTTTTCCATAAGTTACACAAGGACACAGCCTGATCCAGACTGATTTCATGGGAATCATGCAGGTCTATTTTTAAAGGTAAACTGCAGCTTGTGTTCCTGGCTGTGGTGCTTGGAGTCCCACAAATATATGATAGTAACACAGGCACGCACCTCATCGTCGCTCACCAGGCGCTGTCTGGAGAACTCCAACATCTGTAGCTGCATGGTGGTCTGATTGTAGTACCGCAGTGCCTCCTGTAGCACACACACAGGAGCACAGCAGGTTAGATGTGTGTTATAGTGAATCAGGAAGGCTGAACTGCTAAATCCATTTCACATGAAGTCAGTCCAGGGAACCTCAAAGGAAATACGCTTATTTACTCTATTGCAGGGTGAAATGTAAGATTTATACCCCTCTCATGCATATCAGTCCATTGAAGAAAACGCACAATTTTGAAGAAAAACATTGCTTATTTTTAAGAAACCAAATAATAATAATTAAATGGAGATTTGTGTTTTTGCATAAGGTTTGTTGTCATTATCATGTCTCACTGATCTGGGCAGGAAGTCCTCCTCTGTCAGTCCCCACTGTTTTTTGTGGAAGTTGTAATAGGCCACGTTATTCTTCATGACTTCGTCGTCGGGGTCAAAGAGGATGTAGCTGGCTGCACACGGCACGGCGTTCTTCAGGTCGTTCACTGGAAACAATTACAGCACTTAATCCACGTATTTTCCTGTATGAACCTCATAAAGCAGTCAAACCACTGGCAGATTATACACAGTCTTTGTGGTGCTGGTATTTTGCATCCCTTTGCAGTAGATTTGCATCTTTACATGGTTTAGTGTATCTGTGGTCATATTATGCCTTTTGTGGTTGTTTGTGTTTGTTTGAGGTAATTATGTGTCTTTAAAGGTCATTATGCTTATCTGTGTAGTCATTTTCTGTCTGATCTTGGTGATTTTTTGGTTGTTTTATGCATTTAGTAGTCATAATATGTCTCTTTGGGGTCGTTTTGTGTCTTATAATTTTAACAATAATGCATCCACAAGTAGGCCTGAGGAAACAACATGCAACTCACATTTGTAATAGGCGAACTGCAGGTAGTGGTACATGGTGGCCACAAACTTCTCAACAACGAATCCTCCTACGACAGGCGTCAGGTCGCTTTCACAACTCACTTTCCTGTCAAGAACCTCGATGTAGTGATCTGTGGAGGAAAGATTCAGGATAACATGATGAACTTAGCCATAAGGAGAAAAATGAAGACGGATGCAAAATAGAAATGAATTAATTGTTGAACGAGGCAGGAGGAACAGAGTCAGACAGGCATGAACTGACCAGCGATGGACGGGTAGAAGTCTTTAAAGTCCTTGACGTCTCTGGGGCCTTCGGACGCAGCCAGACACTCGTCGTAGACCTTGAAGAAGTCCCGCAGCGCCAGCTCCATGTCTGACACCGATGTACGGAAGTTTTCTCCGTTATACGCCCGCACTGAACGCACAAACAGTGACTGCAACAACACACACAAATATAACGTTTATCTTGGGCGTGATTGTATTATTGAAGCTTTCCACAGAGTTAAAAATCACTTTCTTACTCAAATCAATGCGAAGCTGCAACGATTAGCCGAATAATCAATTGACACAAAAAATAATCACCAAATATTTTGATAACTGATTAATTGTTTAAGTCATTTTTATTGTTTTCCACCCCCCAAATATGGAGATTCTTCCTTTTTCTCTCATATATATCATACTAAACTAAATATCTTTGAGTTTGACTGAAAAAAACAAGTCATTTTAAGGCATCACTTCGGACTTTGAAGAGCAAGAATGGACATTATTCACTATTTTCTGACACAATTCCTCAATTAATATAAAAAAAATAATAGACTAATCTATAATGAAAACAGTCATTAGCTGCAGCCCTAATCAATGATGTTTTTAAAGCTACATCAAGTGATCTGTAGTACTTATTTTCTAAATCGAGGACTCGTTGGTACAATGGAGGTTCAAAGGAGACAGAATGAAATTACATTTGGAGACACATGTTGATTCTGATTGAGCCAAAAAAGATTTAATTAATTTCAAAGGTGTAAAGGTACCAAAACAGCCCTGTCACGGACCTCTGGAGGTTGTTTGGGGAATCACTGGTGTCCGTGTATGAATCTGCCTGTGATGTGGTGCGGCTGGCCGGTTCACCACAGCCTGCCACCACATCAGCACGCCCACAGAGCCAGTAATAGCACGGTTTATGTGTGTTCACAAAGACGTGGATATGGGTGTGACTCTTCAGATGCAGTGTGTGTGTGTGTGTGTGTGTGTGTGTGTGTGTATACCTCATAAGATTTAGTCTCCAGGTCTCGGAGGTGTTCGTCGGATCCTGGCAGACTCTTGTAGTACGCCATGTTCCTCTGCATCATCTCATCATCCGGATGTTTCAGCAGGAAGGTGTGTGCAGCAGACACCGCCTTGGCCAGGTTGTCCGACTGGGAGAAAATACACAAACACACATTGTTGAAGAGGAAATAATATAATAATAATAAGAATAATAATAAGAATAATAAGAATAAGAATAGATATCAAGGACTTGGTGACTTATAAATAGCCAATAAATCATTCCTCAGTAACTGTGACTTGAGGCCTATGTTTTAAAATAACAAAAACAAATAAACACACACAAAAAAACTAAATGTAATCATAATTTCAACTTTTGACTCTAAATAAAGTGATCTAAACTAGTTACCTTGTTGACGTGATAAGCAGTCAAATGTCTTTAAGTGTCTTTATAAGTGCTTCTTTTACCTATAATTAATAATAATAGGTAGAAGACAACACAGGTAAAGTTCAGGACCTCCCCTCTACCCCCTGTGCATCCGTGGCACGTAAGTGACGTCAGAACGCACATAAGGAAAAAGCAGTGACGTTAAAAAATAAACTGTGAATGCAGAGTAACCAACACATTATACTAATTTCATGTAACAACATGTAAACCCATGCTTTGTTTGTAGCTCCTGGACCCGCTGACACATTTATCTACCGTATATTGACTTACTTTGAAGTAGGCGTACTGCAGGTATCTGTACGGCTCTCTCTTCTCAAACTCATCTATGGTGTCCCGGCTGGGCATGGTCTGCCTGAAAGCAGGCAGCCCCTGCTTGCAGCGCTTCAGGCACTGCGCCCTCTTCATCACGTTACCAAACGCACGCAGCTCTGGAAACTCCGCAAACTTCTGCTCGTCGTCCAGCCTGACGGAGCTGCAGTTGAGGTTGCAGAAGGCCTCGCTGTCCCGCAGCAGCCGGTAGAGCCGCAGAGACACCTCGATGTACTCCACCGTCTCCTTCCACTTCTCTCCGGTGTACTGGTCCAGCGCGTATTTGTAAGCGGACTCCAGGGGCATGAGCTCGTGCCTGGGGAAACTCCTGAAGCTGTATTTTTCATACTGAGAGTTCACCCCGGAGGTGAAAAATACGATTAAAAGCGCAGAGAAAAGTTGGGAAGAAGTGGAGGGTGCCATTTTTGAGTTTGGTAAATGGAGGGCTGGGATGGTCCCGGAGTGGCTGCGTGGGTCTCTAGGACCGCCTCAAGTTCCACCACGTATCCGGACAAAGCTCCTCCACCCCCGGGCGCAGGGCTGGATCGGTCGCTGCTCCTCCCACAAGATCACACAAGTAAATCACTGCTGTTGTGTCCTTTTATAGTACAACTAAAAAACCTGACAGAGCTGTTATACCTTCACACACTACTAAGGCAGACAGTCCTGCACTTTTTAAGTAAATTACAAACTGATTCGGAAATTATTTATAAAATTCAGGACTGATACATGATATATTCCCATAAATCACTGCTCTTTAAACTTATTTCCTCCCGGACACTAATTGAACTCCTGGTGAGCGTGTCCCTCCCCCTCCCACTGCCACGTAGAGACATTCCTGCCTGATCTGCCCCCCTCCAAAAGCCTGAACCCCAACAACACAACAGCACCAGTGCATATATGTAAACTCATCTCAGGACAAACTTTATGAGTCCTGCACAGTGTAACAGTTTGGATTCAACGCAGAGGCGTGTCCAGATGTGCGCGTTATCGTGGTAAGAGTGGATCCAGAGGGGGGATGTGTCTGCAGCTGTGTGGAGACCCCTACGTTACCACGTTGACACATCTCAGAGGCTGCACTGCGCAAGAGCAATACGTGGTGCCCCAAACTATCCCATTCAATCCCGGAGAGCGTCAAGTCAGCCAGAAATAAGCAGGATGTGGACTACAACTTCAAAATAAAAGCCCAATTCCCCATCCAAGTGTATTAGCGTTTCATAGAGACATACAATTACTTGTGGTGTATTTTTCATGACTACCGGTATGTGAGTCATACTATATTTATTTATATTTAGGTATATAGTTAATAGTCATACCATTCTTTTTTTTTTAATGCAAACTGTATTTCAGTTTTAATTTTTCTATATTTATTCATCATTATTTTGTTAATTTATTTTCACTTAATTTTTACTGATATTTAATTGCTATCTCTTTCTCTCACTTTATTTTTTAACTGATTTATTTTATATTTTACCATATATTATTTACATTTTATTCATTATCAACCTTTTTTTTATTGTTCTTTATATCTATTTTGTAATTTTAGTCTTTTAAAATTATTAATAATTAACATTAGCGTTCAAATTAGTGTTTTTATGCACATTTACCTGTCTGAAAATCGTCACTGAAACTTAGAAGTTGAACTGTTGATCCGCGTATTCCCTGAAAAATTCAGTAAACAAAACTGTAAGATAAAAACATAAAATAATTTCAATGATTCCTTTTTCCTTAAAACATGGTATTAAGGTCACCAGTCGGCTTTTAGTTTTTAAAGTTGAACCGGATGTTGTGCAGTTTTTTCGGGCTTGACACGTGATCATTCCTCTGCTGGGACCGGGGGCAGGACTTCTGTCCAAGTCGGAGTAGAGGAAACCGAAGTACCGGGGAACAGGGAGGCAGCTCACATTCACACAGGCCGTACTCATAGTTATTTCCATCGTCTGCGACTTTGTCTGCAGTGAAAATGTTCCAGTGCTTGCGGGAGATGCTGTTTCTTTCGGTTCTGGTGGCGTTCGCCGCCTGCAACGCTCCTCCGGTACCGTTAGACGACATCTTCATTGAGAAAACTTTCGTGCCAGAGCAGTGTGTGCGCGCAGTCAAAGTAGGGGATTATGTCAGGTATCACTACAATGGCATGTTTCCGGACGGCAAGAAGTTCGACTCCAGGTGAGTTTCACCCTTCAAAGAATTCATTGATTTTCAGTGTCACCGTGCAGAGCAAACCGGCTGCACGGTGCGAGTCGTGCGCGATGCGTAAAAGTGCGCGTTAAGTGGTTCGCCCCAGTGAGCCACGCAGGCAGACTGAGTGAGTGAGCTCTGGAGACATGTTTGCTTAATTTAAGGCCTCAAAAACCCTTTCATAGCCACAGGGATTACACTAAAGGCCCCTATTTGATCAGATGAGGAGTTTTGTCACGTTATTAATGTTAGCCAGCTCGATCACACTGGATTCATTGAAACCTGTGGAGTGGATGTGGTCCACAAGACTCACAAGACCTCTGAAGGTCCCTGCACTCCACCTCTTCCACTGTGTCAACAGTAATAAGACTGTACCATCAACTGCACAGGACTCCTACACCTCTAAAAAACCTCTTAGCTTCTCATTTATTAGGTATTTGGTCATTTAATTAAATGCATACTTAAAGACTTTTTCATTTTATGGCCCTGTGTGGTGGAGGGGCCCTGTTCTCACAATAAAATAAATAAAAAATCATGCACATTTTAATCAGGCCATGTGCATGATATATCTTGTATAAGTCACCGGCTGTAAAGATGGTGACATTAAATCTCAGCCTGAATACAGATAAAAGGATTAGTCTAGTAATCGATTATGCAATCAGGAAAAATAATCCCCAAGAATTTTGATTAACAATATCGATAATTGTTGAGGTAATTTTTCATGTAAAATGTCAGAAATACTGTTTTAATATTATTTTATATTTAACTGATTATCTTTGGGTTTTGTACTGAAAAATATAACTATTTTCTGACTTTTTTTTGGACCAATCTTGAATAACTTAAGGCACAAAATCACAGTGTGGAAACAAAAGTATAATTTGCATGAGAAACTATAATAAGTTCCTGGTGCTTTCACTTACTTTTGAGTCCCTTTTGATGAAACTCAGTCCTGGCCAAACTTGTGAAAGTTTTGCCTCAGTGAGTTTTTTCTATCAAAGCGAGATGAGTGATGGTGATGTAATGTAGTCACTGGTATAAAACCTTTAACCAGAGCCCAATGCAGTCATTCATATCCTCGCAGGAGGCCTTTATAAAAGTAATGTGCTTCTGTGTTTCAGCTACGACCGTGGCAGCAGCTACAACGTGTTTGTTGGCAAGAAGCAGCTGATCGCAGGGATGGACAAAGCTCTGGTGGGACTGTGTGTCAATGAGAGAGTCCTGGTCAAGATCCCGCCTCACCTCGCATACGGAAAACAGGGATACGGTGTGTTTTAAACTTCCTGTCATATTAGCACATCTCTGTCCGGGCTGATTGTTCAGAATCAGTCAGGAAAGAATATAACCAGCTTGAGGACGGGCCAGTGTTTATTCCTGTGCCAAGTTATTATAAATCCTCAGATGAGTGAGCGCACAGCTGGCACCGCTCACCATAACAGTGAGAGAAATTTGGTTGGACATTGGCAGCAGCATACGGGAGAGAAATTACAGTCTTTTCAGAAAGTACTGTATTGTGCTGTGAAGGGAGGAAGTGGGCTGCTCCGAGGCATCCATGTTGAATGATGTCACAGGGACATCACAAACCAGGAAGCTGGTCAGAGGAAGCTGCTTGGGATCGAGAATTTCAGCTGCCCGAGCAGCAGCAGCAGCCAGATAATCTCTGAAGATCTCGACCTGTTTATGAACATTAACAAATCTGAGCTGATTTATTTGCATGTGGCTTTAGAGAGGAGAAAGACAATGTAGAAGCTCTACTTCAGTATTTGCATTTGTGTGTGTGTGTGCATGAAATAGTTAGATAATTAGGAGAGAGATAGGAGACAGAGGGACATGTCAGGACAGGTAAAAGCCGAGGCTGAGACTGTACAACATGTCCGTATCAGCAGGAACATCAGAGAGAGAGACCAGAAAACAGAGCAGTGAGAATTTAGAAGAGGGAGAGAGAGATTTAAACCGGAAAGAGGACCGCCAGCTCACAAGAAGTAAAGATTGAATAGGCGCCACCCACATAGAGCATGCACCCCTCCTCCACCTTTTAGCTTCACCTCCCTCTCCTGATGATCCAGGTCCCCTAAAGGCTCGTGTTTGCAGAGCTGGTTGAGTTGCTGCAAAACAAATGTGTTCTACCCATGTCACTGCTGTGCAGGGCGAGGAAGAGCTGACCCAGTTATTACAAGGCCTGCCTCTAATTGGACAGTTTTCATAGTTTATTAATTTGCTTATTACTTTTTCCATTCATTCATTTTACAAAACATCAGAAAACAGTGAAAAATGCTCATCATAGTTGTTTAGAACCAAAGATAAAGTCGTCACATCTGTTTTTTATTCAGGAAAAAACACTAGTTTATCACTTATTAATAAAAAATCAATTATTCAGTTAATTGAACAATCTTTGCAGCTCTGCTAATGATGTTAGATTTTAAAGATTAATTCTGAAATGTTTTAGACACATCAGAAAATTGTTTAAATGCAACACAACATCAGGAAAGGCTGTCATACTGCCAGCACTATAAATAATCATTTAATATCAGCCACAGTCCAATGAGCATTTTTATAAAGACCAGGTTTTGGTTTAATAGTAAGTAACTGTCACTCATATGTGTCCTTAGAAGTGCATTTAAGGAAGTTTTTTAAGAACATAGTTTTAAAATTAATTTAAAAAAAAAACACCAGTTTGAATGATTTGAGTGCATAAATGAAGATGGCTTATCAAAACATCCCGACACAAGCATGATTCATATTCCCTGGAATGCACAAAAAAGGACTTAGGAAAATAGTTAAAAACCCAGATAAAACACCTGCATTTAAAAATGCCTCAGGAACAAATAATGATTCAACAACAACTGATGTAAATGTATATTAATAAACATATTCCAACCATATCCGCTCTAAACCATTAATTCTCTTCATCGATGATAAAAAAAAAGAGTGAGATCAGAAAGAGACTGACTTCCTGTCCTCCTCAGGTGACATCATCCCTCCCGACTCCATCCTCCACTTCGACGTCCTGCTGCTCGACGTGTGGAACCCGGAGGACGGCGTCCAGATCAACACCTACCACACGCCCTCCACCTGCGCCAGGAAGGTGGAGGTGTCTGACTACGTCCGCTACCACTACAACGGCACGCTGCTGGACGGGACGCTCTTTGACTCCAGGTCTGTTCTGTGTGTGAACTCACATAGACAGTCGCACTGAAATGCACTCATACAGTATGAATAACCTCTCTCCTCCACCTGTCACTGCAGCCACACCCGTATGCGTACCTACGACACTTATGTTGGGATCGGGTGGCTGATCGCCGGTATGGATCAGGGCCTTCTGGGAATGTGTGTTGGAGAGAAACGCATCATCACGATGCCACCTTCACTCGGATACGGAGAGAATGGAGACGGTGAGTCTTTGTATTTCTTTATTATTTATTTGTTTCCGAGCATGTGATGCATGCTAGTGAGTGACCTTTGGGAATGACTTTGATAGTACAGGGGTAGTCCTGTAGTTGCACCCTCCGAACACAAGGTGGCAGCACATAACACACGTTATCTCATCTTGTTCCACCCTCAAAGTCTCAGTCCTAACTCTTTCAAACCCTGATGTTTCTGTGTAAAACTGCAAGTTTTCACATCTTCTTACCTCGAAAAAGAACACAGATATACGTTTCACTTTGACTTTGACTTCCCCATTTTGAGTTCCAGTGCAGTCTACACACATAAAAGTGGCATTGATCCTGTTCTGATTCACTGTCTCAGGCACAAATATTAATCCAGCAACGGCTCACAGATGCCATACAACCTGCTGGTTTCTATATTCTACACACACAGCTAAACATTACATTACAGCCTGCTTAAGTAACCTAACATTGACGAAAATAACTGACTTAATTGTATCACTACTTGCGCACCACTGTGTCCTGTAACGGTACAGTGTTGGATAAATATCAGTGTATGTGCTGCAGTTTTAAGGGGAATCTGAGGGAGACTTTAAGTGTCATTAAATAAATATATATATGTTTAAAAAAACTACAAAGCTAATTTCATTTAGAAAAATAATTGTTAAAAATTAGCACAAAATCAAAAATGAAAAAGAGAAAATTTTGACTATGTATAACTTGAAATCCACTCTACTTTCCATTTCTATATCAGGTTTGAAATGTAGCTATATTATCAGTCTACTCATCTGAATCACTGAAGGGATCCTATTATGTACATTTTTATTTATCTCATTGTTATATTTTATTCTTATCACTTATTTTCTATCTGTCCTTTTCTCCATATTTTTGTAAATTATTGTCATTTCCTCATATTGTCGTGATTGTTTTATGTACTATTTTTGCTTGCATTAGAAAAAAGAAAAAAAAATATTTCTGTAGTCCCTCAATCCTCAACCTCTCTTCTTCTTCTTCTTCTTCTTCTTCTTCTTCTCTCTGCAGGTAGCGACATCCCGGGACAGGCGTCTCTGGTGTTCGATGTCGTGCTTCTGGACCTCCACAACCCCAGAGACGGGGTCGCGGTGACCAATCAGGTGGTGCCCGAGTCCTGCACGAGGAAGACGGTCGCTGGAGACTTTGTCCGCTACCACTACAACGGCAGCCTGCTTGACGGAACATTTTTCGATTCCAGGTTTGTGTCAATATTTAATATTCATCATGTTTGTAACACAGACAGACTCAAAGTAAATTAAATTATAAGTACAAATAAGTGTAATTCCACAAGTGGCCTCGGGGTGGCAGCACCGGTCCGCGCACTAAAGATGTCCTGAGAGAGGAATTGAAAGTTAAGAAAACAGAAGGGGAAATTTCTCGTTTCCTGCATTCTCTAAATAGTTTTGTAACATTATTCTTCTGATGCTGCTACTTTCAACAACGGATATTATTTTATGTCTGCTTGTCTCGACTGACAAGCAGACAGTGTCTTTATATGTAAAGAAATGAAGGAATGACTGAAGTTCTACTGTGGTACTGTGTACCATATATTCTCAGTTTGAATTGTCCTTAGAATAAAAGACAGAGGGCGGATTTTTGGTTAAAAAGTACAAACCAGTTTTATTTGAGCTTTAATGATGATGCAATTGATTTATAATACCAACAAAAAAAAAACTATGTGAAGATATTCACCAGGAGTTAGCATTAGCCTGATAGGATAGACAGGATAAGTCAGCGTATTAGAAGATTTAAGATTCATTTAACTGAAGGGGCATTTTAGGGCAACATTCCTTTGTTAGGTTTCAGGTCATAAAAGTCAATGGTTTACATAGTCAATCTCCTGTGAGCTGACTAGAGTTAGATAAGGGCACGGAGACAGTGACCGGCTCTGGTCGGCTGCAGGGTCATCCCAAATTGCCCACATGTGACAAGTCCAACCTATTGTCGGGGGTTTTGCCAAAACTCATGAAGATAACTGTGAAAAGAAACATTGTTCTTCACTCTGCAGAGCCCATGCCAGAGCATTTAATTCAATAAATGGTCAACATTACTCGGTTGTTTTGAGTTTTTGTAGAAACCAAGTATAGATTAAAGATCCGGGCAGAGCATGGAGGTTTTAAGGCTCCCCCAGCTCTAACATGCCTCATTTGCATATTTAAGCATATCACTTTTGTAGTACAAAAAATAACTATGTTAATGTAAATAATCAGTGGGCATGTTTCATGGTGATATATACCTGTTGTGTCTGCTGTTAACTTTCTGCCACATTTTATCACCTCTCACATAAACTTGTGCCAGGAAGGAACTCTATATTCTAAAACACCAACATACGTCATTTCTGCATCAACAAAAACCACAAATGCGTCCTCCAAAACAAACTGTTGCTGGTGGCTGCTCAAGTACAGTGGCTTTTCAAAAGATTTGATCTGAGCTGACCCTGCTTCCTGTGTGAGGGGAAGTTTCAGTGCTGCGTAACATGACACAGACGGTACCCCAGGTCACATACAGGGCAGTTGTAAATTTAACAGCTGGAAGTTCCCGGTCTGTCTGGCCTGATAGGGCTGAGCTGGCCTCGGCCACACACACGCACACACACACACACACACTGGATAGATGACACTATTGGCACAAATTCAAAAACTTTGTAAATGCTGAAAAAGTGCTTGAATTTGACTTTGGAAAAGACGTAGGAAACCTGAATAAACATTTCATTTCCAGACTGACTTTGATCTTTTCCTCCTTGGAGCAGTTTAACATACCTTTCTTAATATTTTCTGTACCGCAGCTACTCCCGTAATCGTACCTATGACACCTATGTGGGTCGAGGCTACGTGATCGCAGGCATGGACGAGGGTCTGATTGGAGTCTGTGTGGGAGAGAGGCGCACCGTCACCATCCCCCCACACCTCGGCTACGGAGAGGAGGGCACAGGTGTGTCTGTAGTGCTTGGATAGCTGATCTGTGGCATAAAAATGTTCTCTCACCTTTTCTACTCAGTGTTTAATATGTTTTTGTCCCTTCCACGTCTCCCTCAGGCTCTAAGATCCCCGGTTCAGCTGTGCTGGTGTTTGATGTTCACATCATCGACTTCCACAACCCGTCCGACAACACCGAGGTCACCGTCACTCACCTGCCGGAGGAGTGTGATAGGCACGCCAAGAAGGGAGATTTTGTCAAGTATCACTATAACGCCTCTCTGATGGATGGCACGTCCATCGACTCCACGTGAGTAAACTTCTGTGTGACACTTCTTAGAAAACGGTGTTCAGAGCCTGCATTAACATACGGAACCAATAACTGAATAAATACATTTTTCCTCCTAATACTGCATTAAAGGTCCTTGATTTGCATTTAAAGGAGCGTGCAGAAGACGATGAAATGACATTCAATTACCCAAAAAGTCATACATTTGAAAGATAAACAACTCTTTCAAGAAGTCCTTGAAGTGTCTTCACTCCAGTTTCACCCAAAACTATTTTAGCTCCTTGATTCATGTCGAGCTTTGGCTTCTCGCCCACTGAAACACTTGATTAGTTGCACACATTCCTCAAATCCTCCAACCAAATGTTTCATTCTGACTCATTTTGTTTCAGGTATAATTATGGAAAGACATACAACATCGTCCTGGGAGCCAACCAGGTCGTCCCAGGGATGGAGGACGGGCTGATGGAGATGTGTGTGGGAGAGAAAAGGCACCTTGTTATTCCTCCACACCTGGGCTATGGAGAGAGAGGAGTCAGTAAGTCACACACAACCACACATGCATGAATAACAAACGACCTTTTCTCAAGGTCTAATCTTCACAAATTAAAAACAATTTAATGATTTTTCACGTGCAAATGCAATTTCCAGAAGTAAAACGCTAACTTTAGGCTATAAGTGAACTTGATACCGCCATGTGACGACACAACCATTAAGCTGACAAAGACGTATCGTCAATAGCAACCTCTGTAGTCTCATTTTAGCAACCGCCTTTTTGACCAACCACAGAGCTTATTTCAAGCATCTAATGTTGTTTAAAACCTTGATTTTGGGTCAATCATCTTTGAGAATGAATCACTTTTTAATACTTCATACCATGTGATTATATTTAACCACTTGTTTGAAGAGGAATCATCAAACCTTATGACTGCCATACAATGCTAAAAAACTATATAACAAACCATTGATTTTGAGATGAAGGGAAACAGAAACGCTAAAATGCTCATTTATCTCTGGGTGATGTGGTTTTATATTACAAAAGGAGCAAAAACCAGGACTTGTGTACTTTATTTGCAAAGAAATTAAACACTGACCTTGATTCAGTCTCCAGGATCCCCTGCCCTTTTCCTGTTTTTCAACATTTCACAATAGATTATGTAACTCCGGCCTTGAGGAGAATTTAACCTGCGTTCTCACACAGTGTCCCACTGTACCTGTTTTTTGAAAAGCAGATGCATTTACACAGCCCTTTTAGATGTTGAAAGTTTGATTCATTGGTGGAAAAACCTGCAGAAAAGGTTGCTATTCCAACACGGACAACAACTGCCTCCATTGAAAAGCAACAACAAAAAAAGCAAGACAGACTTATCAAGTCTCAAAGAGAAAAAAGTGTCTGAGCTCCAGCTGATGCCGTGTGTGTTTGTGTGTGTGTGTAGCTGACGAAGTTCCAGGGAGCGCCGTGCTGGTGTTTGACATCGAGCTGGTAGAGATGGAGGAAGGACTTCCTGAAGGCTACATGTTCATCTGGAACAGCGACGTGTCCCCTGACCTCTTCACTGAGATGGACGCGGACAAGAACGAGCAGGTGGAGCCCTCTGAGGTACGTGACACACACTGTACCACACTGTGGTAAGAAAGCCCCTGGTACTTTAATATTCCTAACATCTGAGACGTTTTCCCCCTGTCATGTGTCTTTAATTTATCCTTATTTGTTTCCACAGTTTACTGACTACATCATGCGGCAGGTGAACGAGGGGAAAGGCCGCCTGGCTCCCGGCTTCGATCCTTATCGCATCATCGACAACATGTTCTCCAACCAGGACCGCGACGGAGACGGAAAGATCACAGAGGCAGAGTTCAAACTTAAAGCAGACGAAACCGCCACTCATGACGAGCTATGACGAGACTGAGCGGAAACCTGGGATCAGGGTGCAGGCTGGAGGGTTAGACGGCGCGGGACACGGGGGCGGTTTGTGATTCATATGTGGGTGGTAGAGTAGAAAAGATGGGGTTGTACGTGTAAAGGAAGCGAGAAGTTTTTTATTTTTGGAGTTTTAAATGTTCAAATGGTGTCTTATCCTTTAAGTGCCAAATAAGTCTGAGAAGTTAGAGAGGATTTAGGAAGGAGATTATTTTGAGAGTGAAATATTGGGTATAAAAAACCTCAATTGAGGTCTATAATGACAGTGAATGACTTTTTTTTACCTCTTCTCCCATCAAGTTCTTGTCTTGTTTTATGTGACTTTTTTTTTATTTTAAAGGGTACTAAAGCACTCGTGTGTGTGTGTGAAAGAACAAACCAAGGCCTCACTCCATGATCTCCTTATTCAACACTCCTTTGCGACTTTTTTTTTATTGTTAACATTTTGTGTTTTTCTTTTTCTTTTCTTTTCTCAGCTTGTCTCAGAAATACTGAAAAGTCTTCCAGGAGCAATGGGTCGGTCATCACTAGCTGTAAAATACTATAATGGAGGAAAGTTATGTTTGTTTCATTCACAAAAAGTGATCATTTTAAGTGAGAACGCTAGCCTGGAATCACTAAAATGCTGATATTTAACAAAGCAGTTTCTTAAGTCATTTTGCCTGTTGTCACTTCGCTCATGTGTCATTTCACACTGTGGTAAGAAAGCCCGCGTGAAGCCCCAGTTATGCTTTCTGCACCGGGGAGATCTTACAGGGGAGTGGGATGAGGAAGCTTTTTTATTTTTTTCTTGCCGCCAAAAGCAGCTCTATAAAATTCGCCATTTTCTTCTTTTTTTGGGGGGGGTATCCTCAGACAAACAAACCCAGGAGACTGCTGAAACCAAAGTCAACACTGACTTGTTAAAATGACACGAAAAATGCTTAAAAAATGTAGACATGACACAGGAAATGTTTTAAAAAGTGGCATGCTATTTATACGCTTTCTATGACATCACTTTCATTTAAAAAAACATGGTTTACAGCTTCTACACCTTTTACTGTTTTAAATGTCAGGATGCCTTCTGTATTGTCTGCTGTTAGAATAATCTAAAATGACACTTAAACGTCCAGAATCCTTAAATGGCTTTGCAGTTGAAAGGAAGACTTCTTGCAGGTCTGAGGTAGTAAAAAGATTCTTAGTATATGCTGATTTTTTCACATGCGTGGACAGTTGGCTTGTGATTTGAGACTTCCGGATAAAATATCAGTCTGTGCAACAAAAACAAAACTCTAAACCTGAAGATAATCCATTGTTGAGTTCTGACCTAAAATAGAATATTTAATTATTAACACAAAACATTAAATAGGATAATTTCAGGTCAGCATACAAAAAACACCTGTCAGCGATCTTTAAATCTCTTTTGGTGAAAAGCTGTTCCATCGCTTGATTTTTCTTCATCCAAATGTTAACATCTGGTTACAATGTAAGACTTTGTGTGTGAGTGTGTGTGTGTGTGTGTGTGTTTGTGTGTGTGTGAGAGAGAGAAATAGATGTGTGATTGTTGTATTTGTTATGCTTTTTCATTCAGGAGATTACTGAGGCTTGATGATTTAATAAATAACCTGACCTAAATATATGTGTGGGTTGTCTCTGTTTGCTACGTTTGTGTGACTCTCTTTACTCTCTAAAAACCCACAAAAAAACAAACAATGCTTTGACACTGACCGCAAACGCGCGCGGAGAGGAGGGAGGAGTCTCCTGTCGCTGATTTAACACCCACAGCAGCTGCAGCTGGATGCAAAGTGACCCGCCTTAAAAAGGAAGGAAGAAGTTTGAGCGTGCAAATGGAAACTGCGCACAGGAGGATGTAAAACATGCTTTTATGTGCTTAACTCTCACCTGGACTCAAGTTCGACGGAAACTCTCCAGCAGCGGACGGGTTCATCTTCACTTCATGTCTGGAGAAACGTTTCATTGACGGCTGAACTTCTGACATGGAGCGCATCACGCTGAGCTGCCTGGTATGTGTTCATATTTTCCTCTTTGGTAGCTGCGCCCCAGAACCGTTAGCTAGCTATCTGCTGTCTGTGGGTGAAGAGAGGAATTACTATTGACAACACTTTAGACAGACGGAATGTAGCTTGAACTGCATGTTTGATTTTGACTTGTTTTCCCGTTGTAATCACATATCACTTCGCTCGGTGTCACATCAATTAGACACAGCGCAACACACCTGTATCCGAGATTTGCACAGACTTTAACGTAACAGGAAATATTATTTGTTTCTGTCTTTTTTTTTTAAAACATTGTTGTGAGGTAAACAATAACTAAGGTTTATCTATCATCTACATCTAGGCTCTATTAACATAAACACGGATCTTAATTCAATTAATCATTGATGTTAAAATAATGAGTGTTTCTACCTGATTGTCAACATGTAATCATATTTTGTGCTTGTAAATTCTGTTGTGGATTCTGTGAACACTTCTTTGTGCTGTTATTTTGAAAGTGTTTAGCCACCGTAAGTAGTTAACGCGGATACGCTTGTGGTTTACAGTGCTGTAACTTATATGAAATACACGCTACTTGGCACTAACGTTATGGGGGAAGAGACACTACACAGGATGGGAGTTAATCTGAAGTTGGGAAAGGAACCAAACTTTTCAGGAAGTTGGAATCATTCACTATCATGTCCAACGTTTGCAAATATCTCCCCTCCTCACATCCTTTCTTATCATCACAAGGGCCCGTGTCTTTCTTCCCCCCTTTTATTGAGAATAAGTGGCTGTGTACAGTGGATATTTTGGGGGAGGTAGCAGGTCAGCAGACGATGCCACATGTAATGTGTACATCATCTGACAGCTTGGGATTAATAAAAAATGGCTTCATCAGCCAATTAAGTGAAACCTACTAAGGTGTATTAGGATTCAGGACATTAATGTATGGCTTTCTGAAGTCCATTTCAATGCTCAACAATTCCCCATAAGTTGTTGCAGCAGTTTTGTGGTTGATACAGTCTTCTTACAGACATTTTTTTTAAATTTTGAGAATGGATTAAATTGGTCAAAAACCCCTTGAGACTTGAAGCATTCAGGTTCAAGAAATGCTCTAACTACAGGGACTAACATCGGCTATAACCAAGGTTGTAAGAACATCTTCATGTGTTGTTAGAGCTGAGGCCTTAAAGCCTCCCTGCTCTGCCCCGGTTCTTTAGTCTACACTTGGTTTTTACAAAAACTCAAAACAAGTGAATAGAGTTGACCATTTATTGAAAGAATCATAACACAATGCAATGTGCAGCGCTGGACTCTGCAGTGACCCAAGTCAGACCACGGTACAGAGTGAAGAATCAAATCTCTCTTCCACATTTATCTTCTGGGTTTAGGCCAAACCCCGACAATAGGTTGGACTTCGCAATTGGACAATTTGGGATGACCCTGCAGCCAACCACAGCTGGTCACCTTATGTTAAACTTTTACTATTGAATTTATGGTGTTTATGTAAATGTCTGTTGTCACTGGAGTACCTCTATATCCCTATCTCACTCTTGCCAGCTCACCGAAACTTTAGCTTCTAAATCATTGACTTTTATAACCTATATCCCAACTCAGGAATGCAACCTTAAAAGCCCTAATTTCCCCTCTGCTAAATGACCCCATAGTCAGAGCTGCACACTTTAACCCTATCTGCTAAGAAGCTGACTTAATAATCCTTTCAGTTTGTTCCTTCCCCCTCTGTCCTAGCTCCCACCCCACTATCACTGACACCTGGTCTCTTATCAGGGTCCATGTCCTTCATCCCTCATGGCAGGACATGGTGACTACTCTCAAAGCTGCGTGTAGTGTGTTAAAAGACATTTCTTAGCTTCCTCACAGGTTTAAAGAGGAGACCGGAGTCAGCCTGGTCAAACATAACAAGGCTTTAATCTTGTACAGAGCAACAACACAGTTAGGATGTTACGCAGTACAGTAGTGCTCACGGAGCCTCTTCAGTCCATCGCTATTCATGTCCTCTTCCAGTCAGATCTTCCTTCACACAGGGGTTATATATAAGAACAGTTAAAGGAAAATAATAGATGATTTATTCAATCCAACTTAACACAACCTCTAACTAAAGTATTACACCACAAGAGCCTATTGTAGCCTCTGAAAGAAAGGTCGCCAAGTGCCTGATATACCTGTACAAAGAGGTCACATGGAGAAGACGATACCAAAACACACGTAGGGGAGGTCAGGGTTGGTTGGTGCATAGACACTGAAGTAAATTAACATTGAAATATAAGTTTCCTCGTGTGCCGTGCTCAAACAGCGTGAACATTTTGAGGGACGTCAACTTTTCAGTTTTATAGTATTTAAATTGAATGGTGGGAAGGCCACACATGTGGGTGTTAATTGCTTCACACCTTCATGTGAATATCTGCATTCACAGTCGGCCCTTTTATAGTCTGTTCCCGCAGAAGTCCCGCTGTATTGACGTAAAGAGCTGTGTCGGCTTTTCACCTTAGGGCATTCATAGTGATTCAAGGAAGGCATGATTTTGGGGATGATTCATAGTGCAGTTTGGTGCCACAGAACAAGGGGAGGAGACAACAGTGTGCATGTGCTGCAGCAGTATGATTACAGTAAGCAACGTCTGTTTGTTTATAGCAGGCATTGCGGCTTCTGGCTTCTGGTTTTTGATAATGCGTTACATATTTTACGCCTTGCAGGTTTGGTCAATTCATAGTGATCCTGCTCACAGTCTGTTACTACCTCTGAAGGTGTTACAGAGCCGGGATCACTTGATCTCCCCATTCCATCTTTGGCGCTTTCAAAGTGCAGACGAGACGTTATAGAAATGTAAATTTTGTGGCTTGAAGCAGCAGTATGAAAGGGCCTTGTGATTCCTTATTCTGTGAGGTGTTGGGACGCTCTGAGCATCTAGAAAAACCTGTTTGTTTGTTGAGGAGGAGGCCATGACATCAAAATGATAATTATTTGCATGACCTCTGCATCGATGCATTTGCATTTAGCATGCTCTCAACCTTCCTTTGCCTTTTCCTTTAATTTGTCACCTGTCTGTAGATAAACCTGATTGGTTACAGATCATTTTGTCAGCCAGCCAAAGGCCTCTGTAAGAATCCAACAGTATCCTCCTGCAGCAGAACAACTGGGGATAAATGTCCAGACTCTAGGACTGGCTGTAACTCACAAACACAAGCTCTGTTTCTCAAAAATGAAGGGGAAATTTAGCAACCTCGGACGTCTTAGCCTGAGCAAGTAAAAACCAAAACTCCGCGGCTAGGTACAGCAAGAGGCTTTTATGAAAATTAATTTTAGACCAGCAATGGTTGAAAACGGAGGGGCGGAGCTGTACGTTGTCCTCGGCTGACCTGTGGGGCTGCTGGTGTTGAGAGATAACGATGATTATCAAGATGAATCCGTTTTGCCTTCAAGAACAAGGTCGTTTTATTATGAACACATAACACATAAAAGTAATTTTGCTGATCTGTATCTGTTCATTTTACCATAAAGAGTTATAAAACAACAATCTTGCAATGGGTAATACAAGTGAAGAGTTCCTGTTCAGTACCAACAAACAAACTTCTACCGAACTAAAGTGAGGAACACCAACTCTGGATCAATACTATCCCGTGAATTTTGGTCCATGTTAACAAAGGTCCCTCATGATTATGATTTTATTTTCATTGCTGATAAGCCTTTGTTTTTTCTTCTTCTTTTAGGTCTGCAAGGTGTCATTTAAGAAGATTTTTAAACTCAAGAGTCATATGGAATCAGAGCATCATAAACGGGTGAGCACCCAACCCGTTTATTCTCAATGTTGTTGTTTTTTTTACATGAAATGCTCAGCCAGCCCAGACAGCTTCACATGAGATATTGTGCATCCCTGTGCCTTGAACAATACACCTGCCATGACATAGTTGTCTCTGCTAGCAGTGGTAAAGGCTGTTTGCAGACATTTATAATATATAGGCTCCTATTACAATACGGACGGAAGGTGATAAGAATATTGTAGGTGTAGAGAAGGAGTATTTACTTCTACTAAAATATTTACTAATATATTTGAGGAAGTGATGTAAAATTAGGCACAAGCCACAAATTCTGGAGATGACAAATTGTCTCGCAGCGACCATCTGGATATGTAGAGGCAACCGACTGGACCAAGGGTATAAAAGAAAGTTACCAAAGTTACATAGGCAGCTCCATCTCTGTGGTGAAAAGTGCACTGTGCAACTTTATCATCTAGGAAAATAACCCATGTTTCCTCTGTTCTTTACCAACAGAAAACGGAAAAAACCTTCAGGGCAGGTAATGCATTTGTTTTTTATACCCCCATTTCTTGTACATTTGTTTCCTTGTGTTTCCTCAGTCTTTATTTCCAGGTAATTAATCTTCGTTTCGTCTTATTTGTTTACTTCCCTTTTTAGAAACTTTCAATGGTCACGGTAAGTCTGCTTATTCTTCCTCCTTCCAAGTTTCAGACTGAAGTGACGTGTGCTGTCCTGAGTGTCTTATCTACTTTTCTTCCATTGTTCTCTGGACTCTACAGGCGACTTTCCCCAAATATCTGTGATTGGTCTGCGACACCATCGTAACAATCAGCTAGTCCTTGGTTAGTAACGTGTCTGTTAGTTGTTTGGCAGTTGACCAAATGCAGTGGAGTAAAATAGTTGCTTCTAAAATGTAGTGAAAAGTAAAATAATGTGGAAATACTCAAGCGAAGTACCTCAAAATTGTAGTTAAGTAAATGTACTTAGTTACATTCCACCACTCTATAAGTAATGTGTTAGTATTAGTAAGCAGTAATCAGTAAGTGAAGTATAGTATGTTTATTTATTTTATTGTTTTTATTATATTTATGTATTATCTGTGCCTTTCTTTGTCATACATTTAACAATTTAGTTTAAGGCGGTGAGGTAGAAACATTTCCCGCCATATTGTCTAAAACTACTGTAATCCTGTGAAGCAATGTGCTAAAGATATTAAAGATGTTTGAAGTAATATTTCTATATCGGATGTCTTTTCTTCCAGGCGTGTCTCTGTTGACGTTATGTTTCAGTCGAGCGTCAGGGCGTTTTTTTTACCTGTGCCATGTCTGTGAGGAAAGCTGTTCACCATACCACATTGACACACACCTCTGTTCCAATGAACACTGTGGAAACTACTTTGTAAGTACTGAGCATCTTTATACACCGCATCTGTTGTTCCCATGTTTTATATGTACCGTGGAAACCACTTATGGTGATCATGGCTACAGTGATTGACCGCTTGTTTGAATAAAAAATATTGGAACAGACTGAATTCTAAACAAATGTTAAAATACTGTTACACTACATTTTTCAGAGTGTGACGCCCTGTCTGTCTCTGTTACATAAAAACCTCTGCAACATTAATCAGTGTTTGAAATTCAACAGAACAATTTCATTTTGTGTTTTAGAACTACACAAACCCAAATGTGCTGAGCTTCGCCTGGATCCCCAACATGGACTGGAGAGTCGTTCTGACATCCCACATCTTAAAGGAAACAGAAAAGGGGCAAGGAGACCTACAGGTTTGGACCTGGAATCATACATTCAAATGCACTTTAGGACATTAAAGCAGCTCTATCCGTATCACCGATCACCACCGAAATCTAATCACCTGTTCCTTGTCCCAATACACACGATGCCCGAAAATTTCATCCAAATCCGTGCAGAACTTTTTGAGTTATTTTGTACACAAACAAACAAAGTATGAACTGAACTGAAACCTGTTACACTCTCATGTTTGTATCGGTGAGATGAAAACTTTCATTTTCATGCCCCTTTCTCCTTGCAGCTGTTGAATATTCCTGAAAGTATCATGGAATATCTTCATACATATACCTACGCTGAAGGTAAGTGATTCTGAGATTTCTCTATGAAATGCTTGTTTGAGAGTTTTAAGTATTTGAATGTTAATGAAAATGATGTCATCTTACTCCACAGTGATGCTCATATTAAAGGAATATAACAACCTTCTACCCCTGCTTAAAGGTGTGTGCACATTCTTCTCAGGTTGTAAATACATGTAGAGAAAGCTATCTTCCATGCTTCACTGCTTCAATCTTTCTTCCCTCAAGTTTTCAAATCAACAAGGACAACGATGCTAACATACCAAAGAGACAGCAACAGGAAGCATCCACTTCTTGGTCAGTTAATTTCTCACAAAAATACCTTTTTTTTTAAGCAACATTCTGCCAACTTAATGTAAGGTGTTTTCCTTAAATATGGGGAACAGGAAGGACACTTCAGAGCAAGAAGACAAGCAGACATATACTTTACATAACAGATTTAATGAATGAATGTACAAATTAGAGAAATGATATCTTTCTTTTTTAATTTCTTCTCATTTTTCCTCTTTCCTGTCTTCTCTGATCTTGGTCTTGTAGGCATGCAGCACATTGTCGAATGCATTTGTGACGGGCCCACTGAGAAGAAATACTATCTCTGCACGCTCTGCCACCTAACTCTGGCCCCCCGCATGATCATCAAACACATCCTGAGCTTTGACCACATCTTTTGGTATTTTGTAAGTAGCTATGACGTCAAAGAGGATATGCAGGAAAGATAAAAGATAAAATTAATCCTGGAGAAAACACTGGGAATTTCTATCACTCCAGCTTTGTTTGAGGATGTCGGTCATTCATGCTGTGAGGGAATGATGAGACTTGATGCTTGTTGGTCTAGAATTACTGTATGTTTTTGAAAGTTTTTTTGAAATTAGCTCCAGTTGGTGACATAATGATTGAGTTCGCAAATAGAAACCGCCAATTTAGTTTCCTGTGCAAGCTAGCTGACCATGTCAAGTAGCTAATTATGCTAACTACTGGACTGATTGCATTAAACTGGTGAAATGAATGAAATCTCCTCTCAGAAGGAATCATAGCTTTGATGCAGTGCCAACTTGGCATGATCAACTTACCAGTTTTGGTTTATTTATCAAGTTTTATGCATGAACTACCTTAAATATAGTCATTTGTATTCGGATGTCTGACAACAACTGAAGTCTCTGTTGTTTGTCGTCTTGTGGTGTATTTGTGTGATTAACATAATTGTTTTGATCCGTGCAGAAAGCGTGGCACCCATCTACTTTGATGGCAAAGGAATCCTACAAAAATTACAAGTCCTTTGCCCACATAGTGCTCAATCTTGCAAGGCAGACTGAGGAAATTCACAGTACTGCAAACACTGAAATGAAGGTAAAACACTTTACAAAGTCACAGTTGCGGGTTTATGCTTTTGTGTGTCTTAATGTGAAACCATATCTCCATCTGTTACAGCAAGTGAGACTGAAGCCTGTTAAATTCAAATCAGTGAATTTCGCCTCTTATGCAGAAGGTTGGTATCTATTTTTGAATGCAGTAGTTTATGTTGTTATCCTCAGAATGAACTGGACTCTTCAGCTGTACTAATTAAAGTTATGGTGTCTTGTAGCTCTGAAGGTGCTGGAATCCATCAGAAAAGAAAACCAGGAGAGCAGTTTGATTACAAGTGTCCAACCAGGGAACAAGCTAGGTATGTTTTATTTCAGAGTGAACTACTTGGGCCAGTCAGCCAACTGATCTTTTTAAGGCTGTTGGTCATACTCTGGTTGTGATAATGTGAAATATCAATTAGTCTGCAGTGTTTTATTTTAAGCACAACTTTTCTTATTATAACAGAAAATGTAAACGTGTATTAGATTGCAAAAAAGATACAATGGGATCTTAGATGTTTTCCTCTCAGAAAAAGCAGTAGTCAATGTACTGTTAAATAAACTTAAAGTGAACATTTTGAATGAATGTGATCAATTCTAATTATAAAAGATAGCAATTTCATATATTAATAAATATTGACACATTTTTAAGACTACTACTGAAAACAATTAATAATGTGGAATCAACAGCCTAATGCTATTCTGTTTTTTTTTTTTGTAGAGTACCGTCGTACAGTGTCAGCAGTGGTGGCAAAGTCAGCAGTGTCAGCATCTTCTGCTGCATCTGTAACATCAACAGCTGCTGTAGTGTCAACAACGTCTGCAGCGTCAACAACATCTGCAGCATCTACATCTGCAGCGTCAACACAGTCTGCAACATGTACAGCAACTGCAGGATCTAAACCGTCTGCAGCATCATCAACATCTGCAGCATCATCAACGTCTGCATCATCATTAACATCTGCAGCCTCTGCACTGTCTGCAGCCTCCGCACTGTCTGCAGCATCAACATCTGCAGCATCTGCACCATCTGCAGCATCATCAACATCTGCAGCATCTGCACCATCTGCAGCATCATCAACATCTGCAGCATCTGCACCGTCTGCAGCCTCTACGCCGCCTGTCGCATCTACAATATTGATGTACAAACTACACTGCCAGGTAATAAATTATAAATAAACAAAAATAGCCTGGATATTTGTTGTGGGGAAAAGCAAAAACAAAAGTTTTCACCTTAATTGTGTTTTCCATTGTGGCAGAACTGCAGTATGAGCTTTGAGGAACTAGATAAATATAACTCACATCTGTCAGCTGCGACCCACAAGAAGGTACATCAACATTTTCATAACTTTCTATTCCAAAGTCTTTGTGATTATTCATGGTATGCTACAAGATTTGACCTTACATCCTTTTTGATCTGTCCCTAATGTGCTTCCCCAGATGTTAAAGAAACACTGTGATGGAGGTACAGTACACTTGCCTCTCATTTCTCTTATCATTCTGTGTTGTTGAGCTCACTTCAATAAGCTTTGTTTATTCCCTCCCTTTCTTACAGAGGATCACGATCAACAAACAGGTACACTATTCCCCCTTCTATTACAACCTGCTGCAACACTTTGACCAATACTGCTTTAAACTAATGACTCAAAGGGTCGGAAAATCTGACATTTAATAAAACAATGTTTTTAAAACTTTTATTTTTAAAAATACAATGACCATTTCCAAACCAAAATACCAGTTGGAGAGAACAAGCATCAGCCAAGGTCAATGATACGTTGTTCTCATTTCATATTTTGGGAAGCAATAAAAATCGGTCCAGTAGTTTCTCCATAATCCTGCTAATACACTCAAAAAAGGAAGTTGTGTTTTTTGGTTTCTGTCTTTGAGTTGATGTTCATAATAATTGTGATTTTGGTGCAGTTTTTTTTTGTAAACCCTCTTTCCTTTGCACATTAGGACCGAAACCCTCTCTCAGCTTAAACAAGTGCTTCTACGAGAGCTTAGCGCAAAATCAACCACTTGGTGAGTGGAGCCACTTACTGTCATTGTGTTATAATTAGATGTTAAAGAAAATAACTATGTTTTCTTATTTAATTATTCACTTTGTTTGTTTTAGGTGTTTCCCTGGTTGTGGCGTGTGTCAGCGGTCGGGAAGAACCGTTTTATATGTGCTTTGCCTGCAGGAGCTCTTTCAGCGAGTCCCTCCTCGGACAACACTTCGACTCTCGGAAACATCTCATACACACGTTGGTAAGTTTTAACTTCTGTGCTTTGTGTGCAGCGCATGACGTGTATGTGATGTACTCTTTGCTGTTAGATTTTAGTGATTGGGGCGCAGTTTATTTTCTTTGTATAAGCTCCTTGTGGACTGATAATAACTATACACTAAAGACACTGTGGTGACTTTAACTCTAAACTTTAAATATTTAATGATTTTCACAAGCTTTTTAATGAATATTTAAACTTTTATTAAACCAAGACTTCATAATAATAAACTCTTTAAAGTCCCACATGAGGCCACATAGTTTCTAAGTTTTATAGCTCAAGTCTTTATTGCTTTATTGCATCCCCTCTTTTCTCAACCACAGTGTCCCTTTTCTGCTCCTGCCAGCATCATAATAATAATAATACATTTTATTTGTAAAGCACTTTTCATTGTTTGAAGCAATCCCAAAGTGCTACAGAGTAAAATTAAAAACCGATTTAAAAACAAAAGAACAACACGACAAAGTTTTAGGAGAAAACCTTTTTTATCCTGCTTTGTTTCTTGTTGCAAGCTCTAATCTAATGCATCTTAAATACACAATAATTCAACACATTGATAGTGGTTTCCAGTATTTGCGTTACAGCGAGGAGAAAAGAAAACCGTTAATGTGAGTGAAATAATGTCTACCACAATTTTTTGCCAACTTTCCTCGTTTTTGTTCCAATTAAGGTGTAAGAAAAAATTTAAATTCTCTCTAAGAATTTACTCAGAATCAATTCGGAGACACTTTTGTCAGTATAAAAGATCACTTTAGTAGAAATGCATTCAGGTTCACACAGTACAGAAAACAAGCGAATAAACAACTCTGTATTAGCTGAGTAACATGAGTAACTTCCCCCTTGTACTGGCGGTCATAGTTCAGAGGGTGATTTATAGCATGACGCATAGCTGACTGGAATACAGGCCACAAGGTCTTAACAAGCAGAGTAACTTATAAGTACACTCAGTTTTTCTCCATCAGATTCTTCCTCGGCCCAAACAAAACCCAAAGAACAAGTTTCATGAAAATCAGGGCTGTAGTTCTTACAAACAAACAGAGCTGCACACATGATGAGTCCAGCAGAGCCCAGAAACACAGTGATGAACAGCTGTCTCCCCTGGTAGGTGCTTTTTGGTTTACAGCAACAACCTTTTGTCTTTGAATCTTAGCTGTACCAGAATCCTTGGCGGCTGCCTTTTGGATGGGTGGATGCTTTGAATGGGAAAGTCTTGAGGTCGGAGGTATTGAAGGAGGAGAAGGCAAGAGGACCTGACCAGACGATGCTGAAGGTAAAATGCCAAAGAACTTAACCAAACCTTTATGTGGAGTACGGCACATTTTTCTAGACTTCTGGGCCAAATTAAAGATATTTGTGGAGGAATTTAATGAATAATTCCTCACTGAGAAATGAAAAGTATTTACACTTGCTTATCTTTAAGTATTTTTATTACAAGATAACAGATTAGAAAAGATTGTAATGGGTATACAAGTCAACCAACACAAGCTGTCCGAACAGAGTCACATCTACTATTCATCACCCCAATAAGATCAAGAAGGTCTGACAAAGGTCCTAGTGTTGAGTGAAGCTATCATCCTGTCTCTCCGTCTGTGTGGTTACTGATTTACTACTTCCCGAGGTATGCAGAGCGTACTATTCCCAGGGGCCGTGGAATGGTGAATTTCCCAAAAGTGATGATGTTCATGTGTGGTTGTCGGCTAGATGTGTGCATGTACTGTGTAAAAGATGACCACAGAACAGACTTTGCACGCTTCCTTGTTGACTGCTCTTAGTTGCCAGTCGTCGGTTCTTCAGAAATTGCTAAGACACCCTCTGAAGGCTAAACTCTAATCACTGCAAAGTCATGCATATGACATGCACTTTTCTTTTTACTCTAATAGAAGGAAAAGTGTGTTTTACTGAACCATCACCTATAGACTATATATTTTTTTGTGCCAATTAAGACTTTGTTCCTTCTCAGGTTCTTGATATTCCACACCGGGTGTTTCAGAGCCTCATCCCATATTCTAGTAATTACCCAGAAGGTAAGAATTGGTCTTACATCAACTTATTCAGAGATTGCTTAGGAGACAAACTCTGTTATCTCTGCACACGCTCTGTGAGATCATTTGAAGGTGTATTTGTCATGCTTGCCACCAATCCAACTCTAACAGCAGTGGAATAAATAATGAGACATGAATCCATTTGAAATAGTAATGTTGTCTAATTCTTGATTTTTTTTTTGTGTGTGCAGTGTTGAAGAGACTCGGGGATTACCACGCGATCTTAAAGCGCCACGGTTGGTTACTTTCTTCACGGTTAATTTCTTTGCCATGAATAACATAACTGAAATAACTTTCATCTGACTTATGCACGATGGTCTGTTTTATGTCTGTGCAGTTCCACAGTGTGAAACAAACACCAAACTCCAACAAAACGAGAAATTTCCTCTGCTTGGTGAGTAACTCTGGAGAGAAGAAGTCCTGTTAGAATTCAGAAATGCACTCTGGGTATTATTAAATTTTCTTTACCTCATGATTGCAGGTCCAGGTTTCCTGGTCATGCACGATGTGGAGATGTCCACAGAAATGGGATTCCTGTGTTTGCTCTGTGAGAGGAGGCTGTCCAAGGATGAAAGTCCGGCTCATATGTTCAGTTGGGAACATGTTGCAAAATTTCTAGTGAGTATTTTATGCAAACTTCTAACTGACTAACCTGCTGCTAACTTGTCCATACAGTCAGTGCAACAATAATAATGGCATTTGTATTTGATTAAAAATCACTCAAATATTAATGACAACGATGAACCTTGTTGAATTAATTAAATATTTGATAGAAATCTAGGGTGATTATCTTATATCTCTCTTTTTAGGAAAATTATTTGTGAAACACTGACTTACTGCAGCTAACCAATGTCTGAAGATCAAGAACAATGTGTGAGCTCTGGCAACTTGTGCTTAATATTATGTTAAATTCCTGGCTTTTTTTTCATTAAATAATATTAAGCTAAGTTAGAAGGCAATATGTTTAATAAAAAAATATTATGATTATTATTATGGTAACGTTACTCCAAAATAGATGGCAGTCCCAGTTTATATAATGTTAAATGTTATGGCTAGTACATTGTTGAGAAAAAACTATCCAGATTAAAAGTGTCTGTTTCAACGACAGTTAAGATCGCTCCGCTGTTTCAGTTGGTCAGATATGTTTCTGTCTTGTTCGAAAATATCAGACATTACTCGGATACATGAGACTAGTATTTCAAACTTTTCTTTTTGCTGTACTGTTGCTACGCATTTTAAATACTTTTTGTTTATTTGGAACATTGTAATGTCCTTTTATTATAGTGAGAACAGACACTTCTGTTATCCCCATCAAAATACTTTTTTAACGCTCCTGTTATGTTTGTTTCCCATTAACAACAATAATGTTCCTGGATCAGTTTGATCTGGAATTGTTTAATTATTTAAAAAGTGTCAGAAACAAAAAAAATCACAATACACATTGTTTATATCTCTACTAACCATTTCAATCAATGTTTAGTTTAATGGTGTTTACCTCTCTCAGGTCACGGTTCAGTGAGGATCATTCACTTGTTTTTCATAAAAAATGCATATTAAAACTTTTTTTAATGTACATTGGAAAGACCTACATATAAATACAAGGTAATCAGAGATGGCAGATTTCACCCCCACAGCGCCCTCTGTTGGCCAGAGGATGTACATGCAGCGGACACACAGACAGACCGACAGACAGACACCGCCGCCCAAAACAATACTTCACTCCCACTCCTTGGGATGAAGTAACAATAGTTTTAAATGACATTGATTTTTTTTTTACATTTTTTCTTTTTTTGAAGTGATGTTGATAAATGAACAGAGACACCTCAGTCTTATGATCAAAGATGAGTCCCAGAGTCTGCAGGGCTGTCATCTGTTTACTTCTGCTGCAATGACTAAGTTACAGTTATATCCTTTTGTTACCACCTATAGAGATCTCCAGTCTCTGTGAGCTATAGCATAGTGCACTCCATTGCTATGAAGGAGGCGTAGCTTTTACAGAGATAGATGGGTATGCTGCAGCCTTCTAAGGGCTTTTTCCATGTGAGCATCCTGGAGGTTGCGTAAGAGCGTAACATTGTGTACATTAAGTTTTTTCTCTCTGTGTAGAACCGTTTCCACCAAGGCTCGCTGAAGTCAAGCACTAATACAAAGACCTTATTGGATTTGGCAAAACAGGCAGCGCGTCTTCAACCAAAATTAGACGTACAGGTATGTGACATTTGATTTGACATATGATACCATTTTCTTGTAGCATCTCCTGTAGCCATGTACTAATGCTTTGCCTCCATGTTCTCTGCCTTTAAAGGTAATAAAGTTGAAAAATCCCATCGGGGAGTGGTGCAGCTATGCCAAAGGTGAGTATTTGTATTGCAATGAATGTTTCACATTTGTGATTGGGAATTTATTTTTTAATTCTTTACTCTTTATTTTTGTTTCAGCAAAAGCCATCCTGACTTCTGTAAAGAAGAGAGATCTTGCACCTAAAATAATGTTGAAAAAGATGTTGGGTAGGTGGAGCAGAATATATTCATGAATTATTTTAGATATTTTATCTGCAGGATAGGTTTCTGGCTTTCTGTAAATCTGCTATGACTAATATATTTGCCTCATTCACTATTTTCTTTAATTTGACATCTCTATTGTTATTTTTGTGTTATTGCTGATTGTGAGGATTTTTTTTTATTGTCAATTATGTTTCTCAGTCCCCAGATGCGCTCTGAAAGATAGAGACCCTGCCTTGATAAAAGAACAAGTTGGTGCTGAAGTCACCAATGAACACAGGGTTGGAAGTGGAGGAAATGCAGAAAAGAAGACAAAGATACAAGAGTCAAGTACTGAGACAAAGGATTTGACAGGTAGCACATCTGTCCTGACACAGCTCACACAGAAGAGGAAACTCTCACAGGAGGACACCTGTCCTGTTGAGGCTGTAAAGCAAGAAATAGACCCCAAAAGGCTGCGTCTGACTTCCAAAGAAGACACATCTTGTGGAGTATCCCAAAACTCGTCACGTAGCGGACAAAAGGGGGAAAGAGGCACATCAAATCATGAGACTGCAAAGGACAAAGGTATGTAAATGCCAGTTTTTGGAAGATTTTCTTCTGTGTTTCTATTAAAAAAACTCAGAATATGATTGTAACAGTATTTTTTTTAAAGTAGACTACCAGCAAGAAGACAATTTGTGGCAGAATATTAAGAGGAAGAGCAGAATAGCACTCAGGACCATTTCTATTTTTGAATTCATTTTTGAAAACAACTGTAGACTGTTGTTGTTGTTGTTGTTCATAGTAGTTATGGTCAACTGTTTCAGTTAAATGTCATAACTTAAACTTTACACTATACTATAAACTATGTATTTCTTCTGTATTATCATCTTCTACATAGTCATGCAGACGGTCAAGACTGCACCCAGCTCCACCTCCGGCTCTACTAAAGCCTCCATCTCAACTAAAACCCCGAGCAAAAAATCTTCCAAACCACAGGAAAGCAGAACTGGAGCTGCAGCCAAAGCTCCAGCTGCTTCGTATAAAGCTGCCCCCACATCTGTCGCAGCATCCACAGTAGTGGATGAAGCCACCTGCAGAACTGCCCCTGTATCCAAAATGGGAAACGCCACCAAGATTTCTGAAAATGCCTCCAAAACTGCGTCCGCATCTCGAACTATGGTGACTAAAACATCAGTCAAATGTGACAACACTAAAGCTGTTAAGACTAAAACAAAACCAAACGACGGCTATCCTAAAGTTGGTAAGTATTATTTGGATAGGAAAAATCACCCAGTATATGACTTGGTCTCTTTATGATTTTATTAAGAAATCCGCATTCTCTTTTGTTTGACTCCATAGGCAGAGACCAGCTGATTGTAGTGACGTGTGATCCCCATAAGCAACTGTACTGTAAGCTGTGCTCAGTCAGGTTGCAGCGGTCCTCCCACATGACTACCTTCAACCACTGCTATAACTTTGTGGTGTGTACTGTATAAATCTCATGGCAGATGATGTAAGAAGCAAGGAAGTATTAGAGATCTTAACTTTGCACTTAATGTTCTTACTAGAAAAAGTGGTACCCTGATTGGAATGCGAACCCGTCGGAGCTGAGCAGCAAAGTTTTTGAGACGGGGACCTTTTTGGAAGAGGCTGAGAAAAAATGCGGGGTGAAAACCCAGGTAACCGGCGCAAATAAATAACCTCAAATCTACAGTCTGTGTGTGGTTGTTTATCTACTTCTGGGGTGCGATGTAACTGTAGCTTGGTATTATTTTTAATTACCATTGCATATTTTTTGTGTTTCTTTCGGTAAGATATTGGAAGTGGACATTGATATTTACAAAGAGCTGGCTGATTTTCCAGAAGACAAAGGTAAGTAAATTTAGATCAGATTTTAGTCTACAGGAAATGTGGAATGGATTGTTTTTTTACACAATCTCTGCGCATTGTCTCACTTATAGCTCTTTTTCTCTCTCTCTCTATTCTCAGCTCTTGAAAGTGTGACAGCAATGTTGAGACACAGAGACCTGCAGCTCTCCTCATCCTCCAAAGCCAATATTGCAAAGGCTTGGAGGCAGCGAGTTCCCTATGCCAGTCCATGTGAAGCTTCAAGCCCAGATGATGGTAACTTCAAGTGTTTTATCTCAGCACCATCTGACATCTTGTCCTGAGCGATTGATTTGCATTTTTTTTCTGTTTGAATGTTGTGGAGGCATACTTTCTTCTTCTTGTTATAAGGACCTGGGAATGAGCTACAGATGTATGGAATTACATTTTACCAATTTCCTGCAATTTTGTTTCTCAGGGACGTTCATGCAAAATAATTTTGGACTTTCATCTGATAACCAATCAGAGCAGGAGAACAAATATGGGCAGCTGTCACCACTGGTCCAGATTCCAGGTGAGAACCAACACATCCACACTCAATATTTGTTCCAAAGAAAATCTTTTGTTATATAATGCACACTTTTAAATATATTGTTGTTCTTGTTTCAGAAATCGAGTCGAGTTCAAAAGAGGAAGGAACTCCTGCTGAGGGCCAGTCAGAGAGTGCACAGACTGAGGGTAATGCTCCGATTTCAGACCAGCTTCATTTATCTCCGATGTTGAATAGAAATGAGCCTGACGCACATCCTGGCATTCAGGATGCAGGCTTGGCAGGTATATCTATTCTGTCATAGACATTAACCAACATAAAACCATATGTTTTTTCTGTTTGTGGATTCCTTTTTATGTAAAATGCCACTTCCTTTGTGCATAAATTTCATTATACAACCCTAATTGGCCAGTTTGGGATGCTGTGGAAAAGCAGAATGCAATGATTCCAAATCCACACATTGGATATAGTGTGATTTAGTTTATGTTTAACATGAGGTCCCAACTTTTCTGTAAATCAGGGTTGCTTGTTGTCCATTAATTCCAGGTAATAGACACCTGCTAAGTGTGCAGGCAGAGTTGAATAATTGAGAAATGAAAGTGTTCAAGCTGTCTTTTCTATATTTATTACAGGTAAGAAAGAGAATACAAGACAAATGAACATAAGCCGACAAGTACAATCAGAGTCTGAAAGCACAAACAGACAAACTAAGACACTAAGTCACCCCAATCTGTACATAACATGTTTTTCCAGCTGCCCATCAAACAATACTGACACAGCGGATTAAGTTTCTAGAACAGAAAGAAGTTACAGAGTTCATCAAATATGCCATCACCAAAATTAATGGTGTGTGCCTAATTTCATCCAAATCTCCCGCCCTTTCTTGCTGCCGCAGTAAACACAGAACAACAGAACCATCCAAAACCCAGCCAGAGGGCAGAACATGTGTCAGCCAGCTCCCAACCACCCCAGATGATCTCATCAGGTAGGTGTTGAGCATTTATGATTCCGTGTTGTTTACCATTTATGCACTGATTTATTATTTTACTCGGCTGTCACAGGACTGAGAACTGGGAGCTGCAGTAATTTGTCCAGATACTTGAAGGTGAAGGGACTTGAATGTGAACCACTCATAGGTGGGTGTGTCCATCCTTACACAGCAAACCCTTTACACTCCCAATACTTTATTTCATTTCGCAAGAGTATACAGAATGTTCACGTCAGCGTGTCGTCATCAGGTCGTGCTTGTGTGTGGGAGTGTCAAGGACTCTCTCAGGCTACATTCTACCTGTGTGAAAGCTGCATGGAGATGCTGTCCCTCGGAGACATCTGTCAACACCTGGTCAGCGATGACCACTGGTTCAACTACATAGTGAGTTTTTGTCTCAATAATGCAGTAAAGAAACAACAACAAAGGTTTACAGCATTTGCTCCCATGTTTTTATAAACTACATGATGCATGTGTTTCAGACGAGGGTGTACCCTAAGTTTCTGCACTTTTGGTCGGATGAGGATCTGTTCCCTTGGATGAAACAGAAAATTTTAAAGGGTATCGCTCAGAGGCTTTTACCACTAGAGCGGGATGTGCAGGTAACCTGTTAGGCCCAGGTATTACGCATGCTATGTTAAATATCCATGAGGTAATTTGAGAAATATATTATAATGAGAAGCACTGAAAGAAAGTTGTCTCATTTGTTGTGGATGTTTAGGATTTCACAGTCGTGCTTTACTTGCCATCCATTATTCTAATTTTTTCCCTGTTTTTGTCTTCTTTTACAAAGTTTCTACTGCTGAGACCAGAGTTGTACCACAATGTTCGGAAAGCTCCATTCAGCGAAGGTAACTGCTAAGCTTAAGTCCATTTTAAGTCTAAAGAGTGCATGGTCAATGGGATGATACAGTCTTTGATATCAACTTTGCTTTTTGCTTTTTGCAGCTTTAGACATGGTTCGAAACTCCAACTTTAAACAGAGCGTTGGTGTACCCATCTGTACTCCACAACAAAAGGGTGAGTTCCATTAGTCCAGTTACAGAGTCAAATAAACCTGTGCCCCACAAAGTGTTTATCCTAAGGTTAGCATATATTTTTTTAATCTGCAAAGAGAGTTGCTGTGAAGCGCGAAAAACAGAGCGTGGAGTTCAATTCATGTCTTTAATGGGTCGACTTCGGATGCATTCAGATTCATCTTGCATGCGATAGAATGAATGTGGATACACGCGTGGCGAGGCTCTTTATATACATGGCACTTGGCCCAACCACATTGGTAGATCCACAGTTGTTTCAACATTACGAGAGCATGTCCACACATTGAGAGGTTGTCAACAGGAGAAACATCTCAGTTCAGTTCTTGTGCTCGTGTAGGCATCTTGCCAGCACAGTTGTAACATTAATCACATTCTTGACAGAGGAGACAGCAGTCTATGCTAGAAATGCTATAACCAAGGATCGAATGAATGCTGACCTTTAGGTTGCATGCTGGGATGGAAATGTCAGAGATGCCAGAAACATATTATTACAGAGGGGTTCCATATTTACACTATGCTTCAAACACCAGCCGCTGGACGAAGTGCTGAGCAGCTAGTTTAGTTTTGCATGTTTTTTTTTTTTTCCTGGTCACCCAAAAGTAAAAAAAAAAATTAGGGTAATACGTTGCACTTGTCACTCTTACTTTTTACACAGCCATCTAATCACACTGGAGAAGGGGCGGGACATACAACTAATCAATGGTATGTCAACTTGCGGAGGTTTTTCCTACCACATTTGAATCACTAGATAGAAAATTACTAGTAATAGAAATACCTGATTTATAATAACATTATTGAGGACTCAGAAATGGGGCTTATCATTTACTTTCACTTATATCGATGATATATCTAAGCTGTTTTTTCCTTCTTTACTGTCACTCTTAGGAGCAGGACAAAACAATGAGGAACATCATTTGGAAGACACGGTTGGACATTTGGATGCTGTCAAAGAAAGAAGAGTCTTGAGTCCTCTGGATGTAAACAGTGTCTTGCCAAAGGCTGATTCTGTTGTCTCTACGTTCGTTGGTGCTGACACATGTCTCAGTCCTCTTGAGCAAAGAGAATCCAGACCCTCAGTCCCTCAGTGCCAGAGGCCTCTACCAGAGTTGCAAGTGAAACAGGCGGAGATGCCTTCAGAATCCCTGTCTTCCTCTATTGATAATCCTAAAACAGGTCAAACCCTGCCGTTGTCTCCCAGTGATGAGTGCCTTCCAACCAGAGAAGAACCAGCTGTTGGATCTATTGAAACACGGCTCAGATCTTGCACTAATAACCCGCAACTTGAGGATCCTCTGCCAGCAACATGTGAGCGCACATGCAGCGAGGTTGTAGTCAGTCAACCCAGCCCCGAAGCAGAGTCCACTTCTGATGATCCCGCTGCAACGTCCACCCTGCCGTCTCAAAAGGGCAAAGACACAGACACAGGCCCTGGATCTGGTGATTCAGACACATCCAGCACGGACTGGACAAAGCACCTGCTGGCTCTGGTGAGAGCGAGGAAGTCTGCGCTGAGTGTGCCCCCATGCCAGTCAGCTCCAGATAAGGCTGTGACTGTGACTGATGGTGAGACTACCTCCTGCGATAACAATTCATCGGAAAGTGGTGGGGAAAGAAGATGGGATCCAGATACTGAACAGACTGCATCTGACATAAAATCAACAAGATGGGATTCAAGGTGGTGGCCGTTTAAAGTGGCAAAAAATTACTCATTGGAAGAGATATTCTCAGTAGCAGCTCCCGCAGTCTCGGACCATGAGAACCAACTTGTCACCCCTGATGCCAAATCTGAGGGCTCCACTCCAACGGGGGGCGACCTTCAGTTCGGCGAGACTGAAGCCAAAGCAGTTGGTACCATGTTACCTTCTGCCAGTACTGTTTACCCCAGTAACCCACAACACCAGAGAGGTCCTGATGCTCCGAGCACCTTGGGAAATGAAAGTCTTTCCGACCTTAGTCCCATCAACTCTGAAGTCAATAACAATAGCCAAGCTCAGATCCCACAGCCACAAGATAACGAGACTAACACCACTCACTTGCCCATTAACGCCATTGTATCTGCCAGGACAAAGCCTCCTGAGCAGCAGTTTATCAGCAGCGGTATTGGACAGGGACACACTGAGGTGGACAGGGACTATCGGGTCCCTCAAAGTTCCTCCGCAGCCGCGGCAGTAAACCCAAGTGATGCTTCGGGAGGATACAATCCGTACAGCCAAACGGTTTGTGTCCCAAACAGACAGTCAGGTTACTTTTCTCCTCAGTCTATTGGAAGTTATACAACACCAGAAAACCCCCCTGTTTACACTGGGAGCTCAAACCAGTGGCAAGGATACACGACAGGGGGGTTCTACCCAAACCAGGTTTACCCAGCAATGGAAGCAAACCACTACAGTCTACAAACAGTCAGACACCGTGTAGAAACACCACCAGCCCCAGACTGGGTGAGGCTGGGAATGGAGCAGCAGCAGCAGCTCTGGTTACAGCAGC